>CAOKZL010002126.1:0-67500 GCA_948472985.1 Iguana delicatissima
CCAGCCTAAGTTTGTTCTGTGCTTTAGCCTTTCTGACCTCCTCCTACATCTCCTGGCTACTTGCTTAAATCCTTCGTTGGTGGTTTCCCCCTTCTTCCATTTCCTATACATGCTTCTCTTAACACTTAGCTCAGCTGAGAGTTCTTTAGTCAGCCATTCTGGTTTCTTCAGATGCCTTCCATTTTTCCTCCTTATTGGCACAGTTTTAGACTGTGCCTTCAGTATCTCCTTTTTAAGGAACTCCCATGCCTCCTGAACTCCTTTCCCTTTCACTATTCTTGACCACGGAATTCCAGCCAGCAGCTCCCTAAGTTTACAGAAGTCCGCTTTTTTAAAATCTAAGATGAGTGTCTGGCTATACTTACTTCTCCTTCCCACTGAATGCCAAATTCCACTAGGGCATGGTCACTCCCCCCTAAAGATCCAACCACTTCTACCTCATTAACAAGGTCATCCCTGTTGGTCAGGATCAGATCTAGAATATTTGATCCCCTTGTGGCCTCTTCCACCTTCTGGACCATGAAGTCGTCTGCAAGACAAGCAAGAAACTTGCTGGACCTTGCTGTCTTGGCAGACTTTGACTGCAAGCATATATCCGGGTAACTGCAATCTCCTATTACTACTGTATCTCTCCTCCTTGAATGTGCAGTCATTTGGCTAAGGAGTCCTCAAAGTCTTCAGCCTGGGTTGGAGGTCTGTAGTAAACCCCCACCAGAATATCCCTATTGTTTCTCGCTCCCTTAATTCTTACCCAAATGCTCTCGACCTGGCTTTCTGGGTTTAAATCCTGGATCTCTTCACAGGTGAAAACATCCTTGACATACAAGGCTACTCCTCCTCCTTTCTTGTTTGGTCTATTTTTACAAAACAGGCTATACCCCTCTATTCCTATATTCCAATCATGAGACTCATCCCATCAGGTCTCAGTGATGCCTATCAAATCGTATTTATTTTGTTGTACTAGGAGTTCAAGTTCATCCTGCTTGTTTCCCATACTCCGTGCATTAGTGTAGAGACACTTAAGTCCCAGGGCCCTTCCTGCAAGTCCTGTACTATTGTTTCTACTCCTCTCGCCATTGGCCTCATGTACTACTTGTCCAGTATCATTTGGGCCTTTTCCCTCTGCGTTCGCCGAGTCCTTGCCCTGAATAATATTGTCTCCCTCCCCAGCAGAACTTAGTTTAAAGATCTCTTAATCCTCCTTGCGAGACTGTTTGCAAAAACATTCCTGCCAAGTTTCGTGAGGTGCAGCTCATCCCTCGCCAGAAGCCCACGTTCATGGAAATTCAGGCCATGTTCCAAAAACTCAAACCATTGCCAGCAGCACCACATGTGGAGCCAGTTGTTGACCTCTGCTACTGCCCTTTCCCTACATGCGCCATATCCTTGAACAGGGAGGAGAGACAAAATGACCACCTGCGCATCCAGGTCCTTAAGCTTCATCCCCATAAGCTCGTAGTCCTTTGCGATGTGGTAAAAGCTGCTCCTCACAGTGTCATTGGTTCCAACATGAACCAAAATGAGGGGCTTATGGTCAGTGGGTTTGATCAGCCTGGTTAGCCTCTCCGTTATATGGTTGATCCTGGCCCCATGAAGACAGCAGACCTCTCGATTGAGCTTGTCCGGTTTGCAAATTGCCGTTTCGGTTCCTCTGAGCAAAGAGTCCCCAACAACCAGAACTTGTCTCCTCTGAGGCTTGTCCTGGGCTCCTCGACAAACATGTTCTACTAGGACTGCCTGGGCATTCTGTTGAGGCTGGGAGCATTGATCTAGTTCCTGTTGCCAAAGTTGGATTTCTTCTTGTTGACATTCTGTTCCCTCTGCATGGCGCTCCTCATTGTTCGTAAGGCTAAGAACTTTGAAGCGATTGTGTAGGTTAAGAGTCTCTATTGCCTTCCTGGTCCTTCTACTCCTCCGTGTGACATTCGCCCAAACCTCCATTTCCTGGCACAGTGTGCTGACTTCCTGAGCTGGCAGCTTCTCCGTGCATTCAGTCTTTCAGTAGGTCTTTTCTGCCCTATCCAAAAACTCCTCACCTTCCCTAATAAGATGAAGATCAGAAACTCGTGCCTCCAGCTGGCGAACCTTCTCCTCCAAGAAGGTGACCAGCTTGCACTTGGTGCAGGTGTACCCGAGAACATCTTGTGGCAAGAAAAGGAATACCCCACAAGTGTTACAGGTGACTGCGGTAGCTCCCTCACCTTCCATCCTTGAAATACAGAGAGCAGTACAATACGTAATTCTAGAAAGAATAACTAGGCTTTCTTTCTGAAATTCAGCTGTATAAGCTACGTCTGCTCTCCTGAATGCTAAGGATTAAACTTGTAGGACTGAAGTAGAGGACTTTAAGAGTGGACGCCTTTGGCGCGCGCTGTTCGAAGCTCCTAATAAAGCTCCTCCCCCTAGCTGGCTCCTCCCCTTCGTTAGTCAGACCGTGTGCTCAGAGAGAGCACACGGCCAGCACAAGGAGACTAAACAAACACAAGCAAACAAACAGACAAGCAAGCACAGCCCCTCAAGCCTGTAAGCACACCTGGTCTAGGATGTCTTCACAGACCCAGCTCTCCTTCTGTTCTCTCCTTTGGGAAATGAAGAGGACTATGAAGAGGACCACTGACAAGACAAGAATTAGATTTTCTCTCAGAATAGAAAGGATGTCCTAACTGTAAACATACTACCATGTAAGCTAAGGTTACCACATGTCCTCCTTTTCCAGGAGATGTCCTCTTTTTCAGAGCTAAAATTTCCCTCCAGGTAGATTTTTCAAATATTTGGGGTTTTTTTACAAGATCTGGGTTGCAGGAAGCAGGGAATCATGTAGTATAGCTCTAAACAGGAAGAAGAGAGATGTTCCAGGTTAAAGCAGGGTGAAGAAATCCCAAAGCAGCCAAGCCTTAGTCCATGAAGGGTATTGACTCACTGGCTTTCAGCTAGGTCAAGGTCATTGCTGCTATCATTGCCAGAGCTGCCATTTTCCTCTGTCCTGAGAAGAAATCCCATCAAAGAGGAAGATGGTAGAGAGAAGAGGGGGCCCAACACTATGATGGTGCCCACCTGCAAGAAAGGTCTGTCTTCTCTCAGATTGACCCAACTGAGGAGTGGAGGCTCCACTTACAACTGCTTGAAACTTATGATCAGTGGTTTGAAGTAGTCAGTTGGTAAATGGGTCCTTTTTTTTTCTCTTCCTGGCAGAAAAAATTGGTCAGACATCTATATAGATGCTTTAGACATGGGGGATGCTTTTTCTATATAAAAGGTTTTCTATAGTAATTCATGTATAAAAGTAACGTAAATGGATTTATTTCAAAGAATACAGTTTAGCAATTTGGCCAGCAAAATCTCATTAACATTCTTGAAAAGACACCTAGTAAATACAGGGTCTTTCTGCTGTTCCAAAAATAAAACATGTAAATATAAAAAAGGAAAATGGAAGTAGTATCTTGTCAATAACCAGCTATAAGGTATTCTTTGTAATATCATCAGCCCCAGCATATTGGTAGCATAATGTGAGTCTGCTTCATGTGCTACATAAACATTTTATAGCATTTGAATAGGAATTTATTTTTTAAAGGCAAGCCAGTAACCTAATGAAAATATTTATCATAATCATACCATGCCTATATCCCACCAAACTGAACTTTAGAGAATTGAGCTCTCAGTGGCATTCTTTAGTGCGTGTTAATTTCTATGTGTTAGAAAGTTCCCTTAAGTTGTTTTAACATCTAGTGGTCATGACTTCATAAAATTTAATGCTGTTCATTAACCCCAAGTACTTAACTTTGTAGTCATATCAGACATCTGACTTTTCAGTGCAAGAGAAATCCAACTGGGAACTCTTTGAGAGATACAAAGTACAAATTATCTATTTAATGTAAAGCAAGTCGCAACAATCAATCAGTAAATCAAAATTATTTTAGATGGATGGATGTAGAATTCTGAGACCAACAGTCCAAACCAACATTTTCACACACAAAATGAAGTGACATAAATAAACTATCCGATGATGACAATAAAAATCAGAGACATAATAAAGCTTCCTACTTTGGGTAGACGGCAAATGTGGCATATACCACATTTTATTTTATGAAACTACCATAAATTCTGAAATAATGAGATTTTTTTGCAATTGTTTTGAATTAACCTAACTTTGTAAATGAGACTTTAAAAGTTATTTGCCTGCAGAATTTTCAACAAGGCGCTAAGAACATTTCCATTCTGGCCATAAGACAGGTAAGTCTTACAGGTTAAATGGAAATATAGGCTACTACATCTTTAAAGTATACTAAAATAATTGTCTCCTACCAAGCAGACAGGTGGGAGAGGGAGAAGAAATCTTTTATCTCTGCTACCATGTTGCATTTCCATGCTGGCTGTGAAAACCTTTCTTCTACCAGAGATAACATGAAAACTAAACAGGCTTGTAGAGAAGGGCTGGAGAGATATGTCCATCCTATGCCACGTTACTCATTCTCTTCCTTGGAATAGACATGCATCCATGTAATTTCTGGTTACCACCAGAAGCATTAGATACAAGGCTCTATTAATGATGATGATGATGACAACGATTTTATTCATTTATATCTCACCCTTCTCTCAATAATGACATTCAAGGTACCTAGCAGTATATTTAAAGCAATACAGATTAAAACTATGCAAATCCTTCAATAAAAGTATAAATATAAAAGTTATTTTAAAAACTATTAATGTATGAATTTAAAAACATTAAATATTAAAAACGTTCATTACAAGACCACATACAAACCTTAAAAACAGGACCACATAGTATTAAAATCTCATTCCAGCCAGTTTCCAAAAGCATGACAACATATAAATGTTTTAAATTTCTGAAAAAAAGAGAGCAAAGAAAGGGCCTCCCTAGGGAGGAAGTTCCAATGTCTGGGAGCAACCATTGAGAAGGTCCTCTCCCTTGTTCCCACCAAACAAGCCTGAGAAGATCCCTCAAGTGACCCTGAGAGAGTGTCCCTCCAGGAAAGGACAGAGTCACTGTACAACAGTACCTCCAAGCCCCCTTCCCTGGGAGGCAACCCAGAATGGTACCACGGTTGACGCTACTAAAAGACACCAGGAGGTCAAAAGTGACACAATCTCCCTGCATAGTTCCCAGCATAGATCATCTTCCAAGGCAACTAAAACTGTATCCATCCCATAACTAGGTCTGAAACCAAACTGAAATGGGTCTAGATAATTCATGTCATCCTGGAATCCTTGGAGTTGAGAAGCCACCGCATGCTCTATTAAGTAGAACTCAGTTCTCTTGCTAGTGTTGTACAAGTCATTCATTTTGAAGGCTAAAGGCTCTTCTTATACTTGGAAAAAATGTTTCTTCAGCATATATACTGAATTATGGGTATACTTCCTTTGTTTAGTTAAAACAAATGGAAATGTGAGATGTCCATCTTCACTCTCCCAGTCTCTTTAAATGAACAATAGAGAAAGATAGAATATGTATAATGAAAGAGTAGTAGGAGAAATGCAACAGATTATTTCTAAAGAGATACAAATTCAAATCTACATGTATATGAACAGAGTAGAGTTATTGCATTGTTCATTCTTAGTAGTATCCTTTTCATTAACATCCATTTGCAGATTACAAAAATACATTGGCAAACCATCACATCCATCACTGCTCTTATGAAAGATGCAGTTACACTCCACATTCCTCTTCTAATACTGTGCCATGTGAGTAGTAGTGTTGTCACAGTAATTTTCATTTTGCCTAAATCCACCTCTTAAATCTTCATCAATCTCCTTGCCAAAATAAAGAAAGACTGGTACCAGGCTGTGAAGAGATGGAATTATTTGCCTTGGGCTGGTAATATTCATCTTGTAATTGGTGTACACTAGTCAAAAAGGAAAAAGAAGTTATTAAGATGGGAGCTAGATCATTTCCATTGTGGCCTCTGAGATTGTGAAGATTGGGATTATGCTTCAAAGCCAATTTTATCAGATAATCTTGCCTGAAAGAGGAGGTCCACAGCCTGATCTGCCTTGACAATAAAGATACTCTAACCATCCAAGGAGAATTCTTTCTATCCTTATTCTAATATCTTTGTTGACACCTGAAGAACATAACCAGGCATAATGCTGAATAGAGATGGATCTAGCCATACTTAAAGCACCATTAACTCCATGTCAAATCACTTTCATCTACTGGCCTCTTTTGCAAAAGCATGCAACATTCCTGGGGTCTTGCAGTAGGAAACTGTCTTTTTCCGTAAGAATTCCTGGCAATCCGCTATTCAGTTTGGGTGTTTGGCCACTCTAATCCCTTCAGCTGCAGAAGAAGAGGCAACCCAGTATGTCCAGTTGATGTCCTTCTTTGCCAATTGGAGAAGAGTAAGTTCTCATTACACTATTGATTTGAGAAACTTCCACCACTACTGAATTCAAAGCTGAATGACAAAACAAGAACCATTTCTTGAACATGACAGAGGTTCTCAGTATTCTCAGAAGTAGTGGGAATTAATGACAGCTTCACCCATGATTGTTTTATCAAATTCAACAAGATGGGCAATAGCAGTATCATCACCGTGTATCATTAGGTACATCAACTCTCTAAAACACAGTATTAGACACCAATAGAGGCTAAACTTTTAGTTTATTGACTTCATCTTTTACAAGATTTGTTCAGCAGATGAAGATCTTCTGATAGTCATAATGAGCTAGTGTCACTGACCACATGAGTTCAAGACAAATCCAGATGTGAAGGAGAAGATGAGGGTAACAAATCAATCATAATTGGCATCTGAAACAGATTAATTCTGTTGTGATGTATATCAAGTACAGGTCGACATTTTTGTTGCTGTTAATCTCTGTCAACTTGACTTCAACTTACAGAGATCCTATGAATGAGAGACCACTCTATCATCAACAGCCCTGCTCAGATCTTGCAGAATCAGGGCCGTGGCTTCCTTGATTGGATCTAGCCATCTGTCATGCCATCTTCCTACTGCCTTCTATCTTACCAAGCATCATGATCTTTTCTAGTAAGTCATATATCTTATTGTATGTCCAAAGTACCACAGTTTCTGTTTTGTCATCTTGGCTTCTAGGGAATGTTCAGGCTTGATTTGCTCTAGGACCTATTTACTGGTCATTTTAGCAGTCCATGGCATCTGTAGAACTTTTCTCCAGCATTTCAAATGAGTTGATTTTCTTCCTATAGAAACTGAAAAATACAGCGCATGGACAATCCTAACTTTAGTATTCAATGATATATCTTTACTCTTTGTAGACATCATGATAGGAGAGCATGATATGGCAGGTCGGTTACTGCAGTTGTTCCCCCGCTACTACTATGACAGGTCTCTATCCAGAGATATCACCCCCCTCATTATGATTACAATTATAAATGTCAAGATAACTTCAATCACTTGAGTTTCTCTCATTGTCAGCATTGATGTTCTGTACCAACACTGGTACCAACCACTATGTTACTGAATCAGATCTGTTCAGTGCTGGCACTGGTATCGACCATTACTTTACTGAGCAAGATTCATTTGCCTTCCTCTGGACCATCTCACACTATGGTCTCTCCCGGTCATGTTCACTTTCACTGGCACTGCCTCATACCCTATCTATTGATGGTCCCAGGAAGAAGGCCTCTTCTTTTGACATATTCTGACTTTCCTGCCTTGGAGTTCCCTCTGACAACAATGGGAGACCACAATCTAGCCTCACTAACTGACGATATCCATTCCAGTTGGCAAAGGCTGTCAATCTTGAGGTTAAACAATCTGAACCTTCCATCTTAAATCTAAGCATGTCCAGAGCCAAGCCCCAGCACCAACTTTGATATTGCTTCTGATGTCTCTTCTCCAGGCGGCCAAGATGTCCTGGTCCATGCCTTCTTCCATCCTGTCAACTTCTAAGAAGATCACAGAACTGTACACTAGTTGGATGGTTCAGACTGGCATACTAAACCCAATTCCATCATAGTGGATACAGGAAAAGGTCCTCCTAGCTCAAACATTCCTCTTCAGCAGACAGAGAGGGGAAGAAGCTGGATGCAATGTTCTTTAAGTTCTACCCTTTCTTCCTTTCTGGACAAAATCCCAGAGAAAGATTTGTGGGTGCTTATGATACTCCATGCAGAAGTGGACCAATAAATCAAATGGCTCACCATGACTGCAAGTAGCAAAACCTTTGCTGGTGCCATCACCTTATGCCACTGCATCTGGCTCCGCTCCTCTGGTCTCTCCCATCAGGCAAAGTACTTATGAAAAGGGCCTATTGAACACGGAGATGGACAACAAACCAGATCATACTCAAAAGATGTGTTCTGCTGCACAGAAGTTCAGGTTTTATTACCAATCCCAGCTGTCCTCCAGACCTTACTTTTCTTGGCTGAGGCACACCTCCTCTTCCAGATGGTCCTATAGCTCAGGGGAAAAGTTGGCAACTATGCACTGTTCCTCTTCCAGCTCAGTCCACCACAAGAAACAGATCTCAGACTTTTAGGAAGACACATCAGGCCCTGACTAAATGGTGCCTTTGACTCTTGGACATCTGGCCTCCACACATCCTCACCCTCTTTCACAATAGGTTAGCGAGATTCTATCATTCCTAGGCATTCATCACCTCAAATTTGAAGCTGAGTTCTTGGCTAATAAAACTCCAGCAACACTGCCAATAGAAGAAGACTGTGTATGGGCCTTTTGTAAACTTCTACAAATAAGGGCGTATTACAAAGCAAATTACATAGCAAAAATGTAATCTGGAAGGACCTAAGAGTGGATAAACTATAGATTTCAAAAGCATAAACCCTGCTATATTAGCTGTAGCATATACACAAACATTACATCGCCAAAATCTGTAGTTACTGTTAATCTGTGTACTGCTTGCATATAAGCATTGATGCAGCTATACTCCTGTTACAAACACTTTTTGGAAACTGTTTACATAACACTTTCAGCTAATGAGTCAGAAAGTAAATCTCCCCACGCTGGAGGAAAATCTAGTAACTCACATATACAACACACAGTAACAGAAATGTCTGCCCATCCATTCATGTGAAACTGTCATCCTACAAAGATGGCTTTCCATTTTACATTTGGGCTCCAGGAAGAGGCCAGCTTCTCTTACAGACAGTTCAATCCATCTTAGAAGTGACAGTCATACAGCCACAGATGTGGAGTAAAGATTTACAAAGTTATTGAAACTTTTTAACAAGTAAAATGCATCTTTACTTAGCTACACCAGAATGAGGAATAAAGGGGTTTACATATGTTCCAATTCTAAACCTATCAATCAAACCCATGTTATTCCTTTGGGAGCTTATTTACATGCATATTTATCAGCCTCACATGCTAATTCCCTGCTGTTTTATGCCTGCGAGGCATGTTTATGAGTCATAATTGTTGATCTCATTTGATGTATTTCACTGAAGTAAGACATTATTCAGTTATGTGGCCTAATGTCAATGAATTACGATGACCTGATCTTCTAAATGCAACTTGCTCTTTAATTTTTATTAGGGCATAACTTATGCAGACAAAAAAATACATTAAAATGGAAGATCAAATGAACTTACAGTTGTGTTAGTTAACTATCTTATATTAGTACACTTCCCTCAAGCTGTGTCTGAAGGAAGAATATCACTCTTAAACGGTTTCCGATATAGATTTAAAATAAAACCCACCTTATAATATAGAAAATGACATATATAAATCATAAATACACACAATCAGTTTTATACTATAAAAAATGACATATATGAATCATACATATACACAGATGCCTCGTTTAACTCAAATGTACTGTGACAATTTCATTATAGGCAAAGTATATTTTTAGAACTTGTACAATGAATTTCAAATATTAAATTTTCGCCACAGCAGTGAGGTACCTGTTCTCTTTTTCTCCATCATAGTTTAGGTGCAGGTGGTTTCCCTTCTAAACCAAAGTTCTGGCCAAGTGTCTGGGAATGAAGTGTAGGTCTGGCAGCACTGGCACCTACAGCACTACTGTTCCTTCCTACAATGCTGGGCTAATAAGCAAATGCCAAATGATATGAACGGAACCAGCAGTAGCAATCTTCTCCATTAAGACAGCAAAGTAGTTCTAGAATAATGGTGAGGGGAAGGAGCCACACCAGTAGGGTTTTTTTTGCTATGCATGGTCCATGGCTATTCGCATTACTTCACTAATAGCTGCTCTTTTAGCCAATGGAATAATTTAAATGTGCAATATGGTCTAGTCTACAACTCAACAGAATGAAGTAGTATTGTAACATGGTAAGACTAGTGACTACTGCTACTAGGAGCTTCAGATAGAGAACTGTTTATTTATAATCCCTCATTTAAAAATCAAATTATTGTAATAAAAAAGCAAACAAAAAGAAACCCAACACTTAAGAGAGAAACAGTCTTCTGACAAATTAATTTTCTGCTTCTCATGTGCTTCATTTCAAATTGAAAGGGAATTTTTTAGAAATCCTGCTGGAAGTAAGAAATCTCTACTCTTTGTGATCATATGTCACCTAGGCCTACATTACATAGAACAAGGTATTAGCATTCTAATTTATACCATTTCAGATAGCAAATGTGAGACTGCATTTTTGAATATCCCTCACCTGAAGTATTCCCATCATGTATAAAAACAGTGTTATCACATGAAAGGTTTAGTACAGTGGCTATTTCCATTGTGCTATTCATGGAATATAAGGAGCTTTTCATATGATAAAATATTTTAAAATATGACCCATCACTTCCACTCTGAAGTGATAATCCAGAATTCTACCAATCTTGTGAATTTCATCAAACTGCTTTATTCCAATGGACACTGTAATCCTGTTCACTGAGGTGCATCTGCACTGCACAGTTGTGTCAGCTTCATATCATTTTAACCATCATGGCCCCATTCTAAGGAATCCTGGGGATTTAGTCTTGATATAGTATTTAGGAATTCTCTGCTAGAGGGCTCTAATCCACTCCCCTGAAATTATAGTTTAGGTACCTTGAGTGCCTATCTACAGCACAGTCCTCAGTTCCTCTCTTCTCAGGATGCCTTGAGAACTGTAATTCTTGTAGAAGACTTCTCAAAAAGGACTTCTCAAGAAGAGTACTATATGTATCTGGCAAACTATATATTCCAGAATATCCTTTACCCATCCTTTAGGGTAGAACCATGACAATTTACCAGACAAGAAAATAGTAAATCTGTGTAGTGCAGATACAAGTATGTTCATAATAAAGAGGCTTCTGTTGATGATAAGGTAACTGGCTGGTGCTACTTTAAATGTTTAAACATACCCTCAAGTATGTTAGCAAGACATTATCAAGATGACTCAAATCTAAGGGTTAATGATTCAAAGATATTTAATTGTAAGTATTTGTAGGGAAGCACAACCTTAGGACAATAAGTTTACTGAACTGTAATTGAACTTTTAGTTGTAGTGAATCTTACTCTATGTTGATCATTCCCATCCTGCATTGCAACAAATGCTCTTGGAGAAAATGGAGGGGGGAGAGGACAGCCAAGATGCAAGGAGTGTGTAGGCAGGGACAGAGGACAGAGTGTTCCCAACTGAGGAGTGGGATAATATCCACAGAAAGCAGACATGGAAAAATATTCACTCATACTAATTAGAAGTTGTAAATCTAAAAAACAGAAACTCCACAAGAAAATCCTTTGTATTATCAAATTTTACCTAGAAATGATTTACTAGCATGGGCCCTGATCCAAAGATACCTATGCCCAGAATTCCACTCAACAGATGATCAGTGTTGCCAGCTTTGACTATACCAATCACCTGCTGGAAGAAGGCCTAGTCCCACCATCCTTCTGCCTCTCTAAACAGGTGATCAGCCCTGCCAAAGCCAACACCACTGGCCGTCTGTTCACTGTAGCCCACCACTTTTAGATCCTTCTAACTACAAGATAGTGAATATAGCCCCTGCCCTCATATTGGGATCACAGTAATATTCATATGTTATATTAATAATGTTTATGAAACCAAGACAAAGCAGTGCCATAATTACTATACAATCTATGCAGAATTTAGGCATTTCCATTGTAATATGAAATGGTTTGGTTTTGAGGTTATATTAAATGATGACAAAGCAAAATAAAACTTTTTGAATTCTGTATACCTAAACATAACAGTAGCCCTATATAATTCATTGTATCAGAATACTGTGATATATGGCAAGAATTGATTCACAGATATAAAGCCAGTACTTCCAAAAGAAAGCACACTTTTCTTATTTCAGTAATGTTTTTTCCCTTCTTGCATCACTTATAGCACTAAAAAAAGGACTGTAAAAAAAATACCTATATATTTGCCACTTCCTTTCTTTTATCAAGATCCTACATTTATTTTTTGCTTGCTTTATAATTCAAAAATTTAAGAGCTTTGTTAAGAAGGGGGAGGAATCATAAATATGTCCACTAGCAGGCATTTCTACCTTGCGCTCAGATGAATTCTCATCAAATTTGATTTGCTGACTGGTGGCCAGAACAGATGTTATCTTAATGGAAGAGAGAAGAAAATTAAGTGTGTTGAGCCACTGAGCCACTTCTGAATTTCTATAGTTCAGTTTGTATTTCCACGATGGAAAGCATCAGCATGTTCATGGCAAATATTAAAATGGAGAGAGCATGGGAGCCTCTTTCAGGAACAGTAGGGACAAGCACAAGGGGTATGCAGAATCTTTCTCCCATGATTTCCTAAAATCTCCACTCTTGTTCCTCTTCCCTACTCTGGTTGAATTCTGAGAATGAATGTTTGTCCTCCTGGAAAAAAAGCAACCATGGGGAGCAAGTTTTAAGGTGGAGGCAGAGCTGCACACTATGAAAATTCTGAATTTTCATTGCTTTCACTTGTCACTCCACCTATTTGGCATGCTATATTCTTGCTCATAAGCTGTGCTACTATCATGACTTGAATTTTTCTATTATTTCAGTAAAATGCACACATAGAAAAAGCATAGACACGCAACAAGCATTTATAGTTCATGTGCAATACTTCATTTCAGTAGGATCTTTTAAAATCTTGCCAACATTTGTAAAGACTACTATCAAGGAAAGGCTCTCCTCAGTCATTCCTAAGAACTGGGAAGATGGTGCTCCCATATCTCATCACATGTACGCTGTAATCCCACAGAAGTTCAGTTGGGGCCTGTTTCTTGTCAGAATTAGGACATCCATGCCACAATGAACTTCAAAAATTAATTTTTTTTTTAAAGAACTGCAGACATGATTTAAAGTTTTGAATGGTATTTTCTGGGTGTAGTACAAAGCCTGTATTTTTAACCTTGCAATGCGTTATGCATTTTATACTGAATTTTACTGCATTAACAATTGTAAAATGGTCTGAAGACCAAATTGCCTGAAAATCAAAATGAACACAGTTAGACATAAATAAATAAAACATTCAGTCATGGAAGAAGAAAATTGCTTAACACTAAGTTGTTCAAAACTTATATATTTTCCCCTTTCTCAATGCTTGTATGTTCACATAAGTGTTAGCCTTCATGACTGCAGAAATAATGAACCAGATATCCTCAAAGCAAGAAGTAGGTTGATAGATATCTGTTTTATGGACACACATATCCTATTATCTATTTTTTTTTCTTCTTGACGTCCACTAGGGAAGACACAAAATCATTGTGAAGTAGCACAATAAAAATAAATTAGTTGGTTAGAATTAATCTAATCTTCCAATCATACCCCTCCTTACCATGAAATGTAACTGTAACAACTCCACTTCCCATTTCCCAGTGCATAAAGAAATCTCTTTACAGAAAACTATAGATAGCAAACTAAGCCAAGGACTATTATCTAGGACTTAACAAAATAAGGTTCTCTTATTCCTCAAGAATGCAATATTAGAGAAATGGCAGGGTTAAAATAAATTGGGCTAAATCGGAGTTAATGTTGTTTAATTACACTAAAATAGAAGAGCACGATTTTTTTAAAGGAAAGAAAAATAGATATTAAATTAAAGGAAACAAATATTTAGGAATAAATATCACAAAAAATCTAAAAAGATTAGAGGAAAGAAATGATAATAAATTAAGACAAGAATTGAAACAGAAATTAGAGCAGTGGTTCTCAACCTGTGGGTCCCCAGATGTTTTGGACTTCAGCTCCCAGAAGCCCTGAGCATTGACCATAGTGGCAGGGGCTTCTGGGAGCTGAAGTCCACAAACATCTGGGGACCCACAGGCTGAGAACCATTGAATTAGAGGAATATAAAAATATTAAGTTATCATGGTTTGGAAGAATTGCATTAGCAAAAATGAAAATATTACCTAAGATTAATTTTTTATTTAGGATGCTATCAATAAAAATATCAGAAATAGAAACTGAAAAATTGACAATTACTAGTGAATAAATTTTGTAATGGGACTAAGAAAGTGATGATCGATAAGAAATTTTGGTACAAATCCCCCCAAATAGGCGGATTGGGCCTCCCAAACTTAAAATGGTATTACAATGCAAATCAATTGAGATATATTATAGATGGAGTCTTGGGAAAAGGAGATTTAGAATGGTCAGAGATGGAAACAACAGAAATTGAGATTAGAGAATATCTTTTTTTGGAACTTTGGTAAGAGAGAAATAGGAAAAATAGAAAATCCCTTTTTGAAAAATATATTAGAAATTTGGAAGAAAAATAAGGAAAAATTAATGCTGGCTATTTCACCATTAACGCCAGTAGTGATGATGGAAAAATTTCCAAAGAATTTGAGAGATGAATTAGAGAAAGAATTAAAGAAGCAGAGAATATATAAGTTAAAAGATTGGATGAATATAATGACAAATAAAGATAAAATACAAGAGAGATTGCAGGGTACTAAGATGTCATGGTTTAATTATACTCAGTCGGAGCAGTGGACAAAGAATTGGAAAACTAATAATAAAGATATTAGAGAATACACTAGATTTGAACAAATAATTAAGCAAAGAGATGGAATGGAGGAAAATAAAATATTAAAGGGTACCACAGGTGAAATATATAGAATATTGTCAATATATGAAGATGAATATCTTAGAAAAATATGGGAAGAAGAACTAGCACAAAAAATAGACATTCAAGAACGGGGAAAGATTTGGAATCAGCGTCATTTAAAAAATTATCCTTAAGGATCAAAGAGAATTATTATAAATTGGTCTGGAGATGGTACCTAACACCAGTAAGGTTAAACTGTATAGATAAGAAACACTCAAGGTTATGCTGGAGGGGTTGTGGAATTGTGAAGGTGTACAGAAATTTTGGCAAATTGTGTTTAAAGAGATAAAAGAGATAACAGGAATTGACTTACAAATATGTCCAACATTATTATCTATATTTGATAAGGTTAATTGTACCCAGGCAATGAAGGATTTAATTACAAATTTATTAACTGCAGCAAGGTTAATTATATCAAGAAAATGGAAAATGCAAGAAGATTTTCAAATAAAGGATTGGTATAAAGAAGTGTGGAAAATAGCAATTAATGATAAGCTAACATGTCGAATTAAAGTAAAAAAAGGAATAATGAAAGGGATTTTGAAGAAATATGGAAGATATTTGTGGAAAAAGTCCTAATGAGACAGAGAAGTGTCACAACTCCACAAGAAGAATTACAATTTTGGATAGTAGAGTAAGCTGAAAGATAATTGGCTTGAGGGATGGGTTTACATTTAGTGTTAGGGCTTACATTTAAGGTTTCATTTAAGGTTATATTAAGGTTACACTTAAAGTTAGGGTTAGTATTAATATGTTCAGTAATAGGATCATATTTAGTAACAACAATAGGTTAAATATAGTTGAAAAGGATAGAGTTAAGAATGTAACAAAAATACATCAGGAATATGACATATTACATGTGGAATAGTATATGATGATAAAGGATCTGGAAAGAAATAACAATGTAAGCTATTTCATTGTAATGTTTTCTTTTTCACTTTTATGGTAATCACGTGGTGTTATGTTTTGTTTTTTCTTTATATTTAATAAAAAAAGAATGCAGTATTAGTTTTAGATTATAAGTAATGTGGGGCACAGACCTCACTTGTTTTTCTTTAATAATGTTCCATGTACATCAGAGGCACTAAGAGAAAGCAGCCCCACTTCAGTAGTGGTAATAAACAAACAAGAGAAAGAATTATAAACACATAGTTACTGTTTAATTGATTTATTAATAACCACTTACTTGGAAAAAAATGATAACAAATTTCTCATTCTGCGTGTGCTTCATACTGCATAAACTTTGTTTTCTCATTTACCATGCAATGATTCTGAGCTAAATTTGTTAGCAAGTCTGCTTAGTCTCGTCTTTGAAAATTTCTGTGAGGCATCAGATATCGGATAGAAAACAAATGGCACAAAGAAACATCCACTGGACCTTCAGCCTGCTATATTTTGTTCTACATTAACCACTCAGTTTTTTAATTATCACATTTTTCAATAGTCTATTATTTTAAAAAGTTTACTTTTTAAATATTTGGCCACATAAATGTAGCAATTCTTCAGTGGTCAGTCATATCTGAAAATACCTTGGAAATAGTAAAATCCTAATTTGATACACATAAACTATGTGGACTGCTCAGGAAAAAGTAAAACCTAAAGAAAGGAAAATATAGCCTTGAAAAGACAGAAAAAAATAAAATAAAATGGAAAATAAAAAGGGCTGATGACTTGGGAGGAAAACTATTTTGCTAAGAGTCAAAAAACATGGGCAACTAGCTCAACTTGAGGGAGTCAGCTACTTAAAATATTTGAAAACCACATTTCTGCTTGAAGTGAAACTCAAACAGAAAGTATTTTGCTGTTGTTGTTTTGTGACTTCTAATCAACTTCAAGATGGACCCTATGAATAAGAAAACGCCAAGAGAATCTGTTATTAATAGCCCTGCTCAGATCTTACAAATTCAGAGTTGTGGCTTCCTTTATTGAGTTAATTCATCTGTGCTGAAGTCCTCCTCTTCTCTTTCTGCCTTCAACTTTACTGAGTATTATTTTTTTCAAGAAATCATAAATTCTCATGATATGTCCAATATGTGTTCAGTTTACTCATGTTGCCTTCAAATGAGAGTTCCGACTTGATTTGCTCTCAAATGCATTTATTTGTCTTTTTGGTAGCCCACAACATGTGTAAAATTCTGCCTACCACATTTCAAACTTTCCCCCCTATGACAGCCTTTTTCATTGTTCACCTTTCATGTTCATACACAGAAATCAGACATATTGTGTTCTAAATAATCCCGACTTGAATGTTCAATAAAGTGTCCTTAGACTGCAAGATCTTACCTAGTTCCTTCACTGCAGTTTTTCTAACTCTTCATCGTCTTTGGATTTCTTGACTACTCTTTTGTATCAATCTGTTAGGAACAGAGGCCTGACAGAAGGTCAGAAAAATGCGTTTGGTTGCTCTTGGGCTGGGTAAGTAATGAAAATCTTTTAAATCAACTGTTCTGCTGTGGCAGTTTAACAGTTGGGAAAGGACTTTTACAATAGACTTACGGCTGTTCCAAATATGGGCATTGTGATGTATTTCTATGAGGAGCCGCTTTTTCTGTAGCTCACAGCGTTTGGCTACATCCAAGTGTCCAGATGACTCAGCAGGGCAAGCTTCCTCCATGTATCAATATCAGCTGCCTTCTTAACCCCCTGTTTGCCAGGAGGGATTTGCATATGTAAGGCTTGTTGGAATTGCTCCACTTTGTTTGCTATATCATTTAATCTCTGCAGAATAAGAATCAAAGTTTCTGCAGACAGTAGGCAGACCTCATGGAAAGGCTGAGCAAAATTATTGTGGGGTATATTGCTAGCAAGTCCTGAGAGTTTATTTCTGTTTTCACTGTCATCCCCCTTATCTCCCTTTTCCAAGGAGTAGTTTATATTTAAGTTTTGAAGGATTGGGGAGGCTGTTTTGCTTACTTCAGATTTCTGTGGCGACTTGGGGAGTGAAAAAGTAGCTTTCATTTCATATCTCTTACAGTTTGTGTTGCCTCTGCTGCCGGAAAAAGTGAGTCAATCCTCATCTGTTTCTCCACTTTGTGGGATTCCCAAGTTCCCATATTATTTTTGGGACTGGTCCAGATTCTTTTCTTGCCTTTGGAAGGTATTTTGATGTGTATAGAGGTGATAGGGCCAAATTACATTGGGAGGTTGTTTCAGTAGTTGCTAGTTTGTCACCATCTTGCCTCCTCCTCCCCCCTTTCTTGACTACAGTCTCCATTTTAATTGATGACTGAAACGAAGTATAGTAAATCTGTAACTTCAGCTGCAACTCTGCTTTACCAGTCCCTTCCGCAGGTTTCATCAGTAGCTGTTCCAACTTTTTTGTTATTTTCTGCTAGTAATATCCTATTACATCAAATTATTGATGTTTCTTCCTTCAGTTTTCACACTATAATCTAGAAAGCATAGCGTTTTCTATCACCTGTAAAGTACTATTTGATTTTCTTCTGATTTTTTGAGTGATACATAAGTTATATATTTGTGATATGATCTCTAGTGCCTCTTCCTTACTAAATCCAATTTGTACATTTGACATTTCTCCAGGTGTTCACTAATTGGGTAAACACCTGCACAGAAGACCTAGATGACCATTAATAAGGAAGCCACTTACTGAGGCCACCTTCTGTTTTTCACCCATTTCTTTCTTCAGTGAATCACATATTTTGTGGGATTTGGTAAGGCTGAAGGTAGGAGTCAAAAGATACAGATAGCTAAACTCTCATCTTCTTATCTCTCCCCACTTCTTTTTTAAAAAGTCCAAAAATATCTGAGTTAAATGGGTAAAATATGTGCTTTACAACTGATCTTTGAAGATCATATCTGTTGATAAGGTGTGGGGAGGGAGAGAGCACTAATTCAGTTGCACATAAAAACTTCTGCATGTGCTGAGAGGAACTCAAGATATTTCTGATTAAGAGATCTCACCCTTGATTTACTGATTGATCTTTGCAACTAACCACTTACTGTTGGGCTTCCAGTAGACCAATGTATTCTAGCAGAAATTAACAGATAATTCCTTACTAATCTTTAATTAGTGATCCTCTAGATGCAGTTGGCCTACAGCTCCTCGTAGCCGTGGCCAGCCCAGCAAACAGCAATTTATCCTGTAAGCTGCTTTGGGTCCCATGTTTGGAGGAAAGTGCAATATCAATCGAATGAATGAATAAATCCTACTACTGCTTAAACATCACTTCTTATTAAACTTTAATAAACAAGGCACTTGAAGGATAAGTGAACATTGTATATGCCGGTGAAAGGGGAAAGGGATAGGAAAAAGGAACAATCAGTGACAACAGCTTCTTGAACAAGTGGCAAGATGAGATCCCACACTTCAGGACTGCCTTTCCCAACCTGATCGTTTCCAGGCATTCTGAAGTTCTGCCATTCCCATGGAACAAATAGCATTATGGGCTTTGCAGTTCAACTTGGGAAAAATTCTACACTGGCAGAAAGCCATTTTAAAAAGACAAAACTAGAACTTTCGAAGGTGTGAGTAACAAAGTGTGTTTAAGTTTAAGGGGAACAACTTCAATGCCATTCTTTATTAAGCCCATCATCTGCCCTGGAAACTTTCAATGACGAGATAACCTATGATAGTTTTGCTATTTAAACAAATTAAATTATTGGTGGTGGTAATGAAAAAGTGTCCCAATTTCTAATGGTTAATAATACTGAGTTACTTTTCAAACCTAATATGCCAAGTGTTTTGTCTGTCTGTCCTTTATGCTACACAAATTCATGCTTCATCACAGTATGAGCAAATGTGGTATATTACCAAGTGGGACCAAAACAGAAACTGTAGTAAGTTTTGGGTAGCTCCCAAGCCAGCAAATATTTCAAAATTTAGAATTTTTGACTGTAGGAACTGGTTTCTGACTACACTTGATATTTATATTCAAATGTAGATTCTAAAAATTTCTGTGTAAGTTTGGGAGCATCAGTTTGACTAATATAACACTTTCCACCCAAATGTTAGGTTAGTTCACTAAACAAAACGTGGTACAAAACTTGGATTGTGGGCTGGCCCATAACAATCAGACAGGGTAAACAATGAATACTTGTCTGTAAAATAAATGACTTGTTCTCTGGAGAAAGTAATCATGGGGAGAAATTCAGAAGTCACCCTATGTCAGCCATATTATTCTAGGAGTAAGAATACTGATAAAATGTATTCCCAATATATTTAATTAGAACTATCTCAGCTTCAGAGGTTTAGAACTTGGTTATGTCAGATACTGTAATTCTTCTTGCACTAAAAATATAGCAGAGTATGGACCATTATTCTTCAACTGTCATTCAAATCAATTCATTAATTCAGACATTAAATTCTGATAAAGTTATATGAATAAGGCAAAGATATTCTAAATTTTTTTCATGTGTAAGTATACAAAGGAGGGGGAGGAAGAGAAATTATGGCATTTGTCTTGGTAAACAGATCACACTTCCTCTAAAAAACTCACATATTGTACCAATAACAATAAGATATATTAGAGGCCACCACGAGGGAAATCTAAATCTCATCTGCTACATATTCTTCTATGTCATTTGCACTATATTTTCAGACAATACAGCTATGTGATTACTGCTTCAGAGAGATGAACAGATCTGACAATCAGAGCAAAGTTAAAATGCTACGCATAACAGCGACCATTTTGGATGAACTTTTTAAAATGTATAATTTATTTTAAACTTTTGATAAAATGTACACATGCGCACACATGGACACATACATCTACTGCCATCCAATGAGGCAGTGAATGTACTCTGGGGGTAAATCTGAATTTTAAAGGTGCTGTCTAAACTTCTGGCCTTATTTTGGAGAAAGAGTACAGCATGCTGGAAAGCACCATTAAAGTTCAAACTAAAGCCTGGAGAAGATTAACTGCTTCACTGAAATGGGAGCCACTAGCTGTAAGTGTTATCATTTTGGAGCACTGTGTGGAGGATACCAGAAGAAGTGGACCTGGAAAATCTTCCATACAGTTATTTCCCAAAATTCTCCATACAATTAGTTACTTCTGATTTTTTTTCTTCTCAATTACTTCCTGGCTATAATTTCTTGTTGTGTGCCTCGTTGTGTGTTTTGTGCCTGACTTGTTACTACCCTAAAGCAAACCTTTTGTGGGGTTTTCTTGGCAAGATTTGTTCAGAGGGAATTTGCCTTTGCAGAGAAAGGCAAAGATAAACTCTAACAAATATTGCCAAGAAAATTCGATGATAGGTTTGCCATAGGGTCACCATAAGTCAGAAACAACTTGAAGACACACAACATCTTTTTGCCTATTTTCAAGGGAAGTGCTGAACTTGTGGGAGCTGGATTTTGCCTTACATAGAATAATGAAGAAACAACATTGGATGAAAATAAGCAGAAATTGATTATTAATTTTAAAAGCCTATACATGGATGAAATGCTAACCATGAAGATATTTATTACAAAAGAAAATTGTAAGCTGACAATATAAAGTTGTACATTTCATTTAAAATCTAAACAAAACAAGTTGGCTTTTGGAAGTTGTCTCCATTAACTTATTCCCATTTTCACAGCTGAATTATTATAGGCAAGCAAACACAATTCTCAAACAAACAAACTTCACATTTCATATTTATAGAAGTTTTCCAAGATTCTAACCGTGTCCTGAAAACATCTTCCTTTGAAAAAAAATTCTAAGCTCATGGGATACTATCTCTTTATATCCCTTTTATTATCCCTTTGCTCTTGGTTTGAAAACATCAGTTAACAAGCTCTGTTAAACATATGTATATCTCTTTAGAAAGATGAAAAAGTCCATTACAAGAATATAATCCAAAACAGAGGTGAAAACTATCCAATGTGGCCATTTCACTTCATTACCAGCTATGTTGTTCAAATTGATACAAATGGTCTCCTTCTGTTTCTGACTGTCAGCTTGTCTGATTAGTACAACTAATTGTTCAGGCTGGGAAGATATCCTATATCTAAATAGAAGATATGCAGTTTGTAACCTGCTTAATTTGCCGTATGTCCTACATGGCCCTCAGTATGGTGTTCATTAAACTATCAGCTGTTTTGTTTGTAAAAGTGGCAGTATAAGCAAAGACATATTTTTCTTTGTTAAAAAGGCCAGATTGTCCATAAATAATACACACCCTAATGAAAATGGCAAGAAATCATCAGGTTGACTATGATGGCATTTTTAAATTTCTCCATGACATACCTCATCCTGTAGCTATGCTGAAGATGATGATAGCAAAGATGTTAGTGGACAGAGACCTAGGGCAGAATTAGGTCAAGTGGTCCAAAGCCTAGGTTTTGGCATTTATATTGTAACTTAGCACTTACATGACAAGTAAGGACTGAAAGTCCAGAACGGCTCAGTGTGCACACATATTTGGAGCTTTCTTTTCATCCCCCACCCCCCTATATTGGCTCCTTTATCAGCATAATGATAAAGAAAACAAGAAAAAAAGGACAAAACATTTCTCTGTTGCACACATCTTTTTGTATTGCAACCAATCTTTACTCCAACATCACAGTGGTTCGTTTCTGTATTTGTGTATTTTCAACTGAAAAAACAGAAAAATGGGGGAAGAACTATATTTGGTTTCCGGAGCAATCAGGATAGCAACAAAACAGATTTTTTTTCTGAATTTCAATAAACTCTTCATAATTTGAAAATGAAACATGCATTATCAGGTTATCGATAAAACCATTGCTTAGAATTTTACATGAAAGTTATTATACTGATTACTTGAAGCAAAATAACTTTGAAAACAAGCAGTCTCAAATTACTAAATTCAAAACCTGATGAGCAAAAAAAAAAAAAATCTACAAGTACAAATCATGTATCTATTCTATTTTGCTATATCCACATACCATTTTAAATACATAGAAGCCAAAATTGCCAAGTGGATCCAAAGGACTGCAACAGAAGATTTCTATATGTTTCCTTCTGGGTCATTTTTCAAATTTATACATTAGTTTGAGTGGACTTTTTCTAGATAGTCTTGCCATTTACCGTACCAGAACTGATTGACACAGCTCACTATAAATGTTAATGCTGTTGTTGGGATGAAGGGACTTGATACATGAAGAACAATTAGAAAATGACTTCAGGATTGTTGGGTATTTTTAATCACATGCAAGTGTACTCTTTTGTCTGAGCAAATTGCTAAAAAGTTGAAGTTGGCAATAATCTTGTTTAACATACCATAGCCCACCATTCTGTTATTAGAGCTGACATGAGAACAAGTGTCCTAATACAACCCAACAATTCTTATACCTGATCCTGAAAACACAATATTCTAAATGAGTACTCAAGTTCCTCACTGAGTTCAAACGCCATATTCTCAAGGCATACTCAAACTAGTTTCAAGATGCAACCTAATAAAGGTGGCGTTTCAATACAGTGCTACTTAAATTGCCTTAAAAACATTTAAATGTATTATTCATATGATGGTGTTAAAACTTCTTTAAAAAAATGCTCCTTGCTGTATTTAATGCTCTGTCCAAAAAGAACACTGTACATGAAAGTATTAAAGTAATTACAAGACAAGAAGAGAACACTATTTAAGAAGGAAGTGACAGGAAAAATTATTACAAGACATAAGTGGAGACGTGATATACCAGTGGCCTTTGTCACTACAGATCTGTAGCTGTTCAAGTAAAATCAAACTACACAGAAGCTATTATTAATAAATGACTATTAAAAGCCTGCTAAGTAAGCATCTGGTGTTAGGAGTAGGGAAAAAGCCTAGCTGCTATTTAGAGAGAATAAAATATGGTAGCTTGGATAAGTTTCAGTGATGAATGTTCTATTCAAAACTTAATTGTTCATTGCCATCAACATATTATTCCAAATCAATCTTTCCAGTGATATGATATCTTAAACATCAGCCAAATTATAATGTATACTTGTATTGCTTATCTTTCTACATAGTAGGTCCTATAATTTGAAGTAACTTGCATGACTGATTTCTTTTTTTTAAAAAAGTATGAAGTAAGGACATGTACCTATATTTACAGCAGGGATGCTGAAATCATTTAGGAAGCAAACATTTTGTTTTATAAACAATCTTAAATGTACATATAATGTCTATACAGCAGACCTGTATACTTGCCCCATAATCTAAACCTCAAAACATTATTGATGGCAAATTTTAAGGCATAAGCACAGAAATGTGCTCAATCTGAAAATGAAAGCATACATGAAAATATTACAACAGAGGAGTGATTAAAAGATGCATTATTTTAAAAAAGAACAATAGAATTATGACAAAATGCAAGCCAGGAGATGATACAGCAATGGTTTCTTGTTAGGTATCAAGTACAGCTTCTGAAGATATGTTTTCCATATTTCCAACTTACTACTTATGCAGGACAAAGAGTATGAGAAGTTCCCATGAAGTCTCAAGCTGTCAACCTAAAGACGTTTACCCTATAATAGACTATTGACTATTCTTGAATGAGTGTCACTGGCAGAATTTCTTCTCCTGACTTTCTCACTATACAGGAATCTTTTCCATATAATGGACTTGAGAAACTGGATTACAGCTGCATCTGTATTTTTTAATGGAAAACAGGCCATCTGTGGGACCTGTGAAAATGAAATAAAAACTAACAAGTTATACTTTTGTCATTCTAAGTGAGACTAACACTGCATGTAGCCTCCTGGACTACAAGGCTGTCCATTTATCAAATTAAATGCACAGTTACACAAATGTAAACTGATACTTAAAAAACATAATTGAAGCACCAAGAATGGAGGCCTCCATGCAACAGATAACATTAAATTCTTACCATGTGATGATGTCCTCATTACAAAGCAATTGCTGACTTTTGATATTGACACACTGATTCACAGCACTTGGCCTAGGAAAATTACAGGCTAAAGTCCATCCCACCCTCAATATCCATAGCATACCTCATTTTAAATAATAGTCTAAAACTGAATGATGATGAATCTTGGCTGCATATGGCATCAAATTAAAATGCAGCCTGTGTTTCACTGTAAAAAAGCCATGAAGATGAAATGGATGCTTTATATAAAATATTTACATATAGAACGTAAAAATGTACTATGGTTGGTAACCTTTATGACTTTGGGGAACCATGTATTTACATATCTCTATCTTTGCGTGTGCGTATCTGTGTGTTGTGTATATATTTTTAACAGTTGACAGCTGTTTTAGAGCATACAGAGATGCCAAGTTGAATGAGGGTCTTGATTACTTCAAGATTAGCTATCTTAAGTTTCTATTCATTTTAAGTGTTGTTAGTGCGAAGAGTCATTAGTCACTTCCTTGTCTCATAGAACATCAGCATACATTTACATTGTTAATGAACATTTGGGGTAAATGAATTAATGGCACTTTTAAACATCAATTCAATACTAATAACATTTTATGTTGCAGCAATGTTAAAGTTCAGATAAAAACTAGAAAGTCTTCCTTGGCTACATAACTAATTGCTCTTGGGCAAATGCACACACACAGACAAAAAGACTACAGTAAATTAAAATCCTTTCCCGGAGAGGTTAAAAATCATAGATAAGGTCTAAGATGTGCAGGAGATTATCAGATTTTATATTTCCAATTTCTACTTACTGTTGGTTGGAATATAGCAGGGAATATTTTTTTTTTATTAGAAAAGCTCTTTGGATTTTCCAACATATATATATATATATGAATGACACATTTTTATTTATTCTTCCACTGAGTTTGTGAGATATTAAATGTTGGCACTGGGAGACACCATGAATTCCAAAGACTGTTAATTTGGGGTAACATAGATATGAAAAATGAGTCATTTGATTTATAATACCATTTTCCCCTGTATTTGCACCTCAAGACAGAGCATGTGAACAGACACAGTGGACTAATTTTAATAATTTAAAATGCATGGATGTCCACTCTTATAAACATTACTTAGTGGCACAATTAAGTATCTTTGAAAATGACAAATGAAGCAACGCAGTCCTTAGGTACAGACTGTTACTATTGTATGATATATAGTTTAAAAGGTATAGATACTCATACAGCACGGTTAAGTAAAAAAGAGCATTTTGAAAATAGTACAAATTTAGTCCATCAGACTGTTTACACCTTTTCTCCATGCATTCTTGACAGGTGTTCCTGACACATGTATTCATAGCCTAGAACAGGAAGGATGACAGAGGAACACTCCCACTGATTCTCCTGTTCTATACCAGCATTCGTTCAGACTTTGTACATTCAGTGGAGCATCAGAAAGTTGAAGCCGACACAAATTCAGTTGTACATGTGCCACAACGACTGCCCCATAGTGAGGACTGGGGATGCATAAACATCAGGATAAAGACTAACAGGTGAGCCCTGCTTCTCCTTCCATGTATTGTGTACAATATACTCTGAGAAAGCCTACTGTATCCCGTTGTTGTTGTACGCCTTCAAGTCATTTCTGACTTACAGAGAACTAAGGCAAACTTATCACATGGTTTTCCTGGCAGAATTTGTTTGGCAGTAGGGGGGAGTGCCTTTGCCTTACTCTGGAGGTGTGAAATTGTGACATGCCCAAGGTCGCTCAGTAGGTTTCCATGGCTGAGCAGGGACTTGAATCCTGGTCTCCCAGTGTTCTAGTCCAACAATCAAACTACTACACCACTCAAACCGCTTTCACTGTATCTGGTAACATCAAATAATTAGAAAGTACATGGGCTAACACATGCATGCATTTCCTATATTCCAGGTACTAATTTTCTTTTATATTTTAAATATATCTCACTATTAAATTTCACCTTCAGTTCTGAATATCTGTATCCATGAGGAAAGATGATAAAGCAACCACATCTACAAATGTGTTGTGACAATAATCCTGGTGTTCTACAGGCTTTACAAATATCTGAAGGATCATCTGACCCACACAAAGTGCCCTACTATTAAGATCATCTTCAGAAATCCTATGTGTAGTGTGCCTCACCTTCTGTGCCGCAAAGAGCATTCAGGGCATCTCACCTCTGTCATACCCCTACCATGTCCATTCTCCTGGCAATGTTCTTGCCAATGTATAGAAAGAGACTGAAAACTAAAATACAGTCATTCTCCTCATTTCATGTAAGTTAATAATTCTGCTTTGCTTTATTTTTACACTAAAGATCAAGATTTAAGCTACATATTTTTAAAATAACATAAGAAATACAATATCACACAACCACAGCTTTTTAGTACTCAAAGGGATCTTGTAGCAGCCTTGAGATTAACTGAAGTAGACTAAGGCCCTTTCCACAAGGGGGGGTGCGAAACGCGGCGGAACGGGGCGGCGCACGCGGGGACAGAGCTTACCTTAATCTGGATGGCTCCGTCCCCACGGGGAGCAGCACGCGTTTGCCACTCTACATGCCGCCGCTCTACACGCCGCCGGCGTCTGGTGGTGTCTGGCGGTGCCCAAAATGGCTTCCGGCGGTGCTCCGCAAATCGGGGCAGCGCGCCAGCCGGAAGCCCGCCCCCGGGCAGCTCTGCAGGGATGCAGAACCCTGAAGTTCTTCACGGGGTGCTGCAACAGGCTAGCGCGCTCTTGTTCTAAAAAGACCACTTGAAAGATGGTCTTTATAGAACACGCGGTGCCACCCCCGTGGCCGCACAAGGGCACTTTGAGGTGTAGAACCTCACCTTTTCAAACTGCCCTAGCGCACCCCGCGGTGTAGACGACCTCCTGGTGAGGTCATCCCAGCGCGGGCTATATCCCTGTGTGGAAATGGCCTAAGTCTACCTTATCAGATGCATCTTTGCATACTCATCCAGACTAACATGGCTATGTCTCTGAAAATCTACGTATTTTAAGGATAGGGATGTCACAACTGAACTGCTTACTTTATTAACAATTGAAGGTACAAAAAAGATTCAAAAAACCTTTCAAGTCCAATTAATTTAAACACATAAAAACCTTTCAAGTCAATTAATTGAAACACATAATTTGAACTAGAAATTGCCAGATTTTTATTTCAGCAGACAAATTACAAAAGCAGAACCAAATAAAGAGTTCATTTTGCATGATTTTTCATAAAGCATATATCAAATTTCAATATTCTAATTGTGCAATTTATTGTTCAGTGCACGTTTAGAAAGGGTAATAGTGAAATAAATGTTTGGCTAGTGTTTTAGTATGTAATTGTAAGCTGACTTTTCACAGTGTCACACTGTTACATTAACGTCATACTATTCTCAATACATAGGTCCTTCCCAAACACAACATGAAAATGTTAATAGTTTCAAATTCAGCTTTTTTGGAGGAAGGAAAACACGAATACATAAAACAGAGAAACTTACCCAATGAACTTCAGGTTTCTAAGCTGCAAATGAAGAAAGGCACACTCACCTTCATCAGGCTTGTTCACATAACTCTGCAAGGGATCAATGCCTATTTCTTGTTCTTCAGTTTGCAATGGATGGGTAGTTCCAGTGATGGAATGATACATATTTATAACCAGCACTTTCAATAAGTAGCAATTACCTGGGCAAAACAAAAAAACAAAAAGCAAAAAAAAAAGAAAAAAAAAGAAAAAACAAAAATATAAAAAAAGATTAATCATACGCGAGTCCTTTACTATAAGCAAAAAAAAAAAATAGAAAATTCGTTATTACTAGTTTTTGTAAGGACAAATTGTGGACAAAGTGTATTCCTGGGGTTGCACGCTGAAACACGTGCAATGCTTTCAACACGGTTTCTGAACAGGGTATTACAGAGTCTTAACATGTTAGCAAGTGGGTCAACAAATGAACTTTCACTTATGTTTATTATTGAGCACTTGAAAATTCAGAAGACAGTTATATAGGCGAGTTCAAACAGCTTTCTGGTTCATTTTTTTAAAAAATTTCTATATAAAAGGTGATTAGCAATTCTTCTGAAAGCATACCACATAGATACGTCATAGTTTAAAGCACATTTTGTTGTTTTAATATAGCTCATCATTATAAGGCACATTTCATGATTAAGGTACATTTTGGGGTATTTCAGTATTCCAGATATACTGCAATATTTCAACATTTAACAGAGTATGCATTTCAGTGTAGCAGGCATTTTTTTTAAGTAAATGCAATTCTGCTTCAGGAAGTGAATCTGGTCCACTGAGGAGCCTTAGATTTACCCTGTTCTTAATTCTGTTTCTTATTTCTATTCTGTTTCTTAATGCTATTCTGGGAGGCATGAAATGAGTATTCAAGGACACAGTGGTCAGTCCATATCAGCATGCAAAGGAATAGCACCTTTTTGAGCATTTGTAGCACCTTTTGAGACTTGAGAAAGAAGTCAGTAACATAAGCTGTTGTGGACTGTATATACTTCATCAGATGCATGGAGTAGAGTACCTACGGAAAGATGTTTGGTTTAAATGTCTTCCTATAAGCATTTCACTCCAGGTATCTGATGAAGCTGACTCAGTCTATGAAAGCTTATGCTAAAAACTTCTTTCTCTTTGTTAGTCTGAAAGGAGTGACAGCAAGTGGTATTCACTGCAGGTATGGAATGAGTACAGTGGATACTCCATATCTGCAGGGGTTCAGTTCCACGACCCCTCACAAATAGCAGAAATGTGAATGACTACATCCTATATTACTAAATGGCAGCAGTGTGTGTGTGTGTGTGTGTGTGTGGATGCTTCAACATGTCCACATCCATGTCGCTGGCATTTTATATACAAGACATGATGCTCTGTAATCTCTGGAATTCACAGATCCAGAGGTCATATTCACAGGTTTGGTCATTTGGTTGGCAGTAGGAAAGTTGGTGTGGTTCAACTGACGAAGCATCTGACCTCAGGTAGCACTTGTTGCTTATTTTTACACGTCTTAACCACCATTTTTCTTTTTTTTTAAATATATTTTTACTGACAAAGACAGAATGACATAGGACACTAGAACAGAGCTTATACGCATAAATTACAACAGTATAAGGGGAAAGGAATATAGGGAAAAGTAACCACCATTTTTCTGTGGATCTTTCCCAACACCTGTTCTCTTGCATCCTTCTTACAGTCTTTCTGCTACAGATTTTTCTCCTATATACAGAAGTTCCTTTCTGCTTACAAGGCATTCCACTTCCTAAGCATTTTTTTTTCTGGACATCTCTTTGCTATTAGGAATAGAAAGAATATTCACCGTTATTTATTTCCTGACTGAAAAAATGTATTTCATGATTCCTGAGAAACCAGGACAGAAAGAAAATTTATAGGTGAAATTTTTGCACAGAATTTGCCCAGTATTTACACATCCTGAGTTTTTTTGGGGGGTGGTGGTGGTGGGAATTATTCTGTGCAGAAATACGCATGAGATCTCTGTACAGCAATGGGTGTGTGAGTGTGTGAGTGTGTGTATGTGTGTGAAAATGATATATCCTTTTGCTTCCAGAATACTTTATGGAAACCCAGGCATGTGTGCAAGACTGCTGTTTTCTGTGCAACATATAGTGATCTTGCACGGGGAGGGGGGACCTTCACAGGTTTTCTGCACAAAAAAATAGCAACCTTGCACAAAAAGTGGCTTCTTTGTGAAAGATTGCTGGAATGCTTTTTTACAGAGCATTCTTGTTTTCCCAGTGCCCCTTAATTGCTTGACTCACTGAAACCATCAGTCGATACAGGGTCACAGTAGATTTCTCCTGCTTGCCTATCATATGACACCTGGATGTGATCCAATCACATGGCTTGCCTGGAAAAACTCCTTTGGCTCATTCTCTTTGGAATTCCTGGATTTAATTATTCAAAGACAGCAAGATCAGCTTGAAAACTCTTCTTTTACTCAGGCTTGCTCACAAGTCTGGCCAATGGTGCAAATCTCCAAATCACACCCAGTGGGCAATATTCAGTTGGGGGGGAATGTTCAAATTTGCAAAATTGTGCTCTGCTCATTTCCAATGTATGATGGTATGCAAATCCTAAAGTTATTGTATTTAACTTTTAACAAGACGTAAAGTAGCCAGCCACTATGTAAAGGAAACCACCTTTTCACCTAATTTGGTAGTACATCTTGAACTACTGTTCAAGACAGTACAATGTTGTTTAGTATTCAGTTCATCTGCAATTACTGTTTATAAAAAAAATTGTTGTACAGAATGAGAAACATTACCACTCGTGTCAAAATAAAACAGCAAGATGACTGTCAAAATGCTTTCTAAATACTTATATACTACCCTGACAAGAAATATGTTAAAAGTAATAGAAAGCCCCCCAGTTCTATTCAAAGTAGCAATGCAAATTCTACTGAAAAATTATTTTTACATCAGAAATTGTGAATAACAGTTTTAAAGAGGATCAATGAATAATATCTATTAACTCAACCACTCTGAATATCAAGTAATCTTTTCAACAGTGCTAGCGTTTTAAGCATTAAGATGGCTCATGGGACAGTTTTAAGAAGAGAGATCCATACTTTACAGGTTTATAATGGCCTGCAAAATATTGTTCAACTTGCAGACAATGCAATTTAACAAAAGAGTTACATAATGTCTTTTTAAACACCAAAACAGCCATTGAGACGTAACTCAGGGAGGCACAGTTCATTTAAGGCTGCAGTCTTAAGACAATTTACTAGGAACTAAGCCCCACAAATGCAGTGGGACTGGTTTTTACTTCTCTGTAAAAGTGCACAGGTTTGAAAAGTGAGTCCTATTGCTTTATTAACCCACCACAACTTCTAGCAATTTACTCATTTATTTTAATTATAAAAATAAAGCTTAGGTTCCTCAGTTATTTTCTCATGATTGTAGCAACAGGAGTCCTTCACAAGTTGTTTGGAGCATCTCAGGTTATTTCTGAAGTATGAGAAAGGGTGGTGACACAAAGTAATGCAAGATAACAGCCTAGCCATAGGGAGGAAGTATGTCACACTAATCGTGAAAGCAATCCATGTCCAGATTTTGAAAATGTGAACAAGCTGCTGGTTCAGGTTGAACAGAATCAGAATGGGGTCTCAAAATTCCAACAATAGCCCCAACCAAAACCACATGAAAAGACAACAAAACCCACACACTTTCTCACACATAATACCAGGTCCAGCTGAGGAACCCTCATACAAAATGTATTTTCAGTTTCAGTTTCAGTTTCACATTCAGCTAGGGAACTCAATGAAGAAGTTTGCTGTAAAAGTGTTTACATTTTGGTGCCTAGGTATCAGGGAATGGCCTCTCTCATCAGGCATTAAGGAGAGGAATCTCAGGTTTGAAAATATATTTAAAAAATAAGTGCTGCCAGCCCCCACTACTGCAGGTTGTTTTGGAATGGCTGTTGCAGGCTGCTTCAGAACAGCTGCTGTAGATTCTCTAGTGCCTTGTCTGGCCAACCCATTCAAGTCCCACAAACCTTTGGTACCATGGCTCAATAAGCAAGAGTGGTCAACATAAGGAGACTGATGCTTAAGTATTTGCTGCCTGAGGAGTGCTTGAATATGGTACAGCAAAATTGCTACTTTATGGTTTATCCTATTCTTAACTTTACCAGTTCTGCTCCCATCTTCCTCCCTCTACTGTGACAAGATTGCCTCATCAGGCACTATTGCTCCATTTGTCTATCATTTATTAGTGCCAACAGCATCTCACTCAGATTATTAGTAGCATGATGATGATGATGAGGAGGAGGAGGATTTTGGAGTGTGGGAGGATTCCATAATATGACTGTAAAGGAAAGTGGGGAAAAAAGAAAGGCAATGTGGCCAATGACAGGCAGTAGTTACACTGGCCCTTTCCTTGTAAACACATTGTGGCTCATCCTATGTGACCCTCATAAGGGACCATTCCTATCTCTTAAGTTTTTGCCCTGAAAACTCTTGAGCCTGGGATGATCCTGACCTGGCAATCCTAGAGCTGACCCTAGTTAGATCAGGGTGCAAGTGTAAAGGGCATCAGTTCTGGCAGCAGGAAACACCCAGACATTACGACCCCCAAATCCTATCCTATAGCAAGATATTTTAAGGAGATAATAGCTTCATATCAGACTTTGAGGAATGTTTATCAATCAACTATTGTGGGCTACTAATTGTATTTTGCAATAAATGCAGGTCTTCAATCTACCCAGCTGTGATGGTGCTTAAATGGATCTGAACTCTTCAGAACAACACCTGATAACTTTTGTTGTTCACAACAGAAACAGCTCTACAACCAAATTCATTTTATGCAAAACATTAGCAGGCTATACAGAACTAGCCTTGCATTTCAAGTCAAGACAGCTTCTAAAAATATCTCAGCGAAGCAAAACAAACTAGACATCTTCTGGCTTTGGAACTTAACAATTGTCTTTCCACATGGTGACTACCCACAAGAGAAACTGCCATCTCTTACTATTCTCAGTTATAAACACTAAATCACTATTCTCCCCTCTCTTTATTTTTTTTTTCTCTCTCTCTTTTCTTCTTTTTTTAACTCACTAACTTCACAAAAATACTAGAGAGGTAAACCTCTAACTGCCGGCAAAGTAGGAGAAGAAAAAACTAAAGGACGTTCAGAGGAATCAATGGTTAGAACTGCAAGGAACGTTATTCTCCTGCCTCGAGCTGCTGGCACAAGAGATTAACCCAATATGGAGTGGACTGCTCCAAAGCCTTCCTGAGAATGAAATGATAATGAAATGGAAGACTGTTCTAGATTTCATAACATTTACCCCTCAAATACACACACTACCATTCTCATTGAAGTACAGAGGTTCTGTGACTTACCAATCATGATTCAAACATTCTGACCACCACTCTTAAATTTCACTTGAGTTTGATGAATCCATTTTAAAAACAAGCTTCCTTGAACATACATGATATACTTTTGGTTCATTTACATTTGCAAGATACTTGAATCCTTTTGCACAAAGCCCCCAGTCTTCCCTCAAAATATTCCCTGTCATTAGGGTTGCTGGGTGAAATAAGGGACAGGGTTCTTGTCCTTTTAATGGTTGTGTACAAAAGGGAATTTCAGCAGGTTCTGCTTGCGTGATAAGCAATGACTGCTGAAAATCCCTATTCTACACAACTAGTAAAAGATACAGAAGCCTGGCCCCCTTTTTAACTTGAAGTATGAAAAAAATAAACACCAGAACCTACCTCAAAATTGGTGGACACTGAGACTTAAAACTGAGTAGCAGCATACTGCTTGCATGCTTTTACGTTTGACTACGAACATCATCTGATAACAAAGTCTGGAAACTGGGCAGCTACTCACTTTTGGCATGTTTATTGTGACTGTAGCTCAACCAGATTTTTTTGCAAATCAGAGCAGATCATTCTTTTTATTGTTATCACTACTATGTTTATGGTTTCTGTAACTTTGATACTATCCATTAGTTGTATTGTAAAAAATTGAAAATACTACATCCTCTGCTAACTAAAGTATTTCATTAATTTGTTGTAAATATTAATTCATAACTCTGTTTCATTAACATTTAATTGTTACTTGTATGTAACCACAAACAACTATAGGATATATACAAATTTAGAGATATACACCATTATGATACATTTTTGGTAGTCTTCCAGCCTAAGTGATAAGAATAATAGAATCAAAGAGCTGGAAGAGACCCCGGGGACATCGAGTCCAACCCCCTGCTATGCAGGAACATCCATTAAAGCAGTGGTTCTCAACCTGTGGGTCCCCAGATGTTCGTGGACTTCAGCTCCCAGAAGCCCCAGCCACAATGGTCAATACTCAGGGCTTCTGGGAGCTGAAGTCTACAAACATCTGGGGACCCACAGGTTGAGAACCACTGCATTAAAGTATTCCCAACAGATGGCCACCCAGCCTCTGCTTAAAAACCTCCAAAGAAGGAGACTGTACCAAACTCTGAGGCAGCATATTCCACTGCTGGACAGCTCTGCCCATCAGGAAGTTCTTCTTGAGGTTCAGGTGGAATCTCCTTTCCTGCAGCTAGAATCCATTGCTTCTTGTCCTAGTCTCTGGAGCAGCAGAAAACTAGCCCGCTCCCTCCTCGACATGACATCCCTTCAAATATTTAAACATGGATATCATGTCCCCTCTTAACCTTCTCTTCTGTAGACTAAACATACCCAGCTTCCTAAGCCATTCCTCATAGGATATGGCTTCCAGACCCTTCACTATTTTGGTCGCCCTCTTCTGGACACGTTCCAGCTTGTCAATATCCTTCTTTAACTGAGGTGCCCAGAACTGGACACAGTATTCCGAATGAGGTCTAACCAATACAGAATAGAGTGGTACCATTACCTCCCTCGATCTAGACACTATACTCTTATTGATGTGACTAAAAATCGCATTGGCTTTCTTGGCTGCCGCATCACACTGCTGACTCATGTTCAGCTTGTGATCTACCAAGACTCCTAGATCCCTTTCACATGTACTGCTATCCAGCCACGTGTCCCCCATCCTATATTTGTGCATTCCATTTTTTCTGCCTAAGTGTAGGACTTTACATTTCTCTCCGTTTAAATTCATTTTGTTAGTTTCGGTCCAGATCTCCAATCTGTCAAGGTCATTTTGAAATTTGATCCTGTCCTCTAGGGTATTAGTAACTCCTCCCAATTTGGTGTCATCTGCAAATTTGATCAACATGCCCTCCATTCCTTCATCCAAGTCACTAATGAAGGAGTGGAGGGCATGCTGATCAAATTTGCACTGGTCCCAGGACAGAACCTTGTGGCACCCCACTAGCCACTTCTCTCCAGGATGAAAAGCAGCCATTGGGTTCGGCCAGTCAACCAATTACAATCCACCTAACAGCAGCCCTATTCAGCCCGCATTTTACTAGCTTCTTTGCAAGAATGTCATGGGGAACTTTGTCAAAGGCCTTACTGAAGTCAAGATATGCCACATCCACAGCATTCTCTTCATCTATCAAGCTTGTTACCATATCACAGTATCCTTTTTTAACTCAGCAACCCTATCTGCCATTCTAAATTGAAGTTAGCCTCAAAGTGAAACACGTATGTGCAAAAGCCAGAGTATTTGCATTGTTTTGAATCTTTTCTTCCAGACCACATTCATTAATACAACCAAATTATTTATGTGTGAAAACGTCAAGGATCTGCACTCAAAACCAATCACATTCTACTTGTCTGTGCCTGTCCACAATAAGCAAAGTAACAGCAGCTATCTCTAGAATTCCTTATTGAGCATGCGCGAAGAGGGAAAAGTGGGAACCAGGAAAATTTTTCTCACCAGCTCCCTCTACCATGTTAAAAAAGCATAGATCTATATGTCTGGCCACCAAAAGGGAAATTATATTAAAAATGAAAAGAAAAACAATGTATGAATGCATTCTTGAAAAACCTTTAAGTGGTTTCTAGAAGGTTCAGAATGTTTTTGTTTACTTATGTAAGGCTTACCTGAACTAGCTGTTTCATTTCATGTGTGCCTATTGTTACTTTCGAACAAAATGTTAGCTAAAACATGTTAAACTGCTCTTCTTTTCTGTAGCATGAGAACCGAGCCCTATTTTTTCCATGTTATTTCTACATCTGGTAGCAACTTTTATCTTTAAGAGCTCATGTCCAGGAACACATATAACTGAGGTATACCTGTGCTATAAACATGAAGCATTATGTAGACCACTGTTTATTCACAAACTGTAAACTACAGTAAACTCCTAGACAGAATGAAGTTACAAAGAATTATGTATTTATTTAGTATATTTATAATCCACATTTTTTAAAAAAGAAAAAACACAGCTGATTTCAATGCCTCATCAGGTTAATACATGTGAAAATGTTCCATCAAGTTGTTCCTGATTTATTAACTCTAAGCACAAAACTTGAACTCTAAGTGATTGGAAACAAAGACCTTGCTAACACAATATTCAAATATTATCTCTTAATTCCCAGTTCCCACAAGGAACTGGGTAGCTGCAACTGTATGTCAGGAATTTCTCCCTGCTGGGCCACAGCCAGCAAGGGAGGAGAGAGGTCAGGAGCACTTGGGGAGTCCGAATATACCAAATACCAGGAAAACACAAGCCAAGGCAGGTCAAGGTCCAGTCCAAAGGTTCAGGAGGCAGAGATCCATCCAGAGGGTTTCAGGGAGCAGGAGACACAAAGGTTGTGAGGGCTTGCTAATAATTTGCTGCAAGCAAGGAGCAGCCACGCTGGCAGACTTAAATAGCCCCCGTGAGCAGGTGCTGCTCATTATTGTTTCCTCAGCCGAATCCGAGCAGCCTCCCTCTCCACCACCCGTTTCAGCCTTCTGCGTGATTGAGGGCTGATGGGCACAGCTGGCTGCAACTCCTCTGCATCACTGCTGGTTCCCTCTCTGTCATGAGCTGGCTGGGGCAACTCAGTCTCTGTTTGACCTTCCAGTGCAGGGGATGTTTGCAGGTTGACTTGCTCAGTCACTGGCTCAGCCCCCTGCACAATCAGTTGCTCCTCAATTACAGCAGCAGCATCTATCACTGTGCACTACAAAAAGCTTCTAAATTGTGTTTGAGAGCAGACCCATGTAGAGAGTAATACAATGGTCTAATCTGGATATCATCATATCATGAGTAATGGAGGTATGGTCTGCCAACCTAGATAAGTTGGAGCCGACATATTAGCAGTAGCTGATAAGACATTCTTAATTATTGTCTTTGGTTTAACAAATAGTGATACTTCCAGGAAAAACCCAAGGTGGCAAACTGCTCTTTAGAGAATATAACGCTGGCCTAAATAGATCAAGCACCTCTATCAAAGTTAACTGGCTTTTCTGCCCCCAATAGATTCTGTCCAATCTTTGTTGGACTCAGCTTCAGACTTTTCTTACTTAATCCATGAAAAACTGCCTCCTATGCATAAATTCCAAAGCCTACCTAGGATTAGACGATGAAAAAAAAAATCTGTGTGTTATCTTCATGACACTTAAAACCAAATCGAATTTTGCAGAATTTTGGCAGAATCTGTCCTGCCAAAAAGGATAGGAGCCACTATAACACCATCCTATAATCCTGGGCTCAGTTTGGACCTACAACCCAAAAGTAACTGTCCAAACCAGGTCAAGGAAAGGAGAAGGAAAAGGGGTGGGTTAGCATGGTGGCCTATACTTCCTCTCTCTCACCCAGCTGCTTCTTTGGGTTTGTGTGGCGAGGCATCTGGAGAGAGTTTGTGGTGCTGAGAAACTGGGCTGTGAACTGTTCTCAGCTGCCCAGGCAGTGGCTGGTGGAGGAGGACTACAGGTGGGTTTTAAAGGGCTGAACAGTCCGATCAGAGTCGCTGAGTGGGAAGGTTCCCCTAGAAAGAAGCACCTGAGGTGTGTGTGGGGGGGCAGGGGTTGGAGAAATTAGCAAATAATCAAATATGTGAAAGTCATACCTGCAAATATGGAGGGACAACTGTACTTTAACAATGAATATGCTCTTCCACTGAATTACGGCTCTACTATATTTGGGAAGGTGGATTTCTGTGAATGTATGTCCTTCCCTTCACATGTTCTTGACTGCCTATGTTACATGATGTAGAGTTACATATGCTCTAACATTATGATATGGCCTTTCCTGGGCATTAAATAGTGTTACGTAGCCTGGTCTACCTAGTTGGTTTTCCTCTTTTGTCACAGAACAACTTCCTATACTATTGAAACTATAAAACTGTCTCAGATGTCTGTACAGGGCAACCAGGAAACCTCAGTATGAGGCAGTAGAAATTGATACATTGCCTGTACAGAAGGAGATGGAATAAAATCTGTAGAAATCACTGAATAATCAGCACCTGCAAAACTCTGTGAAGTGTTTTTACAGTGTAAATATTCCTTTGAAGCGTTTGCATCTTGTATCTTCTATACATGGAGGATCTTAAGCGGGGCAAACAAAAGAATGCACACTGGCTTTAATGTTTTGCTCTTCATAGTTTTTAGATTTGCAATTACACAAGCCTTCCTAGAAAATTGTTCTATCTCTAGCACCTTCCACATGGGTATGAGGGGCATTAGGTCCTTCCATCTCCAGCGCATACAGCAAGAAAAGTCATCAAGGACTGAGCTTCTTTTTGTTCACCCACCAAGCTCCTTTCATAATTCACTACCAACCATCTGTCATTGAGGAAGTGTTTCCTTTAGATATAAAAAAAATGCACAATTTGACATATTTTAGGTAACACAAAGCAAGCATGTTTTCTTTTATAAACTGCATCAGATTATAGATCATTAAAATGGAATGATGCAGATATATCTGTGCGCGCGCACCCCCCCCCCCATGCTATGTAGCTGATAAGCTGGTTTCCAGAATGTGGCACACTAGCTCACCTCACCAAATGACTTAACGCTAGTAACTAGCAAATCTAGCTATTAAGAAGGGCAGTTAATTTTCATTCCATTTACTAAAACTTCTGGACTTGTAAGTGCCATGAGTTGGATCTTTAATATAAAGCAGTCACATTGGACTTTAAATAAGTTAATTAAGTATTAAAATCAATCATGTGGAAGTCTTAATATTTAATATTGTTAGATTGTGTATCAAAGTGGTTTTATTATTTATTTACTCAAAACCTTTCCAGAATACTTCATTTTGCATCAGGGGGTCTGTATCTCACAAGATAAATGCATTTACAATGCCAAATAAATTATATATAAAAGCATTTGTCTTAATACATGTCATTCAATATTAAATATCACCCATTGGTACCACCCTGAAACCTTAATCCATTTTTACCAACCAGACATTTGTATTATTCAAATGTTGTCTATTAAACAGTTGTCTCTAGAGCTATAATGCAGAACTACATATCTAAGGACAATCATCACAGGAGTTTTAAAACATTGTCTGCAAATTTAACTCTACATCTTTTTGCATCTTAGCAGCACTTAACACAAAGGGTATAAACTCTGTGGTGAATTAAAATGTCAGGCATGAAAGATCATATTAACTCCCCAGAATAAACAGCAAATGTGCCTAGAAGCCCATGTATGTAGATTCTTTTAAAAAACAGTGTTACACTTGAAAGAAAAAAAACGCACAAAAATAACTATTGCTCTACGTAATCCTTGCTGCACTCTAAACTTAGATCCAACATAGCATTACCAAGCCTAGGGGTCAGCTGGAGTCCTTTCGACCAAACTGTTGTCCTTTGCATTGCTTCATTATGGAATGGAATCCTTTCTAGATCCAGCATTTTTTTTAACCACCATCCAGTTGCTAATATAACCCTTTCCACTGCAGAAGCTTTTGGAGATGAATTATCTAAGCTAGATGTGTGTATTGTTATTGAAGTGTAACTCTCAGCAATATTGGTCTTCACAGCAATGACCTGAGGATGTAGACAGGATCTGTAAAGAGGTGACAACCATCACATGCATGATGGATCTTTGTTCTTCTTGGCTCATAAGGCCAAAATGGGGTTGCCCAAATGATAAAGCTGAATGCCCCACTGTAGCAAGGCAGGGCTCCCATCTGCATAAAGGAAGTGGTTACAAGACCTCTGCTGAAAAAGTCCTTACACTAACCACTTCCATACTGGACAATTACTAGCCCATCTCTGATATCCTACTCTTGGACGAGGTTTTGTAGTGTGCGATATCATCCTAGTTCCAAGGTTCCTAAATAAGGAAGGTTATATAGATCCATTTCAGGCCTGATTATGGGCTGAAGATGTCTTTGATTACCTTGGTGAATTCACCTATGCACAACAGGCTAGTGTGTCCTTTTTGGTTCTGCTGGACTTCTTAGCAGCTTTCAGTACCATCAACTGTGCTATCCTTCTGGGTTGTCTCTCAGAGAAAGGACAAAGAAGCGCTGTTATACATTGGTTCTGATCTTCCTTTGACAGGTGAACTCAGAAAGTGATACTGGAGCATTTGTATTCAGTGTCCTGGTGACTGACCCAGAGGTCCCTAGTTTGGTTCTGTCCCCCTTGTTATTTAACATATGTGTGGAATTGCTATGAGAGACTGTCCAGAGTTTGGAGATTTGATACCACCAATACTTTGATGAACCAAACAGATTCTCTCTCCTCTCCATGTAATTCCAAGAAAGCTATTCTGTTACTAAACCACTGACAAGTGTTAGTAATGAATGCGAACAGATCAAGGAGTAACCCCACTTTGGTGTACACAAAAGAGGAAGGTGGTTTAAATAGGTTTTAATAAATAAATACGTAAATAAAAGCTATACACACAAAATATTTTCTTTTCGGCTCCTCGTCCAGCTTAGGACATGACAGCCATGTCACTCATACTCTCACAATAAATAAACAAATGAGAATTGCTAATTTATTTCTCAAGTGGTTTGTCTCTTCTGGTTGATATTAAAGAGACTGAACTGATTGAGGAACAAGGACTTCTCTCTTATTAAACTGAGATATGCCATGATTCAAATTCACAGTCTCTTCTTCTTAAGACAGATCACCTCAACTGCAGCCTAGGATCAAGGAGCTTGCATGGCACAATTCCAGTGACAGGCTGCATTGCTTTTTTTGCCTCAGGAAAGCAAACACTGATCTTAAATCCTAATGCTTTACCTGAAAGGTAAATGTTACTGTTTCTAGTGTTGTTTTTTAAACACACACATACACACACGCACTCTTTCTCTCACACACACATCATAGATCATATGGCAATTTGAAAATGTTGTTATTGTTGCTGTGTCAAGTCATGTCTTATTTACAGTGATCCTAATGCGAACTTATCACTGAGTTTTCTTGGCAAGACTTGTTCAGAAGTGGTTTGCCTTTGCCTTTTTTTGACAGTGAGTATGGCATATACATGTTGTATATAAAAATTGTGGTATACAAGTATTTCATTCTTTTCTAATGTGTTTACTTTTCGTGTGTGTGTGTGTGTCTCCGTGCGTGCACGCATGGGTGTAATGATGTAAGAACACAGTTGTGTTCACAATTTCATTCTTTTCCCTAAAGTAGTGGAAAACCATCAGACGTTGCACATTTTTGACTGGAAGAGTCTTGTGGGACTCTTCATATCGTATGAGATAACAGTTAAGATGTGTGTCCACAGCTTGTGCACCTCCAAATAATAAATGGATCTGTGAATCCATGATACTTGAAAAATACACACATCTTGCATCTCCAGTTTTAGATACAAAACAATTCTCTGTAGCTTGTAATGTGCACGTATGGCACCTCCTCTTCAGTACTGATTTTCATGGAAGCTTTGCTTTCTTGTTATTTGTGTGAAACAAATGTAAGATAGTAATTTAATTTTTTTCACTAAACATTAAGAAGAATCTAAGAACAACATCTGGCTGTATATTTTATATAAATCTTGCAGCACCCTGCGACTAATCTTTTAAGCCTCTTTTATTAAAAAATACAAGAGATGTAAACAAGCAATAGACATAATTCTCCTTGATTTATTTTTCTTTTGTTTTTAAGAAAGCTATTGTACCCTGCTTTTCCACTTCATTTCTATTACTAATCTCATTCTCCAACATCTACTAATTCACCAAAAAGTGAGACTTCTATTTTTTATTTTTATTTTTTTAGAAATGACTCTATCACCTGCTTGGTTGTACAACCAACTGGTAAAATCAAAATTTAAAAAGAAGTACAACATCATTCATGAGTTGTGGTTAGTGCATTAGTTATGTCTCTGTTTTGACTGTGGCAATTGCTGAAGAAAAGTAAAGTAACAAACACAACTCATTAACGAGGAAGTGACTAAAATGGAGTCACTACTAGCACAAAGTTAAGTACGCAATAATAAATGCTGATATTTAAATCATACTGTATGCTTAATTGTAAAGGTATCATGACAGACAAAGACACATGCAGAAATGTATACCCATTCCAGAGAGTCCTGCTTTTAACTGATAATGATATTGAGACTATATCTTTTTTTCAGAGGGAAAGCCCCAAGCCCCTAGCACAGAGCTTTCCAAACTTTTAATGTTGGTGATACACTTTTTGGACATGCATCATTTTGCAACACAGTAATTCAGTTTTACTAGCAAACCAGAGATTAAACAGCGGGAAAAGCATCCTCCCCACCCAATCCTGGCCCGCTTCTGTTGCACTCACTGAGGAAGAACTCCAGCAAGGGCAGCAGCAGCAGGAAAGGCACCTCCAATCCTGGCTCGCTTCTGTTGCCCTCGCTGAGGAAGGACTTCAGCAAGGGCAGCGGCAGCAGCAGGAAAGGCACCCTCCCTAATCCTGGCTCACTGCCATCGCCCTCACCTAGGAAAGACCCCAGTGAGGGGGGCAGCTACAGAAAAGGTGGCCCCCCACCTGATCCTGGCCCGCTGCTGTCACCCTCACAAAGGAAAGACCCCAAAGAAAGATGCCCTCATCCAGAAAAGAATTTGGCAAGGGTGGCAGCAGCAAGAAAGGCAGCCACTCCACCCAATCTTGGCTCACTGCCGTTGCCCTTGCTGAGGAAAGAAACCAATGAGGGTGGCAGCAGTAGGAAAGGTAGCCCCCCACCCTGATCCTGACTCGCTTCTATTGCTCTCACTGAGGAAAGACCCTGATGAGGGCAGCAGCAGCAGCGAGAAAGGCACTCCCCACCTGATCCTGGGTCCGTTGCTGCAGCAGCGGCAGTAGGAGAGGCTTGGGGGGTGGGGTCTTTCTTGGGCTGGGGAGGCGACATATCTACAAACTTCAGGCGGCACACCATTTGGAAACCCCTGCCCTAGCACTATAGCTCATACTATTCCATTGGGTTCCCCATGTTAAAGGAAGGACTTTATCAGCAGCTATAAAGAGTTGGATTGGTATAAGGGAGAGTTTGTCTGGGTTTTGGGGGTCTTGTGCCATTACTCTGCAGATGACACCCAGATCTATGATTATACTTTTCACCTCATTCTGGGAAAACTGTCTTGGTTCTAAGTTGCTTGCTGTCATTAGTAATAGACTGAAAGAGAACAAACAGAAACTTAATTCAAAGGTGCTCCTGGTCAGTCAAAAAGTACACTCAGGAACAAGAATTCATCCTGTGCTGGATGGAATTACTGGTTGCTGTGTGCCTTCAAGTTGCTTCTGATTAATGGTGACTCTAAGATGAACCTAAGGTTTTCATGGCAATACTTGTTCAGAGAGGGGTTTGCCATTGCCTTTCTCTGAGGTTGAGAGAGAGTGACTTGCCCAAGGTCACCCAGTGTATTTCCATGGCCAAGGGGGGCTTTAAACCCTGGTCCCCTGGAGTCCTAGTCCAACACTCAAACCACTAGACGATACTGGCTTATATTGTACTCCCCTAAAAACACAGGTTTGAAGCTTCAACATATTCCTCGATTCAATCCTTTGCCTAGAAGCTGAGGTTTCACTTGTCCATTTACACAATGAAGGCTTAGGCAACAGCTGTGGCTGTTCCAACAGATGTCGGGTCAGTGTTAAACATACCCTCACTATATTCTGTTTGGATTGTAGTGACGTGGTCTATATGGGGCTGCCTTTGAAGCAAGTTTGGAAATTTCAGCTAATCTGAAGAACTGCAGCCAGATTGTTAGCAAGGCCTTATTACAGGGAATACACTGGCTGCCAACCTGTTTACAGGCACAATTGTGTTGATTATAAAGTATATTGATTATGAACTATAAAGCTCAATATTGCTCAGATCCAAATTATCTAATGGACTGTATCTCTTATATGAACCTGCCGACGTTATGAAATCTGGTGAGGCCCTTCTCTCTGTTCCATCATCATTGCAGGTACATCTGGTAGGAACATGGGAAAGAGTGTTTTCAGTGGTTGCTCCTAGCCTGGTATCCTCTCATTAACTTTATGTAGGCAGGTAGACACCTTTATTTTTGGGGCAAGTCTTTGAGGACTGATTGCTCAAGAGGGAATAACTTTTCGTAAAATGGTATATTTTTTATATTAGTCATTTTTCTTTTTAGTGGCCATGCTTTTAACTGTTTTGAATTCTATTAAAGATATGAATTTTATGAGATGTATCTGTCTTACCTTTCGCAAGTTGTCTTGAGTCCCAGACTGGGGAAAATGGTGGGATATAAATAAATATTATTATTATTACTACGACTACTACTACTATTATTATTATTTTTGCAAAAGGAGGAACTGGAAAAATCAATTCCTTGATCAGGCATAAGCAGAAGTAATTTTGGCCAATAAAGAGCCACCACTGGATACACTTAAATAAAAATTGCACCTGTGAACCAACAAATTATAAAATGCATTTCATAATGGACTAAATAATCACACTGCTACAGCAGCCAGAATTTTATGTTATGAGGAAAGGGTATGGTGTAAACTTTTGTTAGCGGTAAACAAACCAGATTACTCTTCTCTGTCTTCCAATAGCTTTGTAACCTTGAAGCAAGGGAAATAATACTTTGACTCCTAAGGTCTTTTTGCCTCAGAAAGACCACTAAACCAAGGAAAAAAGAGCTTGAGCCCAACCAGCAGTCAGAGAACAAGCAGTTGCAAAATGAGATAGCTTCCCCATTTCTTTGCCAGAAAAGAACTCATCTTCAATTACCATGTAGTTTGTGTAAAGGAATGATCACCCTAGCTCCCATCACTGGCCAGAGTACCAGTGGCATCCCTGCAAAATCAGCCTCAACTTAACTTCCTGCTTTCTCTAGGATTGTGAAATATATTCCCTTGTCTATTGGACTGTAAATCTTATACACACACACACACAGAGAGAGAGAGAGAGAGAGAGAGAGAGAGCACACCTAATTAATAGAGGTGGTCTATAAAATAGTTATTAACTTATATGTTTCCTTTCATCAGGAGGGCCATTCAAAGATCAAAGAGATCCACCACAAAAACAAAAAACTCTGTGACTTTCACAAACACTTAGCTAAGGCACCAAAAAACCTGAACAATACGTAGCAGGTCTTATTGTCTTGGGGTAACTTGAGTTAAAAGGTACCACAAAAGCCTCAAAATGGGAAATATAGTAGGGTTTGGTTCATACACTTGATCTTAGCCAAAAGGCCGAGAAGTGTTGGTTCCAGCCCTCGCCCTCCCTGGATACCAAAACTCATGGATGCTCTAGTCTCATTATGTACAACAGTGTAGTAAAATGGTGTCCCTTATAAAAAATGCCAAAATCAACATTTGTTTTTTTGGATTTTTTAAAAACATTTTCAAGCTGTGGTTGGTTGAATCCATGGATACAGAATCCACAGATATGAAAGACTGACTATAGCCTCTTGGAGTGGAACTGGGAATACAACAGAGGCCTAATAACAGCAGCCAGCCACTAGATACTTTGGGAGAGTTGATAGATTCCTGTTTTAATGGCATGAAGGGCATGACAACACAGAGAATAATAATAACAAAGTGCAAGTGGATTACATACTCTAGACTCACACTGAAGCACCTCTCCTGCTATGCCCTACCACAGGGCTTTTCAAACAGTGTGCCGTGACACATTAGTGTGTCGCCTGAAGTGTGCAGGTGTGTCACCTACCATCTTGGAAATGTATGTTATAAATCATATATTTTAAAAAATATATAAAAGGTTTTCATGAGATATGTTGTTTCCCCATACACTTTGTTATTACAATTTATATATGTGTCTGTATCTCTTATAAGAAGTTAGTTTAACCGCCAATTTGCTAGTAAAACTGAATTTGCTAGTAAAACTGAATTAATGCATGTCCAAAAAGTGTGTCACCGACATGAAAAGTTTGGAAAGCAATGTCCTACCATAACAAGGATAAGTAAATAAATTGCCACAGGCCTCTGTCACAACACAGAGAACTTTTTGGAGTGTGCACTTTTTAAAATTTCACCTACTTTAAGCTAACATGTTGTCTATAAGCAACATTCTAACAATGCATGAACATGACTTAATGGGAGTTCATATACCAACTAAATCTGCATCTTGAGCTGAGAAGTCTTTCTAAATGTCAGCTTTCAACATTATAAAATTATACAGAAGGAGATGGAAACAGGGCTTCCAGTGCATATAAATATGATAGTGTATTAGCCTGCATTTAATTACCAGTTCAAACAACAACCTGATCTAACCTTTGACAAGTAAAATAAATGTTCTGAATAATTTAACCAAAGCAAACATTTGCTGTTAATGCTGGCTAATTATAGTAAGAGTTTGGTAGGCAGGGAGAAGAAGAAAAAATGAACAAAATTATCATTTCTACACTTGTAGTGCAGTTGTTACAACTAGTTTTAGACTGTGAATGTTCTTCTTTGCGATGCTCATATTAAACAGAAATTTTTGTATTGTACAAAGTCCAAAAATATCCTCTTCTATATACAACCAATATGCCTTCCTAAGAATCTTGTATTCTTTGATAATTAATGAATTTACTCTAGCCCTTATTTCACTATGTTATATTGGGTAAAAGACTATATAATTGATGTTTTCTTTTCCAATAACTTATCAAAACTAAATACTTTACAAATTATTCACTGAAAACAATCACATTTTCTTACCCAGGAAACTATTTTAACATGTTCCAATCAAGTTATTAAATTCATTAATTTTGAACCACATTAACATTTGCAGCTGCCTTAAGGGGACTTGGACAATTCTTCTATCTAGCCCACTGTCTATTTTGACTAGCAGTCGTTTTTCAGGTTCTCAGATACAGGTTTTCCTCTCCAAGTGTTCTCTGACGTTTTAAAACTTAAACTACAGAATTCTCTACCACACAATATAGTGATCATCACCAATATGGATGGCTTTATAAAGGAGTGAAAAAAACCCGTGGAAAGTAAGACTCTCAATGGCTGTTGGTTATAATGACTTTGATTACCTCCAGAATCGGAGGAAGTACTCTTCTCTCAGTTACTGGTGAATGTAAGTGGCAGTGTGCTTTTGTGTACATGACCTGCTTATGGGCTTCCGTTTTCTAGATGCCCATTCTTGGTACAGTATGCCACACTAAGATGGATCTCTGTCTGACCCAGCCTCACCCTTATTACGGTACAGTACATGAACCTCTGGGAATATATTTTGTTCTCAGTAACTATACAAAGTCAACCCTCTATGCTTGCTAGGGTTAGGGCCATAGGTTCCCTGCAAAAGTGGAAAAATCACAAATATCAAAATGTGCGCATGTGTCTATGGGAAGGGGCTGAGGCATGGTGGGGAGAACGGGCACCCAGGGTTCAAACTAGGTCAGGAAAGGGGGTTAGTCAGCATCGTGGCCCTATATGTCTACTTTCTCACCCATTTTCTTTCTTGGGTGTGTGTGAGGCATCAGGAGAAGGTCTGAAGTGCTGAGAAATGAGGGTGCAAGCTATATTTAGCTGGTCAGGTAGCTTTTGGAATAGGTGGAAGCGGACCAAAGGTAAGTTTTTAAAGAGCTTCCACCAAGAGGGAAGGTTCTCCTGGAAAAGAAGTGCCTGAAATGGGGGGGGGCAGGGGCTGGAGAAACTGGCAAATAATCAAATTCATGAAAGTCAAACCCACAAATGTGGAAGGCTGACTGTATTAGAGCATGATCACAAACATCACAACTGTGAAAGAAGCTTACAGAAAATGGACAAGAAGCTATATTTGGAAAAGCACATAGTTAGCTTAGGTTGCACTGTTCTGGTAATGTGATCTAATTTTAAATCTGGAAAGCTAACATCAATAGATAAAGTTTTACTGAGCATTCTTCAAAAGCGGCATCCATCCAGATCTCATGCAAACTAGTTTCAATACTCTAACATTAATTTATGTACATATATATTAATGAAGAGGGCATGTTAATCCCCCAATGTCTGTGTCTGCGAGGCATCTTAGCTCTTATTTCCTTCACTGTCACTCTTGTGTAAGTAACATACTGTGGCAACATATGAATAGTTCATAGTTCCAGCAATGAATGAATGAATGATGGCTTAAACCCTGAGTAGCAATTAAGGGTTCTGTTTCTTTACTGATCAGCTGCTCTACAGTTACAGCAAACAAGTATGTTTCTTGCTACACACAATGTTGGTTAACTCAATAAAAAAAAACCTTCAAAGATATTTCCAGTTTCACCTACAAACTCCAATTCTTGTTGCAGATTAATACTACTTCAGTGGAGAAACCCATCACAACCACAAGGAAGAAAAGAGATGAGGAAAAACAGGATATATTTTAGCTAAAGGAATGGTCTATTGAGAGACTCAAAATGTTCCTAGTCTCTTTCTTTCAAAATTTTTGGAATAAACATATGGAAATACTTTAAAGCTAATAAACAGGTTTATTTTGCTCCTTATGACTTGGTTGAACATAGACTGGCCTCTGGGAAAATTATGAAGAAAATCTCAGTAGGGTAAATATTTTTCTTCTCATAGACTTTCCAGCTATTAGAGGATTTCTCCCACATAAAAAGGAAGGAATTTGCTAATAGAAATGATCATGTAATATAATTACAAATACTTGTTTTTTGCTGAGGACAAACTAGCTTGTATAGACCAAAATTTTTACACTACGAATAGGGTCAACCCCCAAAATGCTCCCTTATTATATCATCCCTTAGCAAATGGAAGAATGGAAAGCAGATTTCACTTCTGGAGAAGATTTAGGATGCTGCAGGTCTACCCTCAGATGTCTTAGATTGCTTCAACTAGCCATCATTTTACTTTTTTCCACAATGCACTCTGAGGAGCACTACAGTCCTACCTCCACATTTGTGAATTTGATTCTTTGCAAGGCATTTTCCTCCCATTCCCTCCCATTCCTCACATCAGGCTTGTGTTTAAAATTGATTTTTTTCCCTTCTGGGTGAGCACAGCCCCCCCCCCCGCTGTAGGCATGTCCTCTCTGCCATGTGGCTGCACATTCTGCTGTGTTACGTATGCTGATTGATCAGGTGCTCTCTTTGCTCCTAAACCTCTCCTCTGGGAGGAATCTCCATTCTCAAGATGGAGATCAAAAGTAGATAGAACTCATTACTCTGCTCTTCTGAGGAGATGGAGGAAATACCATTAAGCCCTTTACTTTGTCTTTTGTCTCCCCCTGCCACTGCCACTGTCAGAACACTGAGACTAGAAACAAGGGAATTGGGGGAAGCTCCAGAAGGGAACGGGAGGGGGGATGACAGGGGTTGTGTTATTTGCAGTTTTTCCACTTTTGTGAGGGTTCTGCATCTCAACACTTGTGAATGTGGAGGGGCCACTGTATATCATCAAGTGACATAACTGTGAAAGACATCATGGACAAATAAAATAAACAGACTCTGGTCACCAGCTGCATCATTTCATTTTCCAAATAATGCCTTTTCAAACAATCATGTTTCACTGATGTAAAACAAGGTAGCGGGCACTATATGAATAGTTACTGGTGGAAGTCAATATTTTTAAAAAAACAGGGGGTGGCAAAACAGACTGACAGGAACAAAAAAAGGTGAGTCAAACATTGTTCCTTCATCTTTCACCCTCAAAACCATTTTAAAACATGGTTTGAAGTTTTTCTGTACAAACTCTCATCCCACTTCTACATGATAGAAGAAAAAATTCAGATTACTCGAAAATCAATTAACAGTTTTAGAGATGCAGGTACCTAAACTCTCCCAGTCTTTCCATTAATTACACATTCAGAATTACCCATAAAAATGTGGGTGTTTCCTTTTATCTGGGCCACATTATATGAGGCCATTGCTACTCTAAAAGTGGAAACAAAAGAAAAAAGAGGTCAAATTTACCTATGATGCTGCAGTGACTATCAAAAAAATTTTTTTTTCCATTTGGCCAAAACAGTGACTGTTGCATGCTACGGTGCACCCCCAAAGACAAAGGAGGGGGTAGGGGGTAAAAGGCCATGGGGTCACTAGGCTACACAATGACCATGCCCTGATTCCCCCCGTAGAGAGGAATTCAACAAGGTTGCCGTGCCATACATTAGATGAGAATGAAATATATACAATATATACAATATACTATATATACAATATAGAAACAAATGCCATTATCATTATCTTTGTGTGTGTGTGTGCACGCACATGCACATATAAAAACATATGTCTTTTATCAAGATGTCTGAAAAGGACAGATTGTTTACCTGTAACTGTGTTTCTTTGAGTGGTCTTCTGTAAAGTCACACAAATGGGTTTCCCCCTTTGTGCAAAACAGCATTTGGAACCTTTCAAAACCTAGGACTAGGCTTTTTGGGCAGTTGCCCCCCCCCATCCTCCCAGGGAAAAAATTCCCCCTCCCGTAAAAGGGTTTCACCCCCCTTTGCTGCTGGAGTAGCAGCTTTGGGAAACCCAAACCCCCATCCAGCAGGACATAGTGTGGGGAGGACGAATGGCGTTGTGGGGACTTCACAGAAGACCATTCGAAGAAACACAGTTACAGGTAAGCAACCTGTCCTTCTTCTTTGTGGTCTTTGTGAATCACACAAATGGGAGACTAGCAAGCTGTCCCTGTTTGGGGGAAGGGAATGTCATGCTTAAAATTCCTTTTATTATTATCATATATATCAATAATTACAGTTTCAATTATTTTTGTTCTATATATATATATATATTTCAATAACTGTAGCAGTATCTTCACCATGCCAATAAAAAAATTTTTTATGCCAAGACTCTTTTTCTGCACTCATTTTCAAATTTTGATGTTTTTTTTTTCATCACAGAAGAAAATAAAACTGTTCTCCCAAATACTGCATCATTTCTTGCTCTGTTATCTACCCTATAAAGAGAAATAAATGTCATTGGTTGTGACCACTGATCAGCTTTGTATATGTCATGTAGTTGCACACTATGGAAAGAAAACAACTAATGTAACCATAGAGCTTGTCGAAGGGGCCCCTTTTACAGAAACTGGAAAGTATTTTTTATTTATTTATTTATTCCTTTCTGTGACAAACCAGATTCCCACTGCTTCGGAACAAAATAAAAAACAAGCAATCTTTTTGTTTTACTAATGGAAGCATTATGTTCTCCATAAACAAAGTAATGCACATGTAGCATCAAGGCAATGCAATCTTTTCTCCAAATAAATTTTCCCGGGGTTTTCCCATGTATGTAGATAGTACAATGTCCTGGTTCAACAAAATTATGACTCCACCTTAGGTCAAAGAGTAATATATGGCCTTAAAAACAACTTCCCTTTATGCAAACACAAGTATGGTGCATCCATTCTAAATGCACATAATTCGCTGGCTCACTTAGCATAGTTTTTGCCACTAGAAAAATAAAATCTCCAAAGAGAACAACGGGAAAATGGGGGTTCGTCAGTGATTTAAGGATTTATGTGTAAGTTGCAACAGTACTACATTAAAAAACCCACCCTGGTACTGATAGTTGTACTGGGAAGTGTAAATGTTTAAAATTGGAGGAAACTTTTAATTCTAGGGTCCATAAAACTAGAAAGTTTTCCTTGTTGCTGAAGATCCCAGAAAAATGCTGACAAATAACACTTTATCTACCAACAAGATAGATCTTCTACGAAAAATAATATATGCACAGTACTGCATAATTGGAAATTTTTTTCCCTCCATTATAGGTAAACCATTTAGATGTGGGTGTTTGTGAACAGCCAACAGCATTTGGGTTTTTGTTTTTCTTGAAAGTTGAGATACTTCATACCAGAACATAGCGCTTGCTGTGAGACTTCAGAGGAAGGGTGGGTGCCCTTCGCTGACGCCTCGTCAAATTATTTCCCCACAAACTCAAGTTTCTGGGATCTCAACTGTCTAACCTAGGGGATCTCGATTTTGGCCCTGTGTTATGGACCCCACAGAAGGATCGGTGAGGAATCCATGATCCCCCCTTCAGAAGCCACACAGATTTCTTCAATCTCGCTGATGGTACCGTGTCTTTTTTCCATTTTGGACCATCATGCAACGTGCATTCCCTGCCGCAGTACTCAGTACCTTTGGAGAGGGGGTTTGTCTGAAGAAAAGACTAGGCTGCTCTACTCTTTTTGTTTTTTTGATGGTCCTTCATGTGAAGAGTCCTTCAACCTTCTCTTTTTCTCTTTGCCTTCTGTTTTCTGTCAGGAAAAGACAGCTTGTTTCTTTTGCTTTCAAATAGATCTAACACAGTACCGTCCATTGCAGGAATATGTTACTTATTCCAATCTCATTCAACCTTCATCTATGGCAAGATGTTCTGTTGGGTGCACCTGCTAAAAAAGGGTTTTTTGTACCTGGTAGATGAACTGCAGAGTGGACGATCTTCTTCGAGAGGCAGAAATGAATTGCCAACATCAGTAACACATGCGACCAAGTCCCTCCTTATTTATTGATATAGTATATCACTATTGTGAATATGGAGGATGAGTCCTAAATGCACATCACTCACTCATCCTTCTGGCTCAGATTATTGCTAGCAAAAACACTATTTTCCATGATAGCAAGTTAATGTCACACTTTGCCACAAGTTCAAATGGCCTGCGAGTCAATCGCGTCATTGAGAAATCAAGTCCCAACCTGGTGCAGGAGGTTGGACTGGAAGGCATAAATGCTTATAAGCTTGTAAAAATGTCTTAAAAACCCTAGGGTCCAGAAATAAGGATGCTCTTACTTCCTGTTGTAAATGCCAGGAAATTGCTGCTGCATAACACAGCATTGATGGGAATTTAAAGCCCGTCAGATACCAACAAGGCAAGGAACAAGAAGATATCCACGGCACCGCCGGTCCATCGGTCAATATCATTGTCTCATAGATAAGCACAAAAATTTCTCCTATTTATATGCATACGATCTCGACCTCAAAGGTTTGGGTGCAGCCAAAAATTCTCCATATCGGATGTGTGAATTCCTTTACATCATTAGGGGAAAAAACCCGACCGGGTCTTGAACTCATGACCGAAAGCTCCGTGGCATTGGGCCTTGACCACTCAGCCATCCTGGCAGTTCCCCTACTGTCAATCATGAGACTGAATGCCAGGATGGAGGACAGTATCGAAGTGGATACTCAGTAGGTCTGGTCTGTAGGGAAGCATCATATGCCAACCTTTGGACATTTGCAGAAGTAGTGCAAACCAATTATTTATATTTTATGTTACCTTATATTACTACTACTACTACTATTATTATTATTATTATTATTATTATTATTATTATTATTATTATTATTTTCAGTTTTCAGATGATGCTATGATGAACTAGTTATCAATATATGGAAACAGGATATATCTTTCTTTTTGCAAGTAAGTTGCCACTGCTAAAAAAATTTGGTGAATACCCCTGATACTGTACTTATACCAAAGGGGAGGAGTCTAATCAATAAGACTGATATCCTATTAAAAGACTAAAATCTATCCAACATAGGCATCATCAATATCAAAAGGGACCATTCAAAACAGTTTCCTCTGTATATAATAGTTGACACTTCTGAGATCCAGTATAGGGGAAGGGGCCAAAGTCCAACACCAGGATCTCAAGGATGTTGTAAGCAGGAACAATATTGGTACATACTCCAGTTTGATTTTTCAAAACATGCTAAAATTGAAAATTAAATGAATCAATGATAGGAATCTTTGAAAAGCCATCATCCTTTGGTTGTCAAAACTCTACGCTTAGGTTGATCCTGTTATATTTTTTTTTTTAATCTTGAGGATGGTAACTTTTTTAGGAGTGTTTTTAAAGGGGCCGTTTGCCTTTGTTGTCATGTAGGCAACAGCTCAACACTCTCCTTCTTCCAATTTATCATCAGTAGTACCACTGAATAGGCCAGCTGAATCAAAAGATAAGTAGAGGGAGGACCAACCCCAGTTATCAAGCTAGGTCCCCGATCTAAGTATCAGGTGTAGGCACCAGTCTAGGTACCAAGCTTAGGTATCAACCCTAGGTATTGAGCCTAGATACCAAGTAGGGACCCAAACTTTGGGATCGAGCTCAGGTATTCAATTTAGGTAACCAGCTTAGGTATTAAGACTCTAGCCTACTTATCGAGACTCTCAGAGCTGCCCATTCACTAGCTCTTCTTGCCAAAGTTACAGTTACTAGAAAAACAGTTTTGCAAGACAGTAATCTCATGTCCTTTAATTAACTCTATGGAGTTGTCTCCCTGTACAGACGACTTTACTGGATACATAGACAACCTTGGTATCGAAGGGAGTATGCAAAAAGCCACCATCGTTATCAAGATGTAACAAAAAACAACCTCATGTTCTGAGGTCGAAATCTAAGTCTCCGATACTGATGTGTCAGAAGGTGTTGTCAGTAACATCTAGAGGACCAACACGTGATGGAGATTCGGAGCAAATTCACTAGCCTAGGTACAGAGCCTCTGTTTCAAACATAGGTATCCAGTTTAGGTATCACATCCAGGTATCTAGCCTAGACATCCAGTGTCGATATCGAGCCTAGTATCAAGAGCCCAGGTATCCAGCCTAGGTACCCAGCCCAGGCACTGTGCTTAGGTATCAAGGTCAGATATCAAGCACTGCTCCAGCACTGGTTCATCAGGGCCTTCGATCCACTCTGGGACGACCAGTGCTGCCGGTACCGTCTGCCCCGAGAGGTACGTCGATCGCTCCTCTGGTGGCTGTCGTACCAGAACTTGTTGTCGGGCATGCCGTTCCGCGAACCCAGGCCGTCGGTCACGATAACGATGGATGCCTCGCTCTTCGGCTGGGGAGCGCACACCGGGGATCTCCGGGTCCGAGGCCGGTGGATGGACGACGAGTTGTTCCTCCACATCAACTCTCTCGAACTGTTGGCGATCCACAAGGCCCTGAGAGCGTTCCGATACCTGGTCACGGGCCGCACGGTGCTGATCCTCACCGACAACACGACGGCGGTCTGCTATGTGAACAGGCAAGGTGGGACGCACTCCACCGCGCTGCTGGGCATCGCGCTCGAACTTTGGAACTGGTGCGTCCCGCTCCGGATACACCCCGTGGCAGTTCACCTGGCGGGGCAGGAGAACACCACGGCGGACGCTCTCAGCAGGGACACCACCTCCCATCACGAGTGGTCCCTGTCCGACGAGGCCTTCCGGATGCTTCGGGACCGATGGGGCGAGCCGACCATCGACCTCTTCGCGACCAGCCAGAACACGAAGTGCCGCCTGTTCTGTTCGAGGGCCGGTCACGATCGCCGCTCCATCGGCGACGCCTTCCAGTTCCCGTGGGACGAAGGGCTGATCTACGCCTTCCCTCCGTTCCCGCTCCTGGGCCGCGTGATCGCGAAGATCATCGCGGACCAGGCGGACGTGATCCTGGTGGCGCCCTACTGGCCGAGGCAGCACTGGTTCGGACCCCTGATCGAGGCTGCCCGGGGCAGGACTCTCAGGTTTCCTACGGTACCGGACCTGCTGTCTCACTCTGACGGACTGGTCTTGCACCCAGACCTGCCGCTGTTGGCCCTCCATGCTTGGAGGATATCGCCCTAGACGATCCAGCCATCGGGAACGTCTTGACCGCGGCCAGGAAGGAGTCCACGCAAAGGAACTATCACTATAAGTGGCAGCGCTTCTTGGCCTTCGCTGAGGAACGTCGAGAGCCGGTATCGCCTGTCACCCTGCGTACCGTGCTCCACTTCCTCCTCCATCTCCGGCAACAGGGCCTGGCCTTCCCGTCGCTCAAAGTCTACCTCGCCGCGATCGTGGCATACCAGCCGCCACGATCCCCGTCGGCCGCTCTTTTCAGGGACGGTACCATCAAGCAGTTCCTGAAGGGCCTGCAGCACCTCTACCCGCCGGTATCGCCGCCGCTACCGCCGTGGTCGCTGTCACCGGTGCTGTCCCAGCTGACGAAGCTGCCCTTCGAGCCCATGGCCACGACGGATGACAGGCTGCTCGCGATGAAGACCGTGTTCCTAGTGACCGTCACCTCTGCCAGGCGGGCGGGAGAGTTGACGGCGCTACGGTGCGATGAACCATACTTAGTCTTCCATCACGACAAGGTGGTCCTCCGGCCTGACATCTCCTTCCTGCTGAAGGTGGTGTCCAACTTCCACCTCAGCCAGGACATCATCCTGCCGGCCTTCTACCCGGACCCGACGACACCTCTGGAGCGTTCCCTCCACTCCCTAGATGTGCGTCGGGCGCTGGCCTTCTATAAGGACAGGACTGCAGCCTACAGACAAACACCCCACCTGTTTGTCTGTTATGGCAGACGCCAGAGAGGCCACAAAGTGTCCACCCAACGCTTCTCTAAGTGGGTGGTACAGACTGTTCTACTGGCGTATGAGCTTGCCAGGAAGCCTCCGCAAGACTTGCTTCGGGCCCACTCCACCAGGGCCGTGGCGACATCTGCTGCCCTCCTGCGAGGCGTCGACCTGTCGGAACTCTGCCGTGTGGTGACCTGGTCCCAGCCGTCGACCTTCGTGCGCCACTACAGGCTCGACTGCCGTTCCAGGAGGGATGCCCGGTTCGGACGTGCTGTGCTGTCTTCTGTGCTGTAGGGTCTGGGACCTGACCCACCATCCTCTGGTAAGCTACACAGTCTCCTAATGTATGAGGCACAGAGACCACGAAGAAGAAGAACAGGTTGCTTACCTGTAACTGTGGTTCTTCGAGTGGTCATCTGTGCCCTCATACATCCCCGCCCTGCCTTCCCCTCTCTTTCAGGTCCCATTTGCTTCGGCGGACCAGAACTGAGGAGAGACCGTTAGTCGGCGGGAGGAGCATGCGCAGTACCGACGTGGGGGAGGGGTTCCCGCCAAAGCTAACGAGCTCTAGAATTTTCCGAACGCTACCGCGCAGGCGCGAAAGCTCCTAATGTATGAGGGCACAGATGACCACTCGAAGAACCACAGTTACAGGTAAGCAACCTGTTCATATCAAGGCCAGGCACCAAGCCCAGGCATCAGGTCCAGATACCAGTCCTAGGCACCAATGTCAGGTATCATGGTGGTACAGTATCATACTATCAAGAATTGATCATATGGTAGTGTTGACAACGTACCAAGCTCAGGTACTCAGAATAGATACCAAGCACAGGTATCAAGCTTAGGTATGAAACCTAGATACTAAGCCTAGGTACCAAACCTAGGTATCATGCCTAGATATCATGGTAGTATACATCATCATCAACATTGAGGGTTGATGGTATCATCTCCTTGAGATCGATAAAATTGTGTTGGTAGACGGGTTGACTAAAGACCGCCTCTATGAGAATGGCAACACTGTCAATGGTAGAAACCATGGACAGGACCGATAGCAAACTGTATATTTAGACAGATAGTACCGATCATACGGGAGCTGATGGCGAATGGTCTTTTGAGACTCAGCCATTCCGTGGACTGCTGTTGGTACCGGAAATCGCCTTGGATGCACTGCTGTTGAAGAAGCAGTGAACAAGCCCCTCAGTGTCATAAATTGCCTCAGAAGTACCGTCATTACAGATGCGGTGGGGAAAGGTGTGGCCAGAACGGCGTTGTTGAAGGCACTGGTTTTACTAGAGCAAAGCCTGAAGTGGCTGCTCTGTTACGCCTCATGTGCGGGAATTGATGATGACAGCAAGATCATGCAATGTGACCCCCTGAGAGGCAGGTAGGCACGCAAATCCATCAATATCCAAGATCTTGCCTCTGCACAAAAAGCAGGTTTAAAGACCGCTGCCGAGGCCACTCACAGAAAACTTCTGAGGGGTTGTAAAGAAAGAGATATAGCTTCCACAGTTATAAGAAGAGGAAGATTCTGCGCCGCTCCCGGGAAGAATAAGTTTGCTTGCTCCTTCCTTTTATGTTTTCAGCGATGATTCTTCTTGTGAGGGATCACTCAATTTCCTTTTTGGCAAAGTAGGAGGCTGATGTTTACTCTCAGTCCCTTTACGGGAGGACGCTGATGGTGCCTCATCTTGAACTCGTAGTATCATGTCGATTTTGGAAGAAGATAATGACAAGTGGGTCTGCAATGGGAGAGTTTTATAGTGTTCCCCCACAAAAAAGTCATTAAGGAGTTGCTCTGTTTCATCTAACTTGTGGGGTAAGTAGTTGACAGTGCCCGCAAGAACCGACGTTAAGACCCCCTGCCAAGTAAAGGAGGCATTTAGAATGGCCGTCCTTTTTTTTCCCCTCCACATAACAAGCTCTCAAAAGAGGTAGTTGCTGTACAACTCCTCAACCGATTAATGGAAGCCAGCAGGCAAAAAGGGAAGTTGAATGTTAAAAACAACCACCAAAATGCCAAGAAAAACATAAATAGTCACATCTTGTTTAAAGAAACTGTTAAATCAATCTGAAAACTAGAGGAAGGCTCATCTTGGTGCTGCTACCGCGGCGGAAGAAAAGGAACTGACTGTTATACATGGTGGGGCCTTATACAGGATGAGGGAGGGGTCAACTGCCAAAATGCCTACTCCTAGGTTTCAAGAAGATTCCAAATGCTTTTTTGTGCAGGCACATAAACTCATCTGTGTGATTCACAGAGACCAAGAAGAAGAATTATATTTTCAATTTCTATTGAATGTAGAATTGAAATTGTAAAGATAATTTCTGGACTGGAACACTTTACTTTCATACCTAATGGAGTTCAAGCCAGGGATACTAATCAGTAAGTCAGTAAGTCTCTGTTCTTCTTATTGTGTCCCATACTGCAGCCATGGTTTCACCCTCCAGAGCTCCATATAAACTAATAAAACAACCTCCCCACCTCTATCTGCATCTTTTGCTCTGACTTCATTTTCTTCTTCAAGAGAATGTGAAATAAATATTTTGTTGATGATTGAATATTTTGGATATATTACAAGGAGTCTAGGCAAATGTGACTGCAAGACTCAAAATTTTACTTCAGTGATGTTCACTTGTGAAAATTATTATCAACACTCATGGGGAACCTGAGTTGCTGAACTCACAACATCCCTTCTAAATGTTGTTGAACTCACAACATCCCATTTCTTTTTCACCAAAGCAAATTCTTTGTTTCACTAAAGGCAAGACCACCTGTGTGTCTACTATCTCTTCAGAGGGCTGAGGCCATGAATTTCTAGTTCCAGCAAGGACTGCTTTTATCCCAACTGGATTGTGTTATCTCACCGATATGGGGGAATATAAACTGGATTGCAGGGGGGTGGTCTCTATAAGGAGACAACATGAAAGAGGAGCTATGAGGGTGAAGACCTGTTCACCTACTGAAGAGAAGAGAACTTCCTGCATTTTAACACTTGCCTATTAGAACTGAATTTTATCTTTGTTAACAGTAGAAATGAAGATATTGCATGCTGATCACAAAAAGCATGTGTTTTCAAAAAGGGGCAGAGAGATAACAGCAAGCAAGCCCAGGGCACAGGGAGGTAGAGTAGCACAGTGGATTCCACCCCTTGACTAGGGACCTATCCTGCAGTTTGTGCTGCCCAAGTGTGTATATCTGAAGGTGGGTGGCTCTGCAGGAATAGAGATTCTGTTGGTATACTATCTACCTTGCACAACACTCTCCCGCTTCCTGAGTTAACCAGGGTAGTCTTGGGTATAGAGATGGAGACCTCTCAGCTTGTATCCCTGGGGGACTTCAATGTCCATAATGAGGTTGCCTTATCAGGAGTGGTTCAGGACTGCACAGTCACCATTATGAGTCTGTCAAAAATTTTGGCCTCACTCTTGCTGCTGGTCACATTCTAGGCCTTTTCTTTCTGTGCTGGAGGGATGATAGTGATCTTGAAGTGGAGGAACTTTCCATAGTTCCATTATCATTGATAGATCATTACCTGATCAAGTTTAGACTCACTGGGATTCAGAGCTTCTGAAAAGGTGGAGGACTAATTTAGATGATCCTCTTAAGAGGTCGATAGATCTAGAAGATTTCCTGACAGCTCTTGTTGATTCTTCTGCTGTCTCAGTAAGGAATTCTGTTGAAGTCTTGATTGATTTCTATAACAGGCAGACATGGCAGTGGGTATGATTGCTGCATTCATGAAGTTAACCAGCCCCTTGACCTCTAGGGGCAATGAAATGATTGTAATGGTGACTAGAGCAACACTGGAGGAAATCCTGGAGTCAACCAAACATAGGTTAGTCCCTATCTGAAGGCCTACTGTGTGGCAGGGTAGGCAGAAGAAAAATTCCCAAACAAGCTGCTCTGAGTCTTGGAGAAAAGGTGGAGTACAAATAAAGTTATTGATGGATTGACTTAGGTGATGGATCATCATTGGATACGCTGGCTTGGGCTCACAAAAGCTGAAGTTCATCAACAATGTTTACCAAATACAATAAACACTCCACTTAGCAAGTTCTATTCATATCTCCTTTAAGAGCAACATTGCTCTCATCTTAACTATAAAACTTCTTCACAACTCTATAATACTACCCACTGTCAACAGATGAGCATGTTTTGATGCTGAAACAGCCAAAATGTCAACTGGGCACATATTTCAAAGTTTAATTACTTATTAAAACAATGAGTTTTACAGCCTGTTTTTCTTACAAATGAAGCAGAGAATTCTACATGCACAGTATGGAATGCTCAAAAAGACATTTCTAACCTTCACTTTATGGAACAAAAATGAAATGTTCTTTTTCTTTCCCAGTCTCACGTTATACAATTTGAATCAGATGAATTAGATTAGAACTCTACCAATTTAAATTAGATACTACTAAAGCAAGCTGCAAAAGAAGAACAATTCAGCCTATTGAAAATTACAATTAAATCAATTAGCTTTGTAGGAACAAAATATTAAATATTTAATAATAAAACAATAAAATTTAAAGCTAATCAAAATTGGTATCATAGCTCAAGATAACCTAACTCTTTTTATCCTTTGTATATTTTTCTTACACTTAATAATTATAAAACAAAAATAATAATGTACATAATTTGCCAGTGAGATCAAGTTACAATTTGGCTCTGACACAGTGAGTTAGTGTACTCAAAAGAACAAGTCATATTTTTCTTTTTGGGCCCAACCTTTGGGATCTCCCATTCTTCTCTCATCTCATGTTTTCTTGTTTGTGCAAATAAAAATTTACCATTACACGCAGATTAACAACTTCTGGAGTTGCTTGTTTTCTGAAAAATGTTTGGAAACCACAATTTAAGTGAATTTCCATGTCTGTTTGGCAGGGGGCAAATACACTGTTATGTGTCAATATGATGTAATGGCAATGCAAATTTTGGATAAGCAAAGCAAGAGAGAAAGCATATTGGAGTGTAGGATGAAGAAATGATGAAAACGTCCAAAATGAGAATGAATATGGAAAAATTACAGATTGCCATTACTCAGTCTAGCATTTCTTCTTTATTATTCCCATGGAACTCTTGGGTTCTAAATGAGCAAACACACACGTATATATATCTAACAAATAACACAGGAAAAACCTTCAGCTCCTGTATTTTATAGCACCTTCAAAATATTTCTAATGACAATGGAACAACATGTCTGACTTGTACCACCTTTTAGAATTCTTGTTGCGTTATAGTAAAATTAAATAAATATATGTGTGTATGAAACAGAGAGAAATCATCATTAGTTCCAATAGCATTTTAATCAATAAAAGATTATATCACTTTTTGAAAATTTGAAAAGATTGTGATATTACAATGATTTTTCTTTCAGTAGAGTGTAACATGTTTATTAAAGAATGAACAAAGCAAAATAAGCAAAATGATGCCACCTCGTGGACTAGTCCAATCTAGGTCAGATTGGAAAACAAACTAAGTCAGAGGTGATATTAAAGTTTTAAAAATCCTAAAACTTCAACAATTTTTTTTTAAAAAAATTCATTCAAATGTAACAGAGCGACAAAGTGGCCTGCACCCCAAGACGCTAACTCTGAAACAATGCAGAAAAGGTTCTAGATTCTTTCTGCTTACCTAATGCACCATTATCAGGATAGCTGCTGGGTTTGAAGGAGCTCTGGACACCCCATAAGACTACCATGTGGCAGCAAGGTCAGGCCTCCTTTTTTACTTTCTTTTTCCTACTAGAATGGCAGTCCTGTGACACTCAGGCTGCAGTTACAGAGGCAGCCTGTAAAAATTAAGATGGGGAGAGCCTTAAGCCTTACTTGGTACTTTGCTTCATAACTCTGAACTCAGCACTGCTCTCTTTAAAAAGTTTTAAGAGAGAATGAATGTGACCAGAATTTACCCTGCAATACCAGCTAGTGGTGATGGCCTGTTCATGACATTTGCTTTGTGTCTTCAAATTGTTTTCAATTTATGACAACCCAAAGTGAATCTATCATGGGGTTTTCTTTGTAAGACTGGTTCACAAGGTGTTTGCTATTGCCTTCCTCTGAGACTGAGAGCATATGACTACTCAAGATCACCCAGTGGGTTTCCATGGCTGAGGGGAGATTTGAACCAATATTTAATACTTCACCCAACACTCAAACCACTAAACCACACTAGCTCATGTTAATGATATTTATTGACATTCATATTCCAGTGTTCTATAAAAACAGGTAAAGTGATTCATAATAGCTACATTAAAATCAACCAAATGATAAAAATTAAAAACAAACAAAACACTTTAAAATGTGAAGTGCAGGGAAAGAATCTAATTCTGAAGGCAATTATAAGTGTCTCAGTTGTTCAGGTTCTATATTACTGTGTTGGCGTAAGTATTAGAACAAGTGCTGCTGCTGCACATTATGCTTTCTGAACAAAATACTTTTCTCCACATTGGTCATGTTCCCGCCCATGCTCTTACTGGGTCATTCCCCCAAATTTTAGTTTTGATACATCAAGCCCTCTTTGCAAAGATGTTCATATACATTTAATATAACCTTAATGCCTAAATGAATATGAATATTTAACTGTTCATTCAATATATTTTTTTCAGAGTAATCAGAATAAGACTACTACTGTCGAATTGTAAGAGCATGTCACAAACCTATACTAAGCAAGTATGGAAAACTGGTATAAAGCAACACAAATACCTCCAATGGAGCCATTAAGCAGAGATAACACCTGAGCTACTGGGGCATGGCTTTTTCCAAATGTTACTTTGATGTTGTAGAAGTGAAGGGGGGGGAAAGTTTAATACAAGAAAAGACTGAAAATTACACATTATGCTACAACCTTTGGATTGTTTCCTCTTCTGCCAGAACAATTTTAAGTAGTATTCACTTTCAACTGAACACACTGTGTACAAAGTAGATAACACACGCATTCAAATCTATACCTATAATGCTGCAGTTTGAGAATTTCAATCCTGACTATATTACAGGAGTCTGAAGACTCACCTATATGTGTTGCTTCCCCTACACTGTACTTTAACACAAAATGCAAATGTAAAGGTGTGTAAAACACATTCTGTACATGTTTTCTCTTGAAATCCTCTCCCTCTGAATGTTTCCATTCAACAATACTTAACAGCAGCCTCAGTTTTTTTTAAAAAAAGACTTGCACCTGACATGTCACATCATGCTCGAAAGCACTAGATTTGCACCTACAAAAATACAGTGGCACGGGAAAATTTCATGGAACTTTTACACATTTATTAATATCATCAGTTCCATCATGTCCCAGGGAAAACATCTTATTAGTGCTACAATTAAATGATTCAGCAACCATCCACACTATCTTTGCCTTTTAACAGTTCCAATCAGTAGCAGATCTAGGTGTAATCAACAGCAGCAGGGGGCTTTAAGAAGCAAAACAAAACAAAAACAGTAGGGTTCTTTACTAGTATACTCCAAGTGATAAAAAGGAGACATATTTTATTCTACCTCACTCTCAGACAGAACTTTGTAAAGCTTGTGATATACTTTCTACAAAAAACATTTTAATTTCTTGGGCCAAGACAAAAATATCTTAAAATGTTCACATCAAAAAAACAAAACAAAACACTATAACTATAAAAAGCTTCCTTCTGTTATTTATGTAGCTAGTTCCATAGCTTTGCCTGTATCTGAGAAGACAATACTGGAGCTGCTCCTGTCCTCAAATTACTATGGGATGTCTGTACAAACAGGTCAGGCCAATTACAGGGATGATTATTAGTCATATGAAAATGTACAATATTCCCAGCTCCAGTCCAAGAAATAGCACCATAAAGTAGGATCACTTATGGAAAATAAAAATGAAGGGAAGACAAGGATACTACAATATTTCAGCAAATCGATTTGACGTTGATTTTCAGCCAAGAATACAGTTTCAGCCAAGGATACAGCATACAGTTGTACGCTGGTTACAACTCCATACCACAACACATTTTTAATTTTCTTAGTGTAAGTGTGCGTTCTTGCTTATAGTCACATTCCATGACATTTAGAAACTTGTATAGATTTGACAGGAAATAGTAGCAAGTTGGCAACGGTTGTTCAGAGCTTCACAAGAGATGTCACAAACTCCAGAAAAACATCATTGGCAGTGTGAGATATTAAACAAGACCCTAATAACAAGGGGGCAGGGGTGAAGCATACACTACAGTAGTCTGAAGAAAGTACTAAACTTTTATCTAGCATCACACTCTTACCCATAACTTTCACAACTTCACATTATTTGTTATGAAAAGGGTCTTCATGTTCTAGAAAACAAGTGACTAAATGTCAGAGTGTAACAGCAGAGACCATACACAGGATATTTGATAGGGAGATGAGAAATGGATATGCTTGGTCAGTTTGAAGCTGAAGGTGAGCCTGGATTGCTCACTTGACTTTTAACATTTTTCTCAGCCTTTTTACATCAGTTAGTATAAGACAATGTTTGAAGTACTCAAATTTTAGACAGGAGAAATATTATTTTGGAACTGCATATTTCGAATATGGGTGCACAATTTTAAAAAGTCCTGACAATGTCAGAGAACAGGGCTATAATTTCTGGGAGCTCTGGTAATGTAGCAGCAAAGGCTGGGCATCATGTTAAAAAGAAAAAAGAACTTGCTTCTGAGAAACTAAGAGATAAAGAAAATAAAAGCTTGCAGGTTCTCCTCATGCCACACCCCCATAACGCATGGAGTTCTCTATCCTTTAATACAGTGATTCCCAACCTAGCGTATGCATACAGCCAGGGTACAAACCAGGACACTTAGGGGTACACAAAATTACTGAATAATGGTAGGAAAAAAGCATATACATCAACAGGATATAAGTCAAAAGTTGTGACATTAAACTAAATGGTATGAAAAGTTGCAGAGCAGGTTTCCGTCATCACTTAACCTCAAGAAAAGCCCTGTCCTTTTGCTTTGCTGCTTTGACAAGTGGTGGAGAGTCCCTCCCTAAACAATGTGTTGTGAATATGCCACTAAAGCATGCATGTTCAGCAGCATGTCCCTCACAGGCTCAGCTTTCATCCCATTCTACTTTATGAAAATTCAGGTGCTATTATGCTAGTATCAATGTCTATATAAGTGGGCACCTCAGCCAGTCCCGTGAGCAGTGTTCAATGAGTGAGTTCTTCCTGGTCTTCTCTATGTTTCTTTTCTTTGTCATCATTTTAAGTTTTAAAGTTTTGAGTGTGTGTGTGTGTGTGTGTGTGTGTATGTATGTACATATACTGTCCTTATTATTTCATCACTATCTTATTGTTCCACTGTTTTTCAATCCCATTATTGGGCTAATTATTTACAGTTACAACATATAAATTTGAAATAACAACTACTATATTAATTACAACATTTTGCTAATAAGAAAAGTCCAATTTATGGCAGTGAGCTGCCAGGGAGTATGCAAGTGAAAAAAGATTGGGATTCACTGTTACAATTCATACTACTACTATAATCAATTTCACAGCCTCCCCCTGGGACTGGTGTATTCTCTGTGAAAACACTACTAAAAACCAGGTAATACTGCAAGGTTGTCACACCGTACTCTGAACTCCCTACTTTGCCTATGTCATCCATTCTCTTAGCTACAGTCCTGCTTCCTATAATGCGACTGTAATAATAATGTGCTCATTGGCAATGTTGTTGTTTTATAAATAGGAAGGGGTATGTGTCAGTTTTTAAAAAAAATTAAGATCTGAAAAATAACCATGAGCCCCTGTTCTGGCCGCTATCTTTTGTTTTCAAGCGGACATACTAATGTCCAATCAGAACTTCACATTTTGCTTCACTTGTAGCTTTAATAGTGATATAGACTTTACAGGGAAAGAAAGGAAAGGAAAGGAAAGGAAACTGGAAAACCAGAGAATATATCTTCAAGGAGGTGGCAGCAACCTGCTCCCGCTGTCTCCTCCTGTGGATGCTAAGTCTGCATCCTTTAATTCTCTGGGGCCCCAACCCTTATCTTTGTAACCTCCCCCATAAATTAAATCTACAGAGACAAGCTCAAACAACTACAATTTTAGTTTCAAAAGGAGGGCTTTTTTGACACAGACATAGTTATTTCTTCTCTTTCATGTGCTCAGCAAAATAATACTGGTCACATTGCCATCTTACCAATTTTAAATTAACCAAAGCCATGTTTTTATGCACAAAGTGTTACCCAACAGTTACTTTAAAATATGCCAGAAATGGGTAGGTTTTATTTCCTCTGTGTAAGTTAATGATCACTATAATATGAAACAGCAATTTTTTAACTAAATAGACCCATTTGTTGTTCTGCTTGATCCATTTCACTTTTGCAGTGAATATAACATAAACTTTTCAGATAAAAAGAAAAAGTTGGAGGTCAGATGATGTCACCAAAAGCTTATGTATATGATTAAGAGTTGTTGGGAGTACATGCAGTATAAAAAGAAGTTTTTATACTTTTTAATTGACAAATTTAGCACATGTTTGTTGGTTTGTACCTTATGACCACAGCTACCTTCTGAAACTGCCATAGTGTGCTTTACATGAAACTGAGTAGCAAAACACTTCCATATTTTCTCTATGGCTCTCCTTTACTATGTCTTAGCACTCAGAAGGAAAGCAGCAACTAATAACTATTTTCCACAGCTTAGCATGGCAATATGTAGGTTCTGATTTTGGAAAGGGCAATCTACATATTCTGTTCAGGAAGACTAAAGTAATAATTCTGTTTGTCAGTA
>CAOKZL010002126.1:72500-333276 GCA_948472985.1 Iguana delicatissima
AGAGCAGACCTTCTGTGTAATATTCAATTATCAACTTTTCTTTCTTACTGTAGAGTGAGTACTGGGGACTCAATCTAACTTGAGACTCTAGCATGAAGATGTTTAAGAGCTTTATCCCTTTAACACCTAGATTAGGGAATCTGCAGATACAGTTATTGTTTCAAGTCATTACTTGAAACACATCACACTAGGGAACAAAACTGAAGGCACATGCCTCCCAATCAGAATAGGACCACAGCAAGGAATAAAGAATTAAATGTACTCTATCCTCTGTGTTACTGTCTAATGCAAGTTAAAGTCCCTCACACTTACATGAAAGTAATACAGTGATGCCATGGTTATCTGCATCTTCCAATTTCATCTAGTGTGATTCTCAGCTAGAGATTGGAACATACAAGAGAACCCATAACAGAACAGATGATCCTTCAAGTATCTAGATCAAAAGTCATTTTAAATTCAAAGGATATGAACAAGCACCCTGAACTTAGTTTGTAAATAAACAAACAATGTAGATTGTAAAATAGCAAGGTAATATGCTTTTTCAAGCCTGTCATACATCTAGTGGAGGCATGCTGCACCAGTTGAACTTGGTAAAAAGCACTGTATAGTCATTTCTGAAGGAAGCACAACTTAGAGGATACATTGTCCCTACCAGAAGACTGGAAAACGACAAAATATACTTGTTGATTTCTGCCTGCTACATACATATCAACTAAAGGCATAGCACAAGAAGAAAATAATTGGCTATGAGGCTATCTTAGAGGTCGGCTCCATCCGGCTAGTAATTTCAAAATTCATTTTTTTCCCCAAACTGAGAATTTTTAAGTATTCATCTTAAGTGCCTTGAGATTCCTCAGGAGGAGATTTCCAAATTCCCTATTGAAAAATAAAGTGGATTCACAACTGTTATAATAACATCATCACTCAAACTAGAGAACTATGAGTGCTTGGTAATGGAGTGCATGTTTTGTATATGAAAGAAAAAACCCAGGCATCATTCCCGTACAAAGGACTATAATCCACGTTGCATTCCAGACCCATGCTGCAGCTAGCAGCAGCCCTATCTAGCATAGCTAGTACTGAGGAATGTTGGGATTTGCACTTCAATCACACTTTAAGGGCCACATGATTCCCACTCTGCTTTAATAGATCTCGGTCTTGTATAATTCTGCTCAAGATCTTAAAAAGTAGCTGTCAATGAAATATAGACAACATTCAGCTGGATAGACTAAGGGCTTGCTTAGAGCACCAAAATATAAAATCAAACACAAAATCTTCAAAGATTCTGAAAAATCTCTGCTAGTTCATACCCATCTGACTAACACATGATACAGCACATGAGCTCCTGCAAGCCTGATGATTTATATAGCAATATTCTCATCTCCCCTATCTTAGTCAGTAATCCAGCTACAAAACAGTGCTTCTTAAGCTATCTGATGTGGGGAACCAGCATTTTTCCCCTAAACGGCCACAGACTGTTCTCATATTTGTGCCGATTGTTTACAGCTGCAGGTTCTCTAGGAGCCAGCAGCAGATGGCTTGGGGCTGCCAAAGGTTCATGGATCACTACTTTGAGTAGCAATCAGTAAGTATGTCCTGTCTTAAGGTCTCCATAATCTGTATGACAGTCACTGTGGGATACTGGTACAGGAAACACTAGGAATTCTCAACAATAAAAAATGTATTGCCCTGATTAGAGGATGACACTAGCCCATATTAAAATAATATCATATTTGATGCAAAAGATGCAATAACATTCATGATTTTACATGATTTTACTAGCTGTTTTACCTGACTAAAACATTAAAGTCTATAGATTTCTGAAGTTGAACTGCTCTTCCCAACCAAATATAAATATATCCTCCCAACATAAAGCATGGTATTTCTGTGAGCAGTAAACTTGAATAGAAAAAAAGTGAATACATTGTCTGCATTTATAGATGAGACTGAAAGTGATCACAACATTTTGGGGAGAAAAAATAAGTACCATTTTCTACCAAACTGAAATGTTTTTAGTTGTAATAAATTTGCTGGCCTTTAAGGAGCCACAAGACTCTGTTGTTTTTAAACATAAACTATTCCTAAAGAACTGGGAAGACTGGTTTGTGGAGTACAATCTTCAAATGCCTCCACTTAGAGCAGTGGTTCTCAACCTGTGGGTCCCCAGATGTTTGTGGACTTCAGCTCCCAGAAGCCCCAGCCACTATGGTCAATGCTCAGGGCTTCTGGGAGCTGAAGTCCAAAAACATCTGGGGACCCACAGGTTGAGAACCACTGACTTACAGCATGGTGATAGATGCTTTCACATTTACAGGTTGAACAGGTTTATGTGCATTTATATAGGTTTTTCAAGTGGGATGTGTTTTCTGCATAAGATTATCTTGTCATGAGGAGTTCTGTTTAGTGACATTATATTAAAGGTACTCCAGAGTTCTCCCTTGCTTTCTTTAAAAAAATAGAAAGGAATAAAAAGAAAAAGAAAAAAAAGGAATATTTCATAATGAAAAGAAAACTAACATTTTATAAGCTTGGAATCTGCATTGTTATATTAGTACCAATGCCATTAGACACTTTACAGCCGTGATCTTTAAATCCAGCTGACATTATTTCATTCCACATACTAAGAGTAGCTGTTTTGACTGATGTCATCTTACATATATTACATATATAAACACATGTCTAATAGCAGCTGCTATTTTTAGGGTTCTTTCTGAACAGATATGTGAAAACTATACACAAAAAGAGAAGCAAAAGCTAAGAACAAGTAGGTACAGGACCATTATTCCTAGCTGCACCAGCAGAGGAAAGGCCCTTCCTCCATCCCAACTGCCACTGCTGTAGCTTCAGAAGGAGAGAAGAAACAGGCAGGCACAGCTCCATCATGCGTAGGCATAGCAGCTGAGGAAGGGTCCTCCCTCCATCCCAACTGCCATTGCTGTGGCCTTGGAGGGAGAGAAAAGTAGGTAGCATACGTTGGACCAAATCTGCTCCCCCACTGCTATTCCCTTTTCCTTGTGGGTCATGTCTTATTTAGACTGTAAGTCTCAGGCAAGGAACTGTAAAAATAATAATTTACAAACTGTTCTAGGAGCCTTTTTGGCTGAAGAGGAATATAAATACTCTAAAAGAAAGACAGACAAGTTTTTGTATAAGTTGACAGGGCACTTAATGACAGCTATATAGACAGGAATGAGGGCTGGCATCCTGTTAGTGAATTATAATAGTGTATATACAACTTATACTATTGTAAGCCACTTTTTTGGTCATTGCAGAGGTCAGGCCTATGCAATAACTAAAATCACCCCAAACTTGCTTTTAATCAACACAGCCCCCAACATAATCACTTCCACGGTATTGCAGAATGGTGGGGATCAGTAGAGATGCACTCAGCTATTTTCCTGTAGATGGACACAGGGCAAGGATGTTATCTGAAGGGACTTCTGGAGGACACCCACTCCTGCTGAAGTCCCTGCAGATGCCTCTTGCAGCATGTTCTGCACAGCAGAATAGCAGGATGTGTCACCCACAACATGGAAAAGGGAAGCTGCATCACTTAAAAAGTGGTTTTTTTGGGGGTAGCACTGGGAGATGTAGCTATGCCAGCCTTTTATGTTAGCCTTTTAACAACTGACAATTTCTAGAATCTGAAAGTGGCCACCAAGAGCCCTTCCTATGCCTCTACCAAATGTACCCATGAAAGTGGCTGGACCAAGAGATGATCTTTTTCTGTAGATCTCATATAGTCCCTTAGATTGCTTAGACCAGTGGTTCTCAACCTGTGGGTCCCCAGATGTTCGTGGACTTCAGCTCCCAGAAGCCCCAGCCACTATGGTCAATGCTCAGGGCTTCTGGGAGCTGAAGTCCACGAACATCTGGGGACCCACAGGTTGAGAACCACTGGCTTAGACAGAAGCTATATGGAACTTTATAGGTCATAAGCAGAACACTGAATTGTACTTGGAAACCAGCTGGCAGTCATTGAAGCTGTTATAATAAGAGAATCACGTGCCCCATATAACCAGCCACAGTCAACAGTCTGGCTTGAGTGATTTGAGGCAGCTGAAGTTTCTGAACATGTTTCAAAGGCAGCCTATGTAGAACATGTTATAGCAACAAAAGATGTGCATCTCCATGGTCATATCAGATATCTCCAGGAATGGCTGCAGTGGGCATCCAGGCATTAATTGTGCTAATGTACTTCTGGTCACTGCAGAAAGGTGAACATTCAGGCTCCGGTCTAAATGAAAGAGTACATGCAAACTGCAAACCTGCCTCTACAGAAAGAATATAACCCCACCCAGTACTGCCAAAAGTATGTTGATAATACATGGCTGTACTGACTTGACTCTAAGATTTGCAGAAATGTTTTGCATGTCCTGAATGAGCATTTGGAAGCTATCTGAAAATCAATTCGTACATTAAGAAACAAGTGGCTTTGAACAATGGTGTCAAGCTAATCTTATATGGTGTTGAACTTCCCCTGAAGGGATCCATGATACAGTTTGTGAACTCCCTTATATCCAGCAACTTCTACCTATTTGTCTGAAGCATTTATAACCTACCCTTTTACCAAATAGGTGTCCAGAGCTTACAAACTGTAAATTCGATGGCCTCTGCCCTCAGTCTTAATCATCATCATCATCATTATCTCATCATCGTCATCATCATCTTTATATACTGCTTTTTTCCCCAAGTCTGTGATTCAAGGCAGCTTACACATTGAACAGATTATAATTAAAAACATGCAAAAAAAAACCTCTAACAACATTAAAACCAAATTAAACTATTAACAATATTAAAAACATACACTATAAAGATTTTAAAGGATAAAACAATACAAATTAAAGCAATACAACTCTTCTTTAAATACTTTCATTTCTAAAAGCTTATCTGAATAAAGAAGTATTCACCGGCTAAGAGAAATACAGAAAAGAAGTGGGGGACCTTGAAGTCCATCCACAATGCCAGTGTCTCCTTAAAATTTTGGGAGAATTATAGCTCAGTAACGTTAAGATCTTTTCACCTACGTATACTAATACTAACTGTAGAAAGGACCCAAGTTTACAGTTTATTTTGTTTGAATAGACAAAACACATGAGGAATCAGATACTTTTAAGAACCATACAACTATTGGAAAGTGAGGTAAGAAAGGTTGGATAGAGAGAGATTTTGAGTGAAAAGGGTGATATTACCAGTCCTGAAGAAGAAGGTCAAAGCAGAGGGGCTCAGACAGCATCTGATGGTAGCACAGAGGAATGGAAGTCTGGGGTACAACGTAAGTGTAATATACCCGTATGTACTACAATTTGCTGGGGCTGAAGCTAGGGTTTATACAGCCTATTTACAACCCTGAAAGGGGTTTGTAGACAAAGTGGTAATGGCTTTCTCATGGAATTGATATGGAATGGGCTGACTGCCGTAATTCTAGGTGACAAAACATTGATGGGAGTGATAACAATCTCTTAATGTCTTGGTCAGGCAGGAGGTATAGGGAAGATTTCTATAGGACAAGATTAAGAGATAGTCCCTGATTGCTTCATCTGGGCACTTTCATTTCCATTGTTTCCAGGTGTGCACAGAACCTGAGGTGTTGAAAGGATTAGCATAAATCCATTAGCATCTGGGTTTCCTGCCAAATCTTCTCTGAACTTATGATCTGACCATGTCTAAGGTTAACCTGACCTGGTGCTCTTCTGGCCCATCTGCCTTAGATCATGTTCTCCAGCCATAAATATGTTCATTATGAAAACTGTCAAGGTCAGAGACCTGGGCAGCAAGCCAGCCCAGAGAAGGGAGTGGAAGAGATAGCAAAGTCTCACTGGGAGGAGTCAAAGCAAGCAATTACTCATAGGCAGTTTACCTAAGGCCATTTACCTAAGCCAGAGCAACAAGCAAAAGCCATAGTCAGAGTCCAAAATCCAGGGGTCTGAAGCTAAGAGATCAATCCAAGGTATCAGAAGTCAGGTGCCGGAAGCAAAGAACAGGAAAGGAGAGGGCTTGCAGAAATTTTGCCACAAACAAAGGAAGGCTTCCAGGCAGGCAGTTATATAGCTCAGGCACAGGTGTGGCCAGTCACTGCTTTTTGAACTTAATCAAGGAAGCCTCCCTTTGCTCAGCTTTCTTGAGTCTCTGCCTTGTTTGTGGGCTGATTGACGCAGGCTCCAAGACATCTTCAGAATCGGATCCCTGTTGCCCTAAAGGAGCAGGCAGAGGAACATCTGAGCCTGCTTGGTGCATGGCAGCAGGGGGACTCTTGAGCTGCAGGACTCATCTCAGCCAGAGCAACAGGGACCAACAGCTGCTGCTTGTCATTTTCACCCTGAACAACAGGGAACAACAGCTGCTGCTCATCATCATCAGCTCTGACAGGGGCTTCAGTTACCACAAAAATAGCACATCTCACTGAAGGCATGGGTGTAGGAGATGGTAACAGCATTATTCTAGTGGTCCTAGGGAAGGAGTTCCAAAGTCTAGGAGCAACCATTGAGAAGCCTCTTTCTCATGTTCACCAACTGTACATAAAAAGGCAGCGAGACTGAGTGAAGAGTCTTTCCAGTGCATCTCATGTCCAGGAAGGCTAATATGGGGAGATATCTAAGTCATGTAGGGCTTTATAGGTCATAACCAGCATTTTCAATCTAAATAAGGTGTGAAACACAAAGGAAAAGGAATGGAAGTGGGTCTGTGTATGTGTGTGGAAATAAGTTCAGCAGTTCCTGCAATGTTAGAGGTGTGCCAGGCTGGTCCTTTCCCCTCCCTGTGGTCTAAGCAATGGTGGCTGAATTGGGGGGAGGGGCTTTCATCAGCTGCTGACGCCTGGGTGTGATGGAGAGTTTGCCTGACTGCTCTGCTTCTCCTTCAGAAGGCAGAGAAGTTGCAGTTTGACTCTGGAGAGATTTTATCAGCTAAGCATGATAAGCAAGTAGTAGCCCCATCTCAAATGGTCAGATTTAGTCACAGCAATGTAGGATTCATAACAGATTTAGTCACAGTAATCCATTCCACAGGTTTACCATGTAGATTGCTGTAGCAAGCTTTCTGTTGGGCTGCTTTTGAGGTTAGCCCAGAAATTCAGTGAAAAGACAGTCTACCTTTGTGGTGTATTCTCTTTTCAATGTGGTATAGAGGTTTGAGTGTTGGAGTACAACTCTGGAGACCAGGATTTAAATCTCCACTCAGCCATGGAAACCCATTAGGTGACCTTGGCTAAGTTACACTTTTCAGCGTTAGAGGAAGGCAAAGGGCAAACCACCTCCGGATTTTTTCAAAAGCATTTGTTTACAAGGACAAACTCCCAGCAAGTTCTTGGTTTTCACAGAAGTTATAAATAGTAGACTTGGGAGATAACGTTAGAGCAATAAGCAGTAAAACAATAAAACAGTAAAACAATAAAACTTAGCAGTAAAATCAAGCAGACTGTGGAGGACTTGACAGCAGTTACTGCCTCTGGCACCATCCTGACCCTTTCCTTCAAAACCCCTCTGAACAAATTTTGCCAAGAAAACCCCATGATAGGTTTGCCTTAGGGATACCATAAGTCAGAAAGGACCTGAAAGCAAACAACTACTACAACAACAACAACAACAACAACAACAACAACAACAACGTCTTAAAGTTTTGGATAGTATGCCACTGGAGTCTGAGTATGTGAGAGAAATGAGGAAGTAAGGAGAAGAGTCAAAGGTACTGCTTTGAATCTCTAGATGACTTCTCAGATGAAGAAGCAGAATATTACCTAGATTGTTTTTGATATGAAGTTGATATAAGTTGATTATCCCTTATCCAAAATGTTCCAAACTCTGAAACCTTTGGAAAGTAGAACCCAGTCTTCTTCCTGTAGGGAATTACATGAGAGAATTACGAAGGTTCACTTGGGACCAACCGTGTGCTACTTTCAAAGGCTTTCAGTCGGCTTGGCATCTTTTTTCTAAGTTTACTTTTGACTGCATGCATCCACATGCTGCTTGCAAAGTCTCTTAGTTGGCTTGGTGCCTTTTCTCTCTCAGCTCACTTTGCAAGCAGTGTGCATGTGCACATGGTTCACGGCAAGCTGTGAGGGGGAAAAAGGCACCAAGCTGACTGACAGACTTTGTAAGCAGCGCACATGCACAGTCCCAAGCAAGCTTCCATAATTCCCTCATGTTTCCTACAAGAAGAAGGCAAGAGGAGAAGAACTGATGAAAACATGGACCCTGCATCAAAAGAATGGCATATAATCTCATTACATATATTCAAAATCCAAAATACCTCTGGTCTCAAGCATCATGGATAAGAGATATCAACCTGTATTGAAGATTGACAGAAATCACTAGAAGGAGACTTCAATCAAGTTTAGAAGATCAATTTTTCCAGTAGTCTGAGACTGAGCTGCCAAACCTGTGGTGATGGTCTATTGCTTCATCCATCTTTGCATCAAAAGGTCCTCAATGGGGTGCTGGCTATTTTTAGTTATACCTCAGAACACAACCATCCAGAACAATAGCCCCTGCTATCACTGCACAGTCAGTGCTGTCCCTAGCAGCTCTAATCCACTGGTCTGTTGGCTTCTTGTTGAAATAAAACTGATACAGACGTTTGGTGATCAGATGTATAGGGAATAAAATACAAGTTCTTTAAAGAAGAGGATTTCCTTAAGACTGGTGAAAACACTGCAAGAGAAGCTTGTTCTGGGCTCTGTGATCTGCTGTTTGAAGGGTTTTCTTCTAACAACGAAGATGAGAAACTCAGTACTTCAGATCTTGGCCCATGAGACCCTGACAAATATTTAGTTTCAATCATATGAGTGCTCTACAATAAAATCATCTGGAATAATTCAAAATGTAAAACAAAACACATTTTAAAACAATAAAGACAATTAAAATCACTGCACGATTTAAAAATTAAAACTAAAACAGTGTATAAAATTATATGAAAGAAAAAAAAATACCGAGCAGTGAGAAAAACAGAAAGGCAAGGTTCCAAAAGCTGTTTCTCTTATGATGGACAAAGACGAACTAGAGAACAACAGATCTGGCAGGTTGGAGCATGCCCAATACAGAGGACAGAGTAAGTCTACCCCCAAAGCTAGTCAGCTCTAGAAGTTTGCAGAGGAGTCTTTGTGCAAGTGTGAGACTCATTTGTGAGATGCCTAGCAAATGTGAAGAAGAAATACTGGTTATTACCTTTAAAACCTCAAGTGGATGTTATTCTAAGGGATTCTGCACATCTGTCCATCAGATTAAAAAAAGAGCAGTTTGGCTACTACAAGGGGTATGGTTTGCTCAGCAAGACACCTCAGTTAAAGAACTCTGTTGCTCTGTGCATTGTACTTTCGATACAGGTATTTCTTAAAACATTAAAAACTGATTTGTTCCAACTGTCCTGTCCTGAATAGACAGCTAATGTGTTATATTCTGCTTTTAGAAATCTCAAACTGGGTTAAAGACCCACAGTTCTGATAGTACTGGTTTTGTACGTGTTTATGGGCCTGTGCCAAATACCTTTACAGTGTGTAAGCCACTCTGAGCAAGTCTCCCTCTGAAAAGATACAAATTCAATGTAAATTGAATAAATGCTACTTATTTCTCAGCCCCTATTTCTTATTTATAAAAAGTGACAACTAGTGTTCCAATCTAAATCTGTACAAACAGATTTCTATGCATGAGAAGCAGACGTCTAATACAGATGCAGTAAATTACTTGGACACTACAAGTAAGTGCAAAATACAATTTCGATCAATAAAAAGTGAGTTCACTGGTATACTTAAAAAGTTGTCATGGATTAACTGAATGTCCTTAGACTGGCCACTAGTCTCAGCTGTGAAATGAAATGTGACATGCTTTCTAGAATATAAATTGCTCTTTTTTAAGTGATGGTGTACATGTAGGCATATTGTTTTTCATTTTATTTTATTATGTGACTTGGATTCTTTGCTTGAATTAATGTTGCCTGATCTGCCATTATCGGCCAACAATTTCTCTGTGCCTTCCCTCCAAAGTTCCAGACAGCATACCATGTACTTATGCACAGGAGTGCCTTCCATTTTCCTCCCTGAACATACCAGAACGGAAGTCACAGAATGAAACAGAGGGGTAAAGATGCAGTACTATGAGAGCAGTGATTATCTGTTATATTGAGTGTGTAAGTGGTGAACGCATGTATCAGTAGTCATGAACGATCTGTATATGAATGATGTTAGTCAACTGTGTGCATACAAATACGTGAGAAAGCTGCTCTCAGAACAGATAGCTCTTGTGGGTGTCTACTTTATACAAATAAATAACCACCAAATACCAGTGTGCTGTCACTAAATTTCATGTTCTAATTTCTATGTAAAAATTCAAAAGCATGTCATTAAGTTGCCTCTCTCATCTAAATTTGGCAACAAACAATTTATGAGAATTTTGCATTATTTAACTTTCTACTTAGTGGCATACTGAACCAAGCAAAACATACACAGTGGATTCTTTTGAAAAATGAAGCTTGTGCCCTTCTATTAAGGAATAACACTATTAGGTACATCAGAGAAGCTCAGAGGTAATCTTTGGACCATGAACACTCCAAGTCATGACTGGAAGACAGAATAATTATTATACCTATTTTTGCTGATAGCTTTGAAACTAATTATATCCAAATTAAGCAATTTTTCTACTTTTCTGTTGCTCACATATATTACAAAAAAAACTGGGCAGCCAATCACATAATGTTTTAGAGTTGTTCTAGCTATGTGAATTCAGTGTTGCCAATTTTTTTACACAAACATGTTAATATAATCTTTAGTTCACAAACCCACCCAAAATACTCAAAACACTACCTGTTTTCTTATCAATAGATCTACTCAATGATACATTTTAAAGCAGTACATATCCTGTAATTAAAAAGGAAAGAAAGAAAAGTCACCATAAACACATTAGGTGTAAGCATCAAAAGTTACAGGTTTCAGGAAGGGAATGGAGCATGGTAAAATAGTCTCAGTACCAAGCATCTGTTGCTGTAGCATATGTATAAAATATATAAAATGAGTGCCAGAAGAAGAAGGCAATTTTATAGATCAACTGTTTGTCGAGTCGCCCACTAAACAAGTCTTGAAATTACAGCATTCCATTTGGCCATCTGTTTATTTTCACTAACAAAACTTTAACCGTATCTTCAAGAGAAAAACTGTCAATATTTTAAAACACTAATATTGCTACTGATCACTCTTTTATGCTTGTTTCCTAATTTAGGAAAAAGATCTGGATAACACAAACCTAACAAACTTCAAAAGTATATAGTTCTCCTCAAAGAGAAAAAATAAATTGGATACAGACAGCCTTTTGAGAATATAGGGGCCTACAGAAGAAAGATGAATTTCCCATATGGCAAAAGGGAGCACTCTTCTGACAAGATCAGTTATCTTCTACTTGGTGACAAGCAAACACTTGGAGTCAGCTCACAGCTTACTTTCTTCCATTTTCTTCTCTAAGCACAGTTATCAATTTGCATGAACTCTGTTGTCCTTCCACTGGCAAGTAAAGGCCGTTTTGACCGGGGAAGCCTTTAATAACTGAGTCTAAAATTTAGACTCTAAATGGACATGCCGCACTTTTAACATTTCCATGTAGAGATATATCTCAATTAACAAAGTCAGCGTGCTCCTGGGCATTACTTCTCAATGGAAAACTTTGCACCGGAGAGAGAAATAACACAGAAGGAACAGGGGATAGGTTCCTATACCACAAAAAAGAAAAACAGTTCAACATTTTTCAGCAAACGTTTTATACAAAACTAAAAACAAAGATATGAAGTGAAATAACTGGCTCAGGTGAGCCTTGCATAAGTAAACAAAAACATTCTGAACTTTCTAGAGACCAGTTGAAAGTTTCTTTCAAAATGCATCCAGGGATGATTTTTTTCTTCTTTCACAAGCCTTCCCTTTTCCTATGATTTCAGTTTTGAAATATACAGATCTATGTTTTTTTAAACATGCTGAGAATAGTTGGTGAAGCAGGCTTAACTGTCTTCCTTATTTCTCTCTGTTTTGATGTTCATGCATTCTCAGTAAGGGATTCTGGAGGCAGCTGTTTTTTTACCTTGCCCGTCATACGCACATGCATAGCTGGTAAAGAACAGGAGTCTCTTTTAGCTGATTCCACTCCTGCTCTTTCCCAGCTAGAGTTTCATTTCATTGCTTACTGCACAGACAATGCTGCAATCCAACACAGAAACATAGACATCAAAAGTCTATGTTTCTCCTTTGCACCTTCAGTATCCTCCCAATGCTGACACTGCTACTAACCTGCCAGCTAGACAAAAGGCAAGGAGGAAAAGCCGGGGAGGGAAGCTGGGCAAGTGGAAAAAGACTTTGGAAAACGAAGCTTCTTTGTTAACTGAAGTATGCCTGTGTTTATTAAGCTTGTGTTTTAAAATATTTCCATTTCTGTTTTAAACTAGTGCATAATTTTATATTTATAATTTATTGTGTTTTACTAGACGTACAAATACGATGCAAGTAAGCCACTATGCATCTCACCCTTTGGACAAAGGTTGGATAGAAATGAAATAAATAAAACATAAATAACCTCAATTAACAGACTTCCATGAATTGTGGAGTACCAGTGTATCTCTTATCAGACAGGGACTTGTAGACCCCTAGGACATATCCAACACTTCATATAAACAGGCTACTCCCAGGAACAAAGAAAATGTCCAAAAGCATTTCAATCTGTTTTTTGAAAGTAGATAATGATCTGAATTCGTCCTTATATCTCAAACTAAACTCAGTGAACTACACAGCTCAGAGGATGTCCACTTAGGTTTTTTCGCTGAAGAGCAGAATCTGAATGCTCTAAATAAATAAATAAAGGTTTGAACACAGGCATTCTGAATGCAAATTCAACACTTTTATAGTTCACATTGTACAGGTTTAAAAATAAAGGGAATAAAGTATCTAAAGCAGAGGGCCATTTATGAGTTTAGAGTCCTGAACATCATAGCTGCATATTTAAAACACAAGCTCAGAAAAGACCAGTAACTGTCTTTGAAAACGAATGCTTCAAATGGCAAGTGCCACCAATTTCAACACAACCATTCTATAGCATGTAGGTAAAGATCACAGCTTAAGCACAATATTACCCTAGACTCTATAAAATAATCAACGTGTGAATAATGTTTCTAAGTTCTTCAGAAGAATAACCTGAGTATAGCAGACCACACACTAATAAAGTGCAACTTAATAAATCATTTGGAATCTTATTTTGTTCAAATCCTTACTAACTCCTAGCACCATCTGTTACCATCAAAACTATATGACAAGATATGATATATAATTAATAGGTAAACAACAATCTAATTAAAATGGACAAATACTCCATGTTCCTGCCATTTGGGAACTCTAATTACAGACTAAATTTTAAGCTTGAATTAAATATTTAAGCTAGAAAATTAACTTTCCTTCTCAAGCCTTGAATACATTAATACAGATATGTGAAGCGACTTCCTGATGGGAACTTAAACATGTAATTTAGTTTCATCAAAGCAGTTACTAATTGTTAAGCAGCAGCACCTTACCATATGTACACAATAGCTATTTAGAACTGAAAAGGTGGTTTTAAAGTACCCCACTGCAACCCTTTTCTGATATAAATATAAAATGTATACATAGCGCAGCAGTTCACACTGCACACTGAAAATAAATTACATGGACACCACAAAGTTCTATTTTCCTAGGTGGTTATAGACACTAAAAGAACCACAGAAATAAACACATCCCCCTTACCAAGCTGGAATGTAAGAGTTCAGACAGTAATTAAAACACAGTCCAACATTCAAAACACACATAGGTATGAAAATCTGGACACGTAAGACTAGTTTTCATCCAAACAACTCAAAATACATTCTTGTTAAGATCTTGAGCTCTGTTTGTAGAGTGAGCTTTTAAATGTTAATAGGTACACCTTTACAGTGTAGCAAAATGAAATCAGCCACAAAAGGTAGGAAAAAAGTAAACTTAGTTTAGTTGGGTCTTCCTATGACTTATCAAATGGTAGCATCACTGTGTGGTGATGACTGGTAGAGTTAAGTGCAAGTTTCTCAGGACATTTTGTGTCCAGCTGAATTGGGACACCACTGGCAAATCAACTATCTCCCATTCAGTTATAACACTGTACACAGATCACCTAGAACTTCTAAGCAAAATGGAACAAATGGGACTATGCAGGAAGGCAGATTTCATCAGCGTCATTCTGAGCAACAGATCCAGGCTTAAATAAGATGGAAATCACTTTGTTAGACGTACAGGAAATACGAGCACTGCTAAACACGCCTTTCTTATTTGTCCTCCTGGGAAGTGTAATGTAGACCATTTCTGCACTAGACTGATACGATATTATTCCACTTTCAAAATCCTATGAGTCCTGGGGTTTGCAGTTTAGGGAGGGGCCTACATTGAAAGTGGAATAATAATGCTGTAACAGTGAAGTGCGGAAATGGCCAATAGACATGTGACTTGACAATCATACACTAGAAGTAAAAACAGTAGCATAGCACAAGCAAGCTCCAAAGAAGGCCTGCTTAGGAATCATGCAGGCCCAAACGGTTGTTATATAACTCAGTTGCCTATGTTTTGTCCCAACTGCAGGCATGTCAACCAGTTCAGCTAAAGAACTAGGTGATTCTTAAAATCCTGAGATCCCTATAATTTATTTAAAAACAGAGAACATTGTTGTTCTAGAGATATGAGGAAAGATATGTAGGCAAAATTCTTCCTACGCATTTATGAGAAAAACAAACTTTTCCCTTCATTTCAATGAATCAGTGTGATGGCTGACATCTGAGGAAAATAGTCATACCATGTTTCCTTCTCTCTCAATTGCACATACAGTCAACCCTCTACTTTTGTGGGGGTTAGGGTGCAAGTCCCCTGCAAAAGTGGAAAAACTGCTAATAAAAAAAAGAATAATGAATGCCATTTTTTTAAACCTGAAAACACTTCTCTAGGAATCTCTAGGTCCTGCAGTGCAACTCTATGGTCCACTTTCGGCAGAAGAGATTCCTAAGAGAACTTTTTTTTTTAATGTCAGGAGCAAATAAGATTTTTAAAAAATAAAATAATCTGCAAATAATCAAATCTGCAAATGCTAGACCCGCAAAAGTAGAGCGCCAACTGTACTGATAAACAAAGATGACACAAGCAGAATTTGTCCTATTCTCCATATCAATTACAGTAAACATCTCCCCCTATATTCACAGAGATGAGGAAACCTACTTTTTCACTAGAATTCCAAGAATGCTTCTGGATAGTATGTCTAGTATAGCCCTCATAGAACAGGCTTCCCTAGCTCTTGACAATGAATTGGCTAGAATCTTAGCTGGGTTCAGAATAAAAGTGCAAGTTGTACAGAGTCACCTTCTTGTACATCACCAGTTCTCAAACACTTTAAACCACCAGGGTGACTGGCAGAGCTGAAAATTAATGGATCCCACCAATAGAGCCCACCTAAATAGCAATAGCATTTATTTCTATACCGCCTATCAACTAGTGTTATCTAAGCGGTTTACAATGTATTTTAGCTAATTGCCCCCAACAAGATGGGTACCCATTTTACCAACCTGCGAAAGGATGGAAGGCTGAGTCAACCTTGGAGCCTGGCAGGATCGAACTCACAACCTTGTGGTTGCAGTACTGGCATTTAACCACTGAGCCACCAGGGCTCCACTGCGCCACCAGGGCTCCAAAGAACACTGTGACTTGCATTATGATAAAACACTGTTCCAGATTAGTGGTGTTTCAAAAAAAATAAATCAAAGCTTTAGTGCAGTGCTAATGTAGCTGTCCACTGGATACATTTTAAAAAACACTTCCTTTATTACTACTTCATATGTTCAATGTCTGACAGCTGTTTTTGAGAAGAGTAAGGAGGAAGTTTCATCAAGAGTAATTTGATCTTGAAGCACCCTTCTGCACTATACCTGTTCTCTGTTTGTAACATGCCATTATATGGATTTTGGATGCAGCTCTAGGATACAGGTTGGCAAATACATGTTGGTGATCAGGTGACTCTGCCTTTAGACAGAGGATTGGGCTGCTCATCTGTGATCTTATCCTGCTTTAAATGTGAGTACATACAGTCAGACATCTCAGTAAGTGCAGTCCTTATCCTAATACCTATGCTACATCTTTTTTTTTCTTTTTAAAGGCTCCCTGTTTCCACACTCTCTGGGTTTCAGTGATTCTACATCTTGGAGCATTATTTCTACCCTCAAGCACTTCTTTGTATGGGGTGGTGGGCAACCAATTACTCCAGAGGCCAATCATTCCCTTGAGACTATTGGCAGGGGTGTATGTGCATGGACTGTTAAAAAGAATAGAACAAAGTGGCTGGCAATTCATGTCTGGTTTTGAAAAAAAGAGGTATTTCTGATGTTGAACAGTATGGTGCTTATTCATGTGACCTACTTCAGAAGTTAACTGCTGTCACTGGAGGCTGCTAGGAAAGGCAATTCACTTTTTTTTTTTTTGACATTAAAAATGGGCTGAGGGCCCTGAAGTTTGGGGACTGCATGTAGCCACAGTACCATGTTTTCCCCACCTTGCTGTAAGGGTTTCAGTTCTAGCCAAGTTGATATTTTTTCTGCTCTACAAATTGCTTGTACATTTCAAACCACTACAGTAACTCAAACAGAGATGGAGCCTTTATCACCGTAATACAATATAGACTTAGGACCAGGTTATCTGAAGGACTGTATGTTCCTACATGAGCCTGCCTGTGTCTTGAAATCTTTCAAGGAGGCCCTCTTGGCTGCCCAATCACCTTCATCAGCTTAATCTTTATTATCTTGGAATACTGCTAGGTCATTATATCGTTTTGACTGAGGACAAAGAAATACAATGAAGTTTACAAAATTGAAAACAAAACAAAAGGTCTCCAAAACCCTCCAAATCTTGAAGACTATGAATGTCAATGCATATAAAATGACCAACGAACTGACTACACATCTTTAATCAAGTCCCTGTACAAGATTTTACTGAATTTGAATGGATTCATCCTGCAGGATTTCCTTGTTATATGAATGACTGAGAATTTTGTTAGATATACAGCTTGAGGTTCTGAATAATCTGAAGCATCCTCTTCCCTTATTAAAACTTAAAAACTATTAACATTTGTAATTAAACTCACACATTAAATTTTGTAACTGAGATTTTGCTACCTTTCTAAGCACTTCCATTGGTCTTTGCCATGTGCTAGGTGACATTTTACTGAAGTATTGAACTAGATAAAAAGTCTGCCCATTGGGTATAACTGTGCCCCCAATTTAACATGCTCAGTGGAGATCCTGTTTCATGTTTCTTCACTATGTGAGGCTTGGTTAATGGGTATACATAACAAGAGTTTCCCTGTGGCAGCATCCCAATCGTGGAAGACCCTCCTAAGGTATGTCAGACTGAATCCATCCCTCCTGAGTTTCCAGTAGGCAGCTAAGACTGTGATGCTTTGCATAACCTACGGTACTTAAAACCAAAGGTGGCCACTCTGTCTTAAAAAACAAAACAAAAAGAACTTATCTGTGGCTTGAAATTTTTTTTTTTTAAGAGTTGCTTTAGTCTGTTTTCAAAGGTTTTATTCAAGCTTTAATATTTTCAAATGTTTAATCGATTGTATATCAACTCAGGCCCTGGCAGGTTGCGAGGAGATAGACAAATCCTTTTAATAATTAAATAATAGTTTTGGAATGGCCTTGTTCTTTCAGAAAATACTAAGCTATAGATTTATCTTGTGGAGAAAATGGACACTGTCTCAATGAGCATCACTGTGAGTAACATTTGTTTTTGCTGTGTTTTGTTTGTTTGTGTCTTACACAAATCCAACAAAACTTATTCCGTAATTAGTGAGGGATTTTTTATTTACTTGTTTGCCTAAAGCAGAGTTAACACTGCTCAAAAACTGGCAATTTGGTTGCAGAAAACTCTCAATTTTGTCTAGCGTTTTGTTTCCAACCATTATTACTTAATAAACAAGATTCTGTTTGGTTAAAGAGGATAAAATGCTACTATAACATGACATTTATAGGCACAAATTAATTTGTGAATATTTTGTGCCTACTTCTGACCATGGACTATAAACTACACCCAGTAGATGATGTACATTTTGACACCACTTTAACTGCCATTTATCAGTCCCATGTATCCTGGGATATGTAGTGTCTTAAGTGCTTTGAATTAGTTGTTCAGGTGAGCCATAGTTCTGTAATTCAGAAAACTATACTAGAATTGTCTACTAGAGAATTCCAAGTACCTCACCAAACTATAAATAGCAAGATTTTGTAGTGTTGAGTTTTAATAATTAAAGTGATATAAAACTGCTATAGTTGTATAGAGCAGATATATAACATAAACCATTGCATAACCTCCAAAATGCTTATTTCGAGTTGAAGGAATATTAGAAGCAATCTGCAATGTGGACTAAAATGTCCAAGGACTGGGAGGAGGCACATCTGTGAGAACGTGAATAAAAACATGTAGGCAATCCTCTTGTAAACAAGTCTTTTTAGGAACCATACACCCCTTTGGTATTTAGTTTGTGGTGAACTTTATAGCCAGTTTTTTAAATGATACAAGAATTTATTTCAATAAAAATCCTTCATCATTTAGGGGTGAATGAATGTCAATTTTGCTTCAACCCATATCTGAGTTTTTTAAACCTCAAATCCCTTCTACCCCATGCATGCAGAAATTTGTACAGTCTGGTGAACTCCTATTAAAAATAAACTAAAAAACACAAACAAAAAAATGCTAATTTGCACTGTAGCCATTCCCACTGCAGAGAAAGCCATGCTGTACCTGTTTGATCTGTTTGACAAGTAGGTTTTAAAGTTCGAGGGAGCATGGAAGGCTTTCAAACAATTTTTCACACTTTTCAATTTTTATTTTCAACTTTCCAAACTTTATGGAGCCATCATGTAAAAACCAGCCTACACAAACAGAGACAGATATGACCAACATTTAACAGGAACAAGTCCTTAGAAAATAAAACCATGAATGTTTGCATTTGTAATAATAAACTACTAACAAACTCTTCACAGTACATACAACATGAAGTTTAGCTGCTTTCTATCATATGGTATCTTATTTGCAGCAGGCACCAATTAAAACATACCTGAAAATGTTTTGATGAAATTAAAAATACATGGTATATAGCTTGATGCATTTGGATATTTTGAATAGTATACTATGTTATGTACGTAGTATGCTACGTGCACAGTGTAATGGCAATGCATTGACCATGAACCTAGGGCATTCTGTGCCTTCAATCAAACCATTGCAATTAATATGAAATTCTAAATACAGAATATAATGCCACATAAATACTATAACAGCCAAGTCCTGTCTAAGAAGCCATATGTTTTTTCCCATTGTTCAAAAAAAGGAGATGACTTCCCGTCACTTATGTTTCTGATTAGCAAGGTGATTTATGCCACAATCACTAAAAATGCCAGCAAGTGAATGAGAAAATGCATAGTGACTGCACCAGATGTGCACAATAAACAGGAATCCCATTGTAATCTCTGGTACTTAGTTTATATGAAGGTAATGTAAGAAACACTCTTGGATATGGCAAAGTCACTTTTTTTTTTACATTTGACTATAAATGATATGAAATAAATTGTGTGTTTTATACTTTATGGCATGCATACATTGATAAATTAGGTACAGTTTTGTATCCTGACTTATCTTCAAGACAAACCTGGCTAAGATCATGGGGATTAATTGCTTCAGAAGTGTGAAATGCAGCTTTTCCATTCTTTTCTGCACACACAGTGAAGAAACAATGATTAATCACTGTTTAACTATTCTCTTGAGGATCTACAAGATTGCCAAAGCAGGACTTATCCTCATAAATCCAAAAAAACAGAGGTTTAAATTTGTTGCCAGCAACTGAAGGAACATGAACTTAAAGCCATTCGTTATCAGATTAAAACCATGTCAAGGCTTTAGAACTCAAGAAGCACAAAATTCTCCTTAAATCCTCAGCTGAACAATGGGGATTGCATTATAAAGTCAAACTATTATTTTTTTAAAAAAAAGTGTTTCAGTATTTAAATGTATACCTTGAACAATACTCATCTAATATCAAACATTTTAAACCACAAGAAAAATAATAAATCCTAAACTTATTTTACTAGATTCAAAATAGTAAACAACAGCAACAACAATAAATAAATAATTACCATTTTTAATGCCAACATAAACACATCCTGGTGCAGCTGAAACTGCATCCGTTTCCTCCTTGAAACTACCAATTAGCTTGGAACATGAAAATACAAGCTATTTGCTATTTGAATACCAATTTTATAAGAGAAAAACAGTCTACTTCAAAAGTACAAAGGCTATACCTTCATGCTTATGGGGGGGGTCACTGTATCAAAATATTTTAGGGGTGAGCTGCAATAGTAAATGACGTATTTAACCGCATCTGTTTATAGTTCAGTTAACTAAATAATAACAGAAGATTGGGAAGGGTACAATTTCATGATGAAAACATGAGCTGGGAAAACAAGATGGTGTCTGAGGCAAACTTTCCTCTGAAAGGCTGAAAAAAGGCAAGGAACAGGCAGTTGGGTTCTCATTTCCTTTTGAATCCATATTGATTCTAGTGGTTTCCTTCCTTTCTTATGCTTATGGAAAGTTGCTTCTGCCTGATGCATTGCCAAGGAGTGGTCAGAACAGGAAAGGAGAAAGATGAGACATCTAGTAAGTGTGACGGGAAAGAGTACTGGGAGCAGAGGAGAGAAACCAATTTATCAAAGCATTAATCAGCCATTTAGCCCTTTCTTGGAATGTTAAAAAGCAACAAGGCCTATTCTACTTATATTCAGGCAGGTGGGTCACTTTCTTCCATGCCACTTAAAATTCTGGAAGATAATCCTATTTTTAAACCTCAAACTGGGTTGTGTTTGGTACAACTCTGCCTCACTGTGGCCCTTTCCACATGTTCCGTGGAATTTGCACTGCAACGTTTCCGGTTGTTTGTTTTTTTTGTCTGTGCTACCACGGACATACTTTACAACGGTCTATTGCCATTTCCACACGTTCCGTGGTATTCGCGCAGCGGATGTGATTGGCAGCTCTTTTTTTAAAAAATGGCCCCGTGCGTCATGACGTGCATGCTCACGTCATGCCCCGCAGTTCCTCCCACGATGATTCCCTCCTCCCATTCCTCCTGCTAGCCGTAAAATAAACCTTGTCAATTTTTTATTTTCGTGCCCTATCTCGGGGGAATGGTTTTCCACGCCATAGCTGGGTGGAGTGCAGCTTTTCTACCTATCTCTGGTGGGTTCTCGCGCCCATTTTCTGCTTTTATCTTTCCCTGAGAGCGATGGAGGAAGAGGTGTTTCCTGAAGTCGAACGGCCCATTTTAGCTGTATTCTGGCTTCTTGGAGTTGTGCTGGCTGAACTGGAACATCTATGGGCTAAAGACCACGCGAGGAGGCGCCAGCGATTGGCCTTTTATTGGTAATGCTGCAGAGGATTTAAGCTTTTCTGTGCCGCTGCTTGGAGGCTTCTCGCAGCGCGTTCCAACCGCTGAAGCTGTCCACGCCCACAGACCACCCTCTGGTTACATCATACACGAATCAGCACGGTATGAGGGGGAAAACCACCTTTTCCCCGTTTTTCAAAAAGCCCACACGCTGACTGTTGGTGACTTAACCGAGTGGATTAACGTCTGGAGCTTGCCAATTATGTACGAGCTAGCGTACTCAAACGTGTGGGCGATGTCCATCAGAGCTCGTGCTGCCCCATTTTATTTACCCCGTGTGGAAAAGTTGTTAGTTGCACAGTGTCATACCAAAAAAGAAGAGAGCAAGCAACATAAGCTTAATGGTACCGACATTTGGGATTAAATTAGAATTCAAAGTCCAGAAAAAAGTAGCCTTTCTGCATCTCATGAGATTTCTTGCAAGAAGAGCATCTCAACTCATGGATTTCATACATCGGTGAGGTTTACAAAGTGGGTCAAAGAATAAAGTAAACATAAAATCATGTGGACTTCAGAAAATACAAATATCTACAAAAGTACAAAACTGAAAAAAAAATGTTCACGGAAAATATATACATTGGGTAAAATGCATGAATGCTTGAACACATTAGTAAAAACATATTTTAAAAATCTTATCTTGCATCCTGATTCACACAGGGCTCATCAAACTGTTCCAAGGACAATCAGGAATGGAATAGGGATGAAAAGAATATTCATTTTTTATTCATTTCTAAGCTGAGAAAGGGTTTTCCCAATGCTAAGAAACCTCCACTGGGCAGAATATAGGGAGCGACAAGGCTACTGTGAGATTCTCTGCATTTTGGGAAGTATTTTGTCTGTGTGCATGGTTTCTCTGTTTTCTCCACAGAAAAAACATGTAGGAACTTTTCTACAAATGTCATGTGTACTTCTATGCAGAAAGCATGCTTTCCGCACAGAAAATGTTTCTGCAGAGAAAAAGAATGTATTTTTCTCACAAACATCACCTTCTGAAGCACAAGCAGCTATAAGAAACTGTGCAGAAATATTCACATTTCTATAGAGTACTGCCGGAATGCTTTGCTCTTGACTGCAGGAATGAAGAACACTAAAATACACATCCTTATAAGTCTCCTTTGTGAGAAGAGATTTTCGGTATATGATAGATGAGAACAGAGAAAGAATATAGCACTGTTCAGTTTTTCACAAGCGTGTTCCCAAATGCCCAAAATTTCACAAGTAAAAAGGCCAGCAAAATACGATTTGCAAAAACAATGTGATGTGGCAAGGCAACAACTTTTAAATACAGAAGCCATAGTAAAAGGCCTCCCTTCTACCACAATGTGGAGATTGATGTGGGGGGAGGCACAAGAGTTCCAATTAAGTCCACAAGTAGACGTGTATAAACAAACTCATATCTGGTAAGCTATCCACAGGATATGAGTTTCAGTTCAGCTTCTGACTATTCTACATGCAGTAATATACCATATACACATGTATATAATTCAACTTCATATATAAGTTGAGGGCAGGTTTGGGGGATGAAATTACAGATCTTGATATGCCCATGGATAAGTCAAAGGCCATTCTGTGGAGAGGGGAGTGCACCAGCATTGTCTCAGTGGGCCAGGTGCCCTGGCTGCTGCCACTGCTGCCATTTTCCTGCCCAGGCATTCAAAAAGGTTTTTCCCCACTCTGCTCAGAGAAGGGCATACATAGTTCCTTTTTCAATAAAAGTCAAGGTATAGTATTAGTTCTTATCAAAAATAAGAAACATTCCTTTCTCTGAGTAGATGGGAGAAAGGAGAGAGTTCAGTCCATCTCGGAAGAACTCAAAAGAAGCACTGAACTACACTACTCTCTCAGCGCTCCTATTAGGAGAAGCACAATTTTCCCACCCAGGCATTCAAAAAGGCCAGAAATGGCACCACAACATAGAGAGCAGAGAGGATCAGTGCTTCTTTTAGGTTCTCCTGGGACAGATTAAGCTCTCACCTTTTGCCACTCTACGCAGAGAAGGGGATACTTCCTTTTTTGGATAAGAGTTAAGGTACCGTATTTATATTGACCCATGTTTACATTGACCCAGTTTTTTTGGATCAATTTTTTTACTAAAATTTTTAGACTTATACATGAGTATATACAGTAACCCTTATATATCTTTTTACAGGTTTTAGCAACAGTTTACACAATGATTTTTTCACATGACAATCTTTTCCACACATGTGAACACCACAAAAATATAAATAAATTTCGATGTGAACAGCCTTCACCAAAGCTTCACAAAACAAGGAGAGGGAGAATGCAGATATGTCATTCAGAGAAACATAACAAAATTGAAACAGTAAGAATTTTAAATTCCTAAGGTAGTCACCAGTGAATTTTTTTGTTATTTTATGATTGTAACTATGAGGGAGGTGTGCAGATCCATACTGTGAGAGCCAGCAGAAACCCCCATTTCTTCTTGGCTCTTGATACTCCAAACACACTTTCTGTTCTGGATGGAGCTGGCAGTGGAAACATTCTTGGTCTTGGATGAGGGAGCTGATGGGACATTTGCTCATAAATAACAGATAAAGACATTACAGGAGTGGAAAGAATTGCCTCTTCCTCATCAGAGTGGCTAAGTGCATAGTGCCTTTGCCTCCCCTTCTGCAGTGTGATTTAGTTCATTTTGTTTAACTTATTTGGAGGGTTTTTTTACTTTTAAGACTAGTGAATTTTATGTTTTGTACCCACTTTTCTACTTGCAGCATACTGTTCATAACAATCTGATGGATGGACTGCATCTCTTTATAGTAGTAGATTTGATTATACCTTTATAGAGACAAAAACTGAGGATAATATTTCATGTTTCATAGAGTCAAATTTCCAAGATACAGTTTCCAAGATACTGCTTGCCTTTCCTTTTCCTGTCCCTTTTCATACTGTGCCACTACCCTTTTTTAACCTCTTCAGTTTTAATTCTAAAAGAATAACAACGCCACCACAACAGGTATGTCCCTGTAAAAAAAAAGAGAGTGTGTGTGTGAGAGAGAGACCCTTCTTTTCCTTCTGTTCTTGGTTTTTCACTATTACAAGTTGTCTAACCTACAGGATGGCATGCATGTTCAAAATAACTAAAAATATATGAAGAAGGACTAAAGAACTGTGAATACGCAGTGAAAGTATAACCCTGAAATCTAATCTCTGGACTATGTTAATTTCAACTATGATTTACATTGCAAAAATGAGTACCACTGTGTCTAACACAGCTGTCTAGTAAGTGTGTTTAGGTCTACAGCCTTAACCTGCAGTACACCTTTGTTATGCTATTCCAATATACATGGTATCAATTCAGATTTATGGTAACTTATTTGCTCTTCCAAACATAAATGAGATGTTTTAATTTTTTCAGTATTTCATTTTCCAATAATATCACACATTTAATATAGGGTAATATGTTGGGTAGATAATCAACTGCGTATCTTCAACACATTTTTAAATTCAACTCCAGTGTTAATAACCTGCTAGAAATATTGTAATCCCTCCACTCATCCTGAATTCATGTTCTGTGTCTGCATATCGGTTGAAGCCTGCTGAAATATAAATATAAATAGCTTTTTCCAATTTAATTTAACGTTAGCATGTATTAAACGTAGTGTCACAGGCCTAAACTCAACTGCTGGGCCCAAGTAGAGTCGACTGATTTAATCAAAGGTACTTCCCTAAGTGTTAAACTACCAGGCTCCCATTGGCTCAGGGGATTTACTCTAACTGACAGTAACCAGATTTAGGAAACAACTGGTTCTGCTAAGCTTATTGGGAACTATTCCTTCTCAGAGTGGGTCACTAGAAGCAGAAACTCTAAAACAGTGGTTCTCAACCTGTGGGTCCCCAGATGTTCATGGACTTCAGCTCCCAGAAGCCCCACCCACTATGGTCAATGCTCAGGGCTTCTGGGAGCTGAAGTCCAAAACATCTGGGGACCCACAGGTTGAGAACGACTGCTCTAAAACCTTGCAGATCATGTAGGGAGGGAGGAAGATACCTCCCCTTACTTCTCATGACAAAATGCAAATAGGGACTCCCAATAAAACATCTCTAGTTTATTGCATGAATTATCAGACATTTTGAAGAAAAGAATACAAAGTACCCTAAGAATTTATCTCTGTTGTGTTACCTGCTCATCATTTGAACCAACCATTACATAATTCTTCTGAACAACAGGTGCAATTTTTGCTTTCTGCAACTTTACAAAGGCTTCCTCAATTTAAACTTTTTAGAGATCTCTTTATGCACTACATAAACTGTAAGAAAAAAATACAAAAACAGATATCACAGCACACACATATAAAAGTTATTGTCAGTTATAAGTTACTGTTACCAAGGGATTGCAATAATTTATGTAACATCTGTTTTCATATTTTTTCTAATTAACATAGATATTTAACGCATAAACACTCAGGCCACTTTTTTTTTCTTGCTACTGACTCTCCTCCTCCATTTTGTACCCCTCCCCTTTAAAAAAAGTCTCTGCTCCAAGAATTAGGCAGGTTCTTTTGTTTCACTGGGGGAACAGTCACAGGTGTTGTAAACATTACTATGGAAATTTAGGTAAAATAAGTTGAAATACTAGAAGGAATTTGCTTCTAACATCTATCATGCCAAATACCGCATCCTGCCTCTGAACTGCAATTTTGCATGCTCATCCTTATGTAGTCAAAACCACACCACTCATACACAAGGGAGAAATTTGGGACAAAAAATCTGCAAGGTGGGGGGATCCTTGCAGACAGAAACTCCAAAAGCAGCCCCACAACAACTAGATCAGCGGTTCTCAACCTGTGGGTCCCCAGATGTCCGTGGATTTCAGCTCCCAGAAGCCCTGAGCATTGACCATTGTGGCTGGGGCTTCTGGGAGCTGAAGTCCACAAACATCTGGGGACCCACAGGTTGAGAACCACTGAACTAGATGGTATGAATTTGCAAAACTGAAACACTAGCCAAAAATTCTATTTCCAAGTTGTAATCTAGAAAGTTGGAAAACCACGGTTCTAAATTTGCACAGGTCCTCCAGCGATAGGAAAGGTTCCACTGCCAAAAACTGTCCTAAATATTTGAAAAGTAATGTAAGCATGTAGAAATCCTTGTTTTCCTTTTAAAAAAAATACTGAAAAGTAAGGCTTATTTAGTTAAATGAGCAAAATCTCAGCTCTATTTCTGGTCTTCACAGATCACACTCCTTGATGGGGTGTAGGGAGGCATAAAATATGCATGGCTTCAGTTGTACAAAAAATGTCCTGCATATGCTCAGACGCACTCAAAACATTTCTGATTAAGAATTCCTCATTTCTGATTCATTGACTGACTTACATGCTTTATTCTGCCTGCACCTGATGCGCTCTAGCTGAAATTAGCTCATCACTCCTTAACATCACAGCAGTGGAAACCATGTGGCACTCTTGATGTGGTTGGACTGTAGCTCCCACAGCTCTATCCAGCACAGCCAATGCTAAAGAACATCAGAAACTGCAGTACAATATCAGGAAAGTGGTAAAATCCCCACCCCTTTAATATCATCCCTTATCAATCTCTAATAGACAAGATGTTGGAAGGGCACATTAATAGTTTACATGTTGATAAGGACAGAAGGTGTCAAAAAAAAAGGATAAGTACAGAATAGTGACAAACGTTAAGCGAACAAGTTGTAAGATGAGATCCTGCACTTCAGAACACCTTTTCCTAAACTGTGTCCACATATCCTGAATTCTCACCATCCCCATGCAACAATTGTATTATGGGCTTTGTAGTCTATCTGTGGGGAGAATACCCAGTTGAGGGGAAGACAGTTTTAAAATAAGAAAATAAACACATCTGCAAATCCATTATTAATACTATGAGTTTGGATTCCCACTCAAAAACTCTACTACATCACTCACGTTGGAACAAAGATCAACTTAAATTGTACACTGAGACCTGCAATTAAGCCTAATCGGGGGTTAATTCCCCTGAGGTACTTCATGCTCATGAGCAGTTCTAACTTTTGCTTTTTCCCTCAACATCCTTAGCCACAGGTACATCAGCAATGTTTTATAGCTGAGCCCTCCTTTATCCACGAGAAGAGCAAGTCATTTCTAAATGAAACAGAAGCTACTGCACTGGACAACATATTGAATACTGAAGGATAACTAACTGTAGCAGTAAGTTATTGTTTAATAGCTATATTCAAAGCAACAGCTCTCTGTCATTTTGCTTAATAAACTTACAAGAAACATCAAGCATGTTTTACTTGCATTTTAAATAGCACATAAGCTGTCAAGATAAGAAGAAGCCACTTGAGAATAACTTAGAAATCATGTTGGCATGGCTTGACGCTAACTTCTTTTTAATATCTATAAGAAGACATTCTGTCATGACCTATAGGAGCTATCTGCAGTCCCAGAGTCTTACTGCATCTTTCTTAGGCATCAGTTACACTCCTGTAATTCAACTAATTATCTGAATTTATCAACAACAGAATGTTATCACTTTTCTCTCCCTCATATTTATCATTCTCCTCAAACAACAAGCTATATTTCCCCATATTTGATTGACATAAAAACCACTATATTCATGTGACAATCAGGAACTAGTATCTAGCTTCAGATCAGCATCCAAATGCATTTGACAGATGTCTATTTAAATAATGTCGTGACCAAGGAATTCTTCATTCTATCATTTCAAGAAATAAACTCAGCCACAAGATTCAGTTTGCCCCTCATGTTACCCTTTCAGAAAACAACCCAATTTGGCTCAGAGCACTTTGAAGACAGGCCTAAATTTGGATTTGGAAATCTAAAACTTTATGCCTACCACTGACTATCACTGAAAATCAATAAGGATGGGTTGCTTACATAGTTTTTTTGAGTGGTCATCTGTGAACTCACATAAATGGGTTTATTGTGCCTGTGCATTTGTAAACTTCTAGAGCTGTTACATAAGTGTTTTGATTCTAGCCCCTCCTCCTCTGGTCCATGTAACCAGCCCACTTTCCACTCAAACCCTCAGCTCCCCGGATGTTGAAGCAGCAGCCAAAGAGCTAAGAAAAGAGCATGATACAGTGGGGAGAATAGGTGGGTGCTGTGTGTGTTCACAGATGACTAATCAAAGAACTATAGTTACGGGTAAGTAACCTTTCTTTCTTCTTCATGGTCTCTGTGAATCACACAAATGGGAGACTAGCAAGTTACTCAGCATAAGAGGTGGGAGTGTCATACAACACATGAACAAAACATGGGTCTCCAAAAGTAGTATGAACTCTGGATCTGGCATCCAACTTACAATGAGTAATAAAGGTAAGGGCCTGAGACCAAGTAGCTGCCCTACAAATGTCCTTCAGAAATATGTCTTTGAGAAAGGTTGATGAAATAGCAGCCACAGCCCCAGTAGAATAACTATGTACGTGGACAGGAGTGTCTTTCGTTTGCCAGCTTGTAGGCCAGATGGATGGTTGAAGAGACCCACTTGAAGAGGTACTGGGATGACACAGGGATTCCTTTCTTATTCAAGGAATAGCACACAAAGACCCTTGAAAGTGCTGAAAATCAGCTGTCCTGTTGAGGTAAAAGGCGAAAAGCACACCACAAATCAAGGCTGTGCAATATGATGTCCAAGTCAGTTGTAAGGCTCTACATAAATGCAGTGTGGACAATGTCCTGGTTCAAGTGAAAGCCAGAAATCACTTTTGGTAGGAAAGAAATATCTGGCCTAAAGACCACTTTCTCTTTGTGGAACTTCAGGCTTGTCAGGCAGATGGTTTCTTTGAAAGTTGTGGAAGGACCAGTTCCAGGCTCCACTGACATGTAGGTCCCAATACGAATTGGATGCAGATTCTTGTAGCCCCTTATAAACTGTTTAATCAGTGGGTTCTAGAATCAGGAAGGTTTGTTGAGGATTTGGAAGTTGGTATAAATTGCCGCCAGGTAACATTTGATGGAGGACAGAGAGAGAGACCTCTGTTGGATAGTGATAGGAGAAACTCCAGCATGTGATGGACTTGTGCTCGGTCTGAAGAGAGCCCTCTGGATCCAAAAAGGACAATAAATTGGTACTTTTATAAGCATAGAACTGCTGGGTAGCAGGCCTCAGCACAACTGCAATAATATGTTGAATTGGTACTGAGAGAGATTCTAGAGAAACACTCTCCAAGCTGTCCCCAATGAAAGAGGAAGGCATCCCCAAGAGAGCCCTTCCTCTGATGTGTCCTGAGACAGGCGTCTAGTTGAAGGGATCTACCTCTGGAGTACCCTGTCTCCTCAAGTTTGAAGAATGTCAGAATGAAGCCTCCATTCATGGCAAGAGGGTGTTTGCTAAGACATTTTCCTCTCCTTGGTAATGGATCGTGGAGATGCCCCAGTCCCACACGTGAAGCCTGAGATGGAACAAGCTGGTTGATCTTGTTTGTCCCTGTTTCTTCAGGTAGTACATCATGGTGTTATCAGAGATTGCCTGAACAATCTTGCCACGAAGAACTTCAAAGGCCTGAAAGGCTTTCTCCACAGCCAACATCTTGAGAGCACTGATGAGGAAATCACTCTTTTCCTCTGTCCAACAATCCTTGACCCAGAATCCTTCCATGTGAGTTCTTCATCTCTCCATGGAAGCGTCAGTTGTCACTGATGTCAAGGAAGGAACAGCATACCCAGCTGGATGTTTTTGAAACTGAGCAATCATACAAGGGATCAACGGACAGCCCTTAGTATGGTGAAACACATCTGGGGAGAGTCAAAGAGTGAGCTGAAGCAGGACAAGAACCAGGCCTACAGAGAGCATATTCAAAGCCTCACGTGTAGTGTTACTGATGTCATGGAGGCCGTGCTGACTTCCTTGACAAGTGCATGGGGGGGGGTAATGCGGATTATCCCCACAGGGGGATAATCCCAAAACTCTATGGCATACTCCCTCCACACAATATCCAGAACCCAGGTGTCAGATGTTTTATCAGCCCAGACACAATGGTAATCTCATAATATGTTACAGAAGAGAGGAGTAGTGGTGAGAAGAGGGCCAACAGTGAGTCAAAGATGCAACGTACCCTGATTGCCAGACTTTTTGCATTAAGACTGCAGATGGTATTTGTCTGCTGATGAGCATTGCTGTGAGGAAGACAAAAGGACCATAGATGTTCTGGAGTGTCTGTATATTGGGGGACTGAAGGAACACTTTGACCCTGAGAACTGACTCTCCATAACAAGATCAAGACTACAAGTGGGTTTGAGGTTGGAATCTGAATTTCTTCGCAGTCGTACAAATTTTATGTGTGCGCTCCAACTTGTTATCCATCTCCTTGTTAAAGAGGTCACCCTCATCAAAGGGAAAGTCTTCTATATTCATTCAAGCCTGATGCAACAGTCCAGACAACGGCAACCAGGTATCTTCTAAATACAACTGTCCCTGCCAGCATTTTACTGCTAAAGTCCACCATGTGACATGCAGTAGTCAACTGCTGACTAGCTAGGTTATAGGTTGCTGTTTGCAATGCTCCTGCCAATTGCTTATTTTTACAGGCTACTTTGCCCTCTCCTACACTTTCTGTTGGTACACGGTCATACAGGCCTCAATAATTAGAGATTCTGAAAGACGATGCAGCAATGGAGTAGAACTTTTTTGGCCAGAATGTCTAATTTCTACCATCCTTATCAACAGGAGTGGAGAGTTTCTTTAGGAGAGACTTGGACTGTGTTGCCTCAACAGTAATGGTATGGCATGATGCAGGAGCCAATCCAAATCAGACTTCACTCTCCAATACAGACTGTCAACTTTCTTTGACATTGGCGGGATAGTGGAAGAGGTAGCTCAGGACCTGCATGCTGCCTTCAAGAGAGATCACAGAGCTGGAAAAGACCACAAGGGCCTTTGAGCTCAAATGCCTGACATGCAGTAATAGACCATAAAAGCATTCCCAACAGCTGGCCACCCAGCCTCTTCTAAAAACCTCCAAAGGAGACTTCACTATAATTCAAGGTAGTGCATTCCATTGGTGAACTGCTCTTACCATCAGGAAGTTCTTCTTTAGTTAAAATCTCTTTTCCTGAAGTTTGAAGCCATTCCTTTAAATCTTAGTCTCCGGAACAGCAGAAAACATCCTCCATATGACATCCTTTCAAACATTTAGACATAGCTATGATCTCACTCCTTAACCTACACAAATATAGTATGGGAGACATGTGGCTGGATAACAGTGTGTGTGAAAGTGATCTAGGAGTCTTGGTACATCACAAGCTGAATATGAGTCAGCAGTGTGATGTGGCAGCCAAGAAAGCCAATGTGATTCTTGGTTATATCAATAGGAGTATGGTGTCTAGATCGAGGGAGGTAATGGTACCACTCTATTCTGCACTGGTTAGACCTCATTTGGAATACTGTGTCCAGTTCTGGGCACTTCAATTCAAGAAGAATATCGACAAGCAGATATTGACAAATTCTGATCCTGTCCTCTGGGGTGTTAAGACACCATTCCTAATTTGGTGTCAACTGCAAATTTGATATGAATATCTTCTATTCCCTCATCTGTCAGAGTTTAACTCCCAGGCTATGGTTATCTGCCAGCAAGAGAAGGAATGTAACAGTACTTGCCAAGGAGGAGGAGGAGGCAGCAGGGAGTGTCCAGAGCTATCAATTTAGTAGAAACACTGAGCCAAAGCCAGTCCAAGAAGTCAAGAATGCTGAAGTTCACAAGACACAGAGCAGGAATGCAAGGGTCATGGGAGCCTGAATAGCAATTTGCCACAAGCAAAAGGCGAGCCATGCCAACAGACTTAAATAGCAGAGCTGAATGGGTGTTTCTAATTAGTCTCCTGTTTTTTCAACCTCAGCAAAACAGCTTCCTTCTGAGCCGCCCTTTTTAGCCTCCTCTGTGACAGTGGGCTGGGAGGGGGGGCAAAGGTGAATCTAATTCTCCTAAATCATCACTGACCCTTTCTCCCTCTGGCACTGGCTGTAAAATCTCTGCTTCAGCTTGTCCTTCAGATGGTGGAGGCACTGGCAAGATAGATTGCTCTATCACAGGCACTGGCTGTAAGGTCTCTGTTTCCAGCAAAATAAATTGCTTTTCGATCTCTGACCCCTCATCTATTACATAATCCAAACACTGATAAATATGTTGAATAGCACTGGGCCCACAACAGAACCCTGTGGCACGAAACGTCACTTCTCTCCAGGATGAAAAGGAGCCAATGGCGAGTACTCACTGCGTTTGGTCAGCATCGATGATATCAATGCAGGCATTGGGACCTTTGGATTCACTGGTATATGGGGTCCTCAGGCTCAGTTTCCAGCCTGATGTCAGTTGAAACACTCCTGCCATCCTAATCATCTGTTCTGTGAATGCATGGACATCATCAGTAGGTGACACTGATGCATGCTCCCCCAGAGTGGCTGGCTGGGAGTGCACTGATGGTATGTCTGAAGAACTGCCTGAAGAACTGATGAAGAATTCGACTTAGACTCCTCCAGTGAAGAGGACTCCAAAATTAAATGTTTACTTGTTCAAGATGAAGAAGAAATGTAAATGGGTCTTGAAATCAAACACTTAACCCACGGAGGTCCTGGCACTGGTGGAGGTGTATGTTACCCAGAAATTTCCACAAGCTGAATTGAACCCGAAGACTGAACTGAAAGATTTGCTTGAAGAGCAACAAGTGTGTTGGCAGACTTTGTCCTGCCACCTTTGATGAAGAGATCACAAACTGCTCAGTACTGAGGTTAAATCTCGATGGTGAAATGGTTGCAACGCAAAGTGGGAATAATAATAACAACTACACTGCTGATACAGTGGGCAGCATCAATAAAGAAGTCAATCTTTGGAACTACATTGCTGATATGATGGTTTCAATTGGTGGTAAAGTGGTCTGGAACCATGAGAGTGATGCCAATCAAAATCATGTTGGTTGAACTCCATCTCCGAAGGAGGGAAAAACTGTGCCAGTAATACAGAGCTTAGCCATGGTGACAATAAAGTTCATACTGCCTATGGCTATAGCCCCCAGAATCACGTCTATTCCTTTGGTAACTGCAGCGATGGTGGTATCATTGGTGTGAAGAACAGGAGCAATGGTTTCTAGATTCGGAACTAGATGAATTTGTCCTATGAGATGTCTGAAGAACTGCCTGAAGAACTAAGAGGATGTCAAGTGCCAATGCTGAACTGTCTGATGAAATGAGGGAAGTGGGAAGGGAACTTCCTTTCCAGACAGAACTGGTAGCACAAGAGAATGGGCTGCTTGACTCTCACATGTCAACACAGGTGAGCATCACAAGGTGATTCAACTATCTCTCCCTGTAAAGCCATAACAACTTGAATCGCCTGAGGAGACTCCTGCCCAGAAGGATTTGCAACATGCCTATTAGTCTGGAGAAGACTGATGAGATTCCACTAACACCAGTACCAATACTTCCCTTACCTGCCCCCATTTTGTACAAGGAGGCTGAACTGCTGAGAGGATGACCTAGGCCTTGAAAAATCCATCACTTTATTTTTCTTCTTTTCTCAGAGTGATGTTTACAAGACAAAGAGGCCTACAGTCCGATAGATCAACCAGATGTCAATGAGACTCTAGACTGAGCCTCCAGTTTCAGGCTCACAAATTAGTACCTATAACTCTTCAGCTATACTTGCTGAATTGGAAGCAAGCTACTTGGCAACATCTCTAGAGCCCGTGTCTTGCAAGATCTTTTCAAGGCGATTAACCAAGGAGACAGAGGCAGTTGGTGCAGAAGAGGATGATGAAACTGATCGACATCCTGAATCGGTGGGCATATCCACAGCCATCAAAACTTGCTCATAAAATAGTGCCTTAAGTCTAGATGAACAGTTTTTGCATGCTTGAGGGGTCAGTGCTTTACAGTGAGCACATGACCCAACATTGTGGCCTTCACCCAGGCACAGTAAACAGCACAAATGCAGGTCTATACCAGGGATCTTAGCGCCACAGAAAGTTCACTTCTTGAACAATCTGGAAGGCATTTTAACTGCTGAGGAAAACCAAAGCCAAACCAAAGATATGTGAACTAGAAATGTAGTCAAAAGATAGTCCAAGTCAACTGTTAGACAGAATCTGAAGCCAAACTGAAATCCAAAAAGGAAGAAGCTAAAATACAGATATTCAAGAAAAAATAGTAAGAAAAAGTGATACATCTGGACAAGGTTTCTTTGATGTTGATGCTGTGGGGAATGATGCTACTGTAGTGAATGAAAAGTCATTGAGGATTTGAGTGGGAACTGGTTTGAGTGGGAACTGGGCTGGTCACATGGACCGTGGGAGGAGGGGCTAGCACCAAAATGTTTATATAGCAGCTGTAGAAGTTTCCAGATGATGCAGTGTGTAGGCATAGTAAACTTATTTGTGAGTCACTGAGACCATGAAGAAGAAACAGTTGTGATTTTCTTTTCAGTACAGCAGATCTAGATGAAATTTGCAGGCATAGCAACATTACTGGTGAACTCCATCACAACTGCTACACAGAATATCTTTCTCTAGAGCAAGCTGGGAGGTGAGCCCCTTACATATAACATTAACATAAATTCAAGATGGAACGTAGACAAACTGCAGCAAACTGATATGGCACTGTCATTGTCAGAGGGAAACGTACCGTGATTAAGGAAAGCCCAGCGAGTCAAAGGACATTCCTGTAAAGAGAATGCCAAACCTATATATTCTAAAAAGCCTCTCTTTAACTTAACTAATACCTGGTGCCAAGGAAACCCTAGTTCACAAGGCTTCACTTCTACTAAGAGTACAATCCAACCTCCTGGATTCATTACCTGCTTGCCTTCTCCAGGGCACAGAAAATCTTGAAAGTAGACACTGGAAAAATTGAGGCAGCAGATCACGTCCCTGTGCAGATGATCTTTCAATTACAGTCAAACATCTTTGTCACCATCCTGACAATTGAACCTGCTTCTACTCTAGCACCAGAACCATGATAGCAAATTAGCATAAAACAATTAAGCTCTGAGCACACAGACCTCTTATATCAGGAAATCTCAGAAGTAGTAGTTAAACAGGTCACATGTAATGTCAAAAATGATAAATCCTGGGAACAGATGGATTTTTGCAATACTTGCGTTAAATAACACAGAAAAATCCTGGCACCGGAGTTGAACACATTCTGTTGTTGATGATGATGTTGTTTATTTAATAGTTATTAATTTTAGTGAGAGATAAAAAACAACCTTAATGCACAACTACAGAAAAAAAAGAAAAAGAGAAAAAGAAACAAACCATAAATAAATAATATGCATGCATAACTGGAACTAAAACTAAACAAAATCATGCTAAGATTAAACATAAAAACACAACCCATTACTAAAAGACTGGCTGCACATAAGAATGCTAGCCGCCATTAGCAGCTATGACTATGGAGCATATTTTGGGTAAGTGAAACTGTGGATACCAGTTGCATGGTTATGTGGGACCCACTGTACTGTCTATATGTGGAGTTGAACACATTCAATAACACGTTATATGGCAAGGCCATCCCATAATCTCTGAAGAGATCTAAAATACTCCTAATCCTGGAATCTGGAAGGACCTCCAATATGCAGGATCTTATCAATGTATTGATCTCATTGGTCAGAACCCATCAACAAAATTACTGACAGCTTCTCTGGCTGCATTATGTAGATAATTGAATAAATTAGATGATTTCTGCCATCACAATTGCAAGGTAAACAGAATGCCCCTACCACTTCTATCACTGGGCATGTACAAGGCCTTTGAAAGGCTACAGTTGGGGTTCCCAAAGAATGTCATATAAAACTAAAGATGACAGGCAAAAAAATGCATCTGCTGTTCTGACAGTATGAAAGTTCCATGGCAAAAGTGAAAGCGATGAAGCAAGGACATGACAGAGAGATGTCCCTTCTCTTTGCCAACTCTGTGGAACATGGTCTGAAGCTCTGAACATCAGTCTTAAAATCTGAGACATTAAAATAGGTAAAATGAGCCATACCACTGTCCATTTGATGACAATGATGTAATATCTCTTCCTAATCTAGAAACAATGTCATTAACTAACACCAATGGCAAGACAGCATCTAAAAATAAATTTTATTAAATTGTAAGTTATCTGCCTTGGGATTAGTAACTCAGCCTGACTCTATTAAATATCTTGTTATCAATACCAATATCCCTAAAAACCTGTCAAAACTGAAGGAAAAATTTAAACTATAATAATCTTTTTACCATGGTGAAACATGAGCTCTTAAGATGCACTGAAACACATCTATTCTCATTTGGCTACCACCTGCTTGCTTACCTTGAAAAGAATCTGCAGTATATTTGTAACAGTACCGTAATACTGTAACAGTAATAACCCCGGACTAGCAAATTGAATACTATGAAAGAAAGAGATCTAAAGCGGATCTTGGCTTGCCCTGTCTTCAAACATATTGCAACATTTTCAAGTTGAGAGACTTGCTCTCTGTAAAAAAAAAAATAGTGACTCCTGTCACACTGCTTAGCTGTGATCCTCCTCAAAAAATAGTTTCAGTTATATTTATTTTTATTTTATGTATTCATTTCATTTGTATGCTGTCTTTCGCCCAGAGTGGGACTGAATGTGGCCTCCAAAAAGTGTCAATTAAAAACAACTGAATAATAAAATAGTAAAAACGATTGAAATCCCCACATAAAACAATATAAAATCATTTCAAAACATATACAAAAGTTTAAAACAATAAATAAAACATTCCAGTAAAAGCTTTCCTGCTTATACTCTAAAAGCCTGCTTAAATTAAAAGGTCTATGCCTGCTGGTGAAAGGAAAGCAGTGAAGGGGCCAGACTAGCCTCCCATGGAGGGGTGTTCTAGAAGGTAGGACCAGCCACTGAGAAGGCCCTCTCCTGACTCCCCACCAAGCAAACCTGTGATAGTAGTGGGATTAAGAGAAAGGTTACCCTGCAGATACAGATCTTAAAAGTCAGATAGGTTTGTCTGGTGAGACTGGTCTTTTAGACAGTCAGGACCTACACTCTATAGTACTTTATAGGTCATGATCAGTACTTTGAATTTTGCCCAGAAGCAAATAGCAGCCAGTGAAGCTGTTTTAACAAGGTCACAGTCAGCATTCTGGCTTGCAGCATTTTGAATGTGCTAAGTTTTTGAACACTTCCTAAAGGCAGCCCCATGTAGAGTGTGTTACAGTAGTCCAACTGAGATGTAATCAAGGCACATCACTATAGCCACATCTGTTGTCTCAAGCAATGGGTGGCAAACAAGTTTTAGCTGTGCAGATGCACTCTTGGCCACTGCTGAAACCTGGGTATCCAGGCTCAGAGCTGAGTCCATAAGTACACCCAAGCTGCAAACCTGAGGTTTCAACCAGAGCGTAGCCCAATTCAACACAAGCAGAGTCTTTATTCCCTGATCTGCCTTTTGACTGATCACGAACACTTCTGTTTTGTCTGAATTAAACTTCAGTTTATTTGCCCTCATTCAGTCCATTAATGACAACAGATACTGGTTCACTACTGAAGTAACTTCTTTGGAATCAGATGTAAAGGAGAGGTAGAGCACACTGGTGACACTAAATCCCAAAACGCTAGATAACCTCTCCCAGCTGTTTCATGTAGATGTTAAACAGCATGGAGGACAAAATGAGGGACTCCACAGACCAACAGCCAAGCCATTGAACAAGAGATCCCTCAGAATCACTCTGAGTTTGCCCCTCCATAAAAGACCAGAACCACTGCATACCAGGGCCCCCATATCAGAAGGATATCACAGTCAATGGTATCAAAAGCTGCTGAGATGTGATGTCCAGCAGAACCAAGAGGGACACACTCCCCCTGTCTAGTTCCCAGTGTAAGTCACTCACCAAATACCCAAGACTGTCTCCATCCCCCTGACGCCAGATTGAAATAGATGTAGATAATCTGTCTTATCCAGAAACCTCTGGATCTGGGAGATCATCACATGCTCCAGAACCTTGCCCATGGAATGTCAGAGACTAGCTGGTAATTATTCAGAGTGGGAGGATTAAGGGAGGGCATTTTTTTAGTAATGGCCTCACTACAGCCTTTTATAGGCAGGATGGAAACTTTTCTTACTGCAATGAGGAATTCACCACCACCCTTACCAATTTGGTAAGTCTCTCTCCAGTTGCTTTCAGAAGCCAGAAGGGGCAAGGATCCAGTATACATGTGGTGGCTCTCACCTTTCCTCATACTGCACAAATTAAAACGTATCCAAAAATACAGGACAATCAGATGCCATGATTACATCCACTGACCTGTCTCAACTACAGCATTCAAGTCAGAGTGAATCTAAGAGATTTGGTCTGCAAAGTATCTTGCAAATTCATCACAGTGAGCTGTCAAGTTGTCTTTGTTTTCTTCTTGTGGGCCAGAGTGTAAGTGGCCCCTAACCATTTGAGACAGCTCTGCTGGACAACATTGTGCAGATGCAATGGTGGCAGAGAAGTGTTGTTGTTTTTTTGCTGCCACCATTGCCACAGCAAAGGCTCTCCAATGAACTTTAGCCTGTGTTTGGTTGGACTCACTCCAAGTCTTCCACCACTGACTCCCTCCCACTTATTTCATCAATACCAGCTCCCTAGCAAAACCAATGGGCTCATTTGGTTCAACAATGGTATTATCCAGACTGATTTAACATGCACTCAACATGATCGTGGTGATGGGCAGTGAAATGCCATCTAAACTTAAAACACTAACTCATTCAAAACATCTTTCAAATCATTTGCAGCTTAGGGAAAACCACATTGAGGATTACGTGTATGTGAAGGAAAGGATCCAGGTTTTCCTAATTTGCCTTTAAACAACTTTCAACCCAAATTTGTGGAATTTAAAAATATAGTTTAGGATTATGTGACTCAGATGATGGAAATGAAACTGAAATACACAGCTGTACATATACACACAATAGCACCAGCATCAGTAGCTGAACTTCCTCCTTCTATGCTGACAAGTTGCAGATAATGTTGAACTCTTGAAAAAAAAGTCAGCAATGGGTGAATGTTTCAGGTAAAAGAACATAGTAAAGGCATTTCTACCATTTAATAATGTGAAAAAAATTAATAGTGCATTTAAATTGCTTATTTTACTATTCCCTGAAGATGATGACACAGAATATAGGTAAACATGTGGTAATTATATACTGTATTTTAATACTTTCACAGGGTGAAAGCTATTAGGATTTAAATTTCTTTTATATTGAGGTGGGCAATTTACTGCCTTCTACTTGTTGTTGGACCGCAAAGTCTACCATCTCTTCTCTTATCATCAGTTATTTGTCTAGAGTTGACAGGAGACACAGTTCAACAACATTTGGTCCACATGTTGGACTGGTCTACAATCCAACAACATCTGGGGCCAAATGTTGCCCAAACGTTTTTCTCAATACTCTCTGTATCTAACATTTCAATTCAAGCTTCTGAATGTATATTCTGAATGTTTAAGAAGCACTGACAATTATTTTTAATAAGCTGGACTGAGATAAATGTTGGATCCTAATATTATAGTATTAAACACTAAATCTTAATGCATAGCTCTTAAATATCACATCACATTTTATTACTGTCTATTTTGTGTCTACTTTTGCAGCAAAAACAACAACAACAACAAAAAACCCACAACTGCAAACATTTTAAAAGTACCTTTACACTTACATGCAGGGAAAACCAAGAATTTAATTTCAGGAGAACCAAATATCAGGCGGTAGAAACGACTGATTTTCCTCCAATTGTTCAAACATGAGGTATGTTGATATGTCAGCCTTAGTGGCCAAGATCCTATAGACTTTTAGCACAGCATAAGTATATAACACTATAACTACACTGGTGCCTATTATAATTCAACTGACTGTGCAATGAGGAGAAAGGTCTTGAGTTCACTTGATGTCAGAGACCTCCTAGTCACCGTCAAAAGTGAAAAAGAATGTTTGGATGTGCTTGAAGACCGACTGGCTGCACTAGGGACTGTACTGATCTAGCTTCTGAGAACATGCAACCACTTGTGCACCTTTTTTTTTATACCAACCATTTTGTTTTATCTCTCTCAGACATGCCAACTAGAAGACATTATTTACATACTAGACAGAATTGTAAACAACAGCTTGCAGTATAGTTGGCTCTCCCCATGTGTGGGTTTGACTTTCACGGATTTGATTATTTTTGAGAATCTGCAACCCCTAACCCCCACCCCCTTCCCACACACTTCAGATTCTTATTTTCCTCAGGAACTTTCCCTTTTAGCAGCTCCAATCAGGAAGCACAGCTCTTTAAAAACCACTTCTGGTCCTCTGCTTCCTCCACCACCAACAGCTGAATGGACAGCTAAGGATGTCTTGCAGCCTGATTTCTCAGCACCACAAGCCCTCTCCCAATGCCTCCCACATACCCAAGGAAGGAGACGGATGATGGGGAGGAAATATAGGGCTACTATGCTGACCCATCCTCCTTCCCTCTTTTTCCCTGATCTGGTTTGGACACTGGGTGCCCATTCTCCACACCATGCCTCGCCCCCTTTCCCACAGACACAAACACAAACACACACACCACACACACACACACACACTTTGATATATGTGATTTTTCCACTTTTGCAGGAGCCCTGCGCCCCTAACCCTAGTGAATGCAGAGGACCAACTGTACTGGTAAATTTCTACTCAAGGACTAGAAGAAATACTCAGTTCGAAAAATATTTCTAAGTATGCTGTCCACTGCATTTAAATTTTGTCTACAATGCTAAGAAAATTATGTTGTTGGTGTTTTTAGACAATTAGTTGTTTTATATTACAACATCTGGTAGATTATGAAGCCAATACCAAAATATACAATATTTTGCTACATGTCTTCAGCAGAGTTTGAGAAAGTCAATGCTGCTTCTACTGCAGTCATTTTTTTTTTTAAAGAAAGGAGACTTACAATATGCGAAGTGTTTGTGATACCCCCCCTTATAAAAAAAAATGCAAACATGTTTATTTCAGTGTTAAAGGGCACTACAAAAGGATCCTAGTTTACTGAAGTAAATAAAATGTTCAGAGTGTGCTGCATTAGTCTTTTCCTTGTCTTTTTATAGTAAAGTGATTTTATGGTATTTGTGTCACAATGAAGGACAAAGATAAGCCAACTGTTTAGATTCCTTTCCTTTATGTTATGCCTTTGATCACTAACAATGCTGCATGAACAGCCAACAGAAGGCTGACATTTCATAAAATATGCAGTGATAAAAACTAATACTGTAGCATCTGGGAACGATATATAAAATGCAGAAATACACCTAATAACTGTGATCTTAAATTACAAGTTACGGAAAGCTAACTTGGAAGCATACACATCAGAAAGACTGAGATTAAGTTTTTTTGTGTGCTTTTTCTCCTAAAAATGCTTAAAATATTAATCTCAAAAATATAAATCAACAATTTGCCATAATGCCTCAACTGAAAAAGAAGTCTATTCAAAAGTAGACTTCTAAGGAAAGTTTTTTCTCTCTCTCTTTATATATATAAATATATACTGTAGATCTCAGCTGCAGCTATCTATATAGCTTTTATGAACTGTCTTTTTTTCAGAAGTTCCTCATCTTCAAAAATACAAATAACTTTTTTCTGAAAAACTTTATAATTTGATTTTACAGCAGAAAACATGTAATTTCCAAATTTGAGGTTCACCGTTAGCATGCCCAGATAACACCAACAATGCTATAAAAGTAGATTTGAAATCACATTTTAACATTAAGAAACATAAAGTATAGAGGTACCTCTTGAATATCCTTTAATCGCATTTTAAGTAGAAAAGAAGTATGTAAACCTAATAAATATATGAACAAAGAGGAGGATATAAAAACAACTTAGGTCATCTTCCCTGTCCACCTCATTTTTCTGTCCACCCTGATATGTGGGCCCTATCCTCATCTATCCATAAAGTATAGCTAAAAAAAAAAATGCTGTGATAATCTGGGATGTGAGTCTTGGAAGACGCAGCAAATGTACAAATAAACAAATAGGCTCATCTTTGCATTTGCACAAAGTGTTCTTCAGAGCAAAAACCTCTTGTCTCTAGAAAGGCAACCTTATTCAGGAAAAACAGACCAAAATTCACAGTTAATCTTAATTTCAAAACAAAACTTTGATATGTCTGAAATAATATAGAGCAAAATAAATTGTGTGAAACCTATGTATCTACGAAGTTAAATGGCAGAACTAACCAATGCATTTGCTTTCAAGATAACACAATTGTGACACATTAAATTTTTGCATTTCATCTTCTCTACGATTATATATGATGATATGGGGACAGATCACCATCTTTTTCAGTAAATGTCAGATTTGAAGGTAGCAGTACTAATCCTCAGAAAATCTTTTACCCAGTGGTTTCCAAAGGCAGCAAGATAAATGAGTGGGCAGGGAGGGTTACGCCAGTTAAAATGCAGCCTCTCTATTATTGCTTTAAATTTTTTAAATTTCATTTTGACTTTACATCTTCAAACAAAAAAGGAACCTGTATCTATATCCATGTAATTTTTTAAAAAGATGCATGCTTATCCTGCTGATAGTTTTAAATTGGATAGGTCTTTAAAATCTTTTTATAGTCATATAACAGTCAAAATGATTAGTACACAGAAGACTGAAGTTTTGTACATGTTTAATCGTGAGTTCTGTTGAAATCACTTGGAATTCCTGCTGAGTAAACATCTATGGAATTGTTTTCACATAACTATGGCCCTTTCCACACGGGGGACGGGGGAATGGGGCAGCGCACGCAGGGGCGGATCTTACCTGAAAACGGGTTGCTCCGTCCCTGCGGGGAGCGCGCGTTCACTGCTCCACACGCTGGCGAGTTTCGGTGGCGTTTGGTGGCGCCCAAAATGGCGGCCGGTGACTTCTGGCGGCGCTCCGCCAATCAGGGCAGCGCGCCAGCCGGAAGCCCGCCCCCGGGCAGCTCTGCAGGGACGCGCTAGTGCGTCCCTGCAGCTTCACACGGGGTGCTGCAACAGGTTAGCGTGCTCGCGTTTCGTAAAAACCACATAAAATGTGGTTTTTAAAAAACGCACCGCGCCACCCCTTGCGGCCGCGCTAGCGCGGTTTGAGGTGTGGAACCTCCACTATTCAAACCGCTCTAGCGCGCTCCACGGTGTGAACGACCTCCGGATGAGGTCGCCCTAAGCCGTTTTTTTTACCCCATGTGGAAAGGGCCTATAACTAAAATACACATCTGATTGGGAAAATATCTTTGGTAGAATTCTAGGGGCTGGTAGTAGAAACAAAAATACTTCAAAGGCTTTCATTAGAAAAATCTTATTTTTATTTTTTATTTTTCAAACTATTTCTATAAAGACACACATAGCAAACAGCTAATGTAAGAGACAGTCTGGATTTCTTAGCTAATACAAGTTTCATCAGTGTTGCAGGCCAGCATAGGCACTGATTGTTGGTAAACCACAAGTATTACTGCCTTGTTTAAGAACAAATATCAGGTGCTGCAGAAGTATTCCTTGCCTAAGAACACCCTAGGGGTTGCCATAAATCAACAGATGACTTGAAGGCAAATACATATACACAATGCCTAATAAAGATATTAAATAGTCCTCAATACTTTTTATTTCCCATTGCATTGTCACCATTATTTTATTGAATATAGTTATATATTTTTAAGTTGAAATCATTAAGTAGGACAGGATGCAAAGTTTTAGAGTCAAAAGATAATGCTGCAACAGAACGAGGACAACACTTAATACTTTGACTCCATGAATGTCTTTTATATGGAGATTACAAATGAATGCTAAGTGTTTGTGCCTCTGAACTAGAAGCTGGAAAATGGTAGAGTCTACTCAAGCAAGGTCTTTCTTTTTCAAAGCTTAAAACTGTGTAATGCCAACCCTTTCCTGGGTGCTTATGAAACATAGGCTGAGAAAAGGGCCCCAAATCATTCAATTGCGTACAAACCCCCCTGAGTTCATTAGTACATACAGTAAATTTCAATAACTTGGATTATAGGCTCTGAGTTATAAAATAACTTGGACTATAAAATAACTTGGACTTGTGAGAGGGTTGTGTACAGTGAACACACTGCTGGTGCTACACAAGTAAAGCTATCAAAACTGTCAAAATTATTAGAGAACCAGTGTCAAACGTAACACAGAAAAAAAGTGATTATTCAGGGCTTCTTAAAACATACACAAACACATGATCTAGACTAGAACATAATTCTAGGGCATATGCATGATTTACCTAGTCAGGAAAATGCCAATATCCGACCACCTTCAGATGAATGAGAAAAATAGTAAAGCTTTGCAGGATTGAAATATTAATTATAAAATAAGAAAAAATAAGTAAGTACAAAGTCAATATTTTTTGTTATCTTATGAACTGATTCTTTATAAATCCAAATTATCCAAAACAAATTGAAGTTCTGAATCTCCATAGCAAAATACTTCATTTTCACCTTTAAATTGCATGCCTATTTTTTAAAAAAAATTGAAATATTTTTCAAAAACAATCTGAATAAAATATAGGTTGATTATCTCTTATCCAAAATGCATGGGACTATAAATGTTCTACTTGTGTACGAGATGTGAGGTTGGAGAGAGAATGAGGATCCAAGTGCACTGCTCAGTGAGAATCCATGCCTCCTGTCATTTCATAGATCCTCTGTCTCTCTCTTTTTGTCGCCAGCCACCTCCTTGTGCCTCTGAGGTGGCAGGTGTGCACTCTCTCTGCCACCAGCTTTCAGGTAGTGGCTGCTGTGCTCGTAAGATATGAGTGATTAATGAGTAGGAGCACCTCAGCCACTATCTCAAAGGTGAAAGCAGGCAGCTACCACCCCATCTTGAAGGTAGAAGTGGGCAGCTGGTAGCAAAAAGAGAGACTGAGGATCTTAGAGATGAATGCGCAGAACACCTCGACCACCATCTCAAAGGTGAAAGCAGGCAGCTGGCTGCATGAAATTTCAAGTTTTGGAAGTTTTCAGATTTTTGATTTCTGGATATGCAAGGCTCAAGCTACAATAGCAAAGCAATGATTAACATCTTTTACTCTCATTCTGAATTATATGTCACTAATGAAGCTGAACATTACTATTTGTTCCTAATCCTGTGTTCCACTCTTGTTCGTGTATCAATTACTCTTACTACCCAGCGCCACCATCACTATTAATGTCAATGACTTTGACCATAAAGGGTAGTCTAAAATCATTTTAAATAAATAAATAAGTGATTTTCCCTAGCTTACAGAAAAACTTACATGGAAAGAAAGGATCAGTGAACAGCTAAGTGGCTCTGTGTCTTCCACTTTAGTGCTCTTTCTAAACTCCATGGTAAGGAGAGTGGGGCTGAAAGCTCAAGAAAAACTGTACCTACCTGAAGCTTAAGCTTTACAACCAGAATGAGGGCACTTTATTCTGTTAACTTTTTAACTAGAATGGGGGTATCTTTCTCTGTATCTTTCCCCTCAAGAGTGACTCGTTTGAAATTGTTCCCTTTTAATATTTTTAATCTATATTTTTTCCTATTTATTCTGACTTGAAGATAGTTGTTTTTGACACTGATAGATATCAATTTTAAAATAAAGGATTATTTCTTAAAAAAAAAAAGAGTAACCCCACCAGGGCTTCATGCTGGTGATATGAAACAAACATGGTAGGTCCAGATCTTTTCTCTTTCTCTTCTCCTTCTGAAACCCTCTTTTTGTTTCTAGCTCTATTCAGTTGTTATCATTCAACACACGGGGAGGTGCAGAGGGTAGTCACCTCCACTTCTAGTTCTGTCATCCTCTTTCATGTGGAAAAGAACTGAAGTGGAGATACTCTGCTACCCATGGAAGCTGTCCATGTGAGATGGATTTTCCAGATCCAACTCAATGTCGAAACTCTAAGGAAAGCAGAGGGCCTCTACTTCAAACTTCACATTTAATTCATAGAATGATTGGAACTGATGCCAAAAGAATACTGCCAGCATACTCCCCCTCCTCATACGCTGAATAGGCTTAATGAATAATGCAATTATTAAGGGTTCCAAATCACCTTCAGATATCCTTTGGCATTCTTGTTCTCTGTCCGGTAGGCTGTGAGGCAAGCAACAAGTTGTTCCTGCCAGAGATTTGGACTTCCCACATGCAAAGTGCTTCTGAAAGCAGAATGAGAGCAAAATGAATTAGGATAAGCACACAGGGTTCCCACAATGATGTAGAACATCTTTCCTGCTTACATGTAGGAACCTGAACGTACAATCTATATTTCTGCGGTGTGTGTGTATGTATGTGAGAGCGAGTGTGTGTGTGTGTATTTGTACCAGCCTTAACTCGTCTATTAAACTGAAGGTTTTAAAAAAGTCAAAGACTATAGTTTCTACATCTATCAAAAACTAACACAATAATATTTTATGTAATCATGACCTCATGATTATACCCAACAATGTATTTTGATAACTTTTATCCTAGATATTGTTTATCCTACTGTAAGGCACAGTTTACAGAGAAAGGCTTTGTCATATGTTTTCTTTTTTGCAAATGCACCAGAAAAATAAAGACACTCTATGAATTCAAGGGCAAGCCTCTTTAAGCCTCTCTCCAAATAAATTATAAAAAATATAAGATGGTAAGAATTTCTAGAAACCCTATATAAGCATTCACATGGTAGCCAAAGGTGACGAAGAACTGCATGCAGGTAAGTAAACAGAGTGGCACTGGAGGGATGGAAGAGTCTGTCCTGCCTTTTTTCGCAGAAAAGAAAATAGGCTGCCAGATGAGAAAAGCAGTTTCTTCTGCCTTCAGCACAGAAATGCAAACAGTTAAGGGCTGACAAAGATCTCTGGTACTCCATCTGTCAGGATATAGGTTTGGTAAAAATAAATAAACAAATAGCAGGTTCGTAATTTTTGTGATTGTTTAAAATGCTGAATTAAAATGTGGTTAGCCTCGTGGCACACACGGAGTTGGGGCTAGATGGAGGGCTCCTCCAGAGAGGGCAAATGTGTTGGGACACTATGGTATTTGCTATGGTTATCTCTTTATTTATATATTCACATAATATTTTGCTTGTCCCTGACTAATCTCCAGAAATTACCAGCACCAGTGGATCATTTTATTCCTGCCCTCTGTTGGGTTTTATTTTAATTCCAAGACATCATAGGTGGGAAAGTATCCTCCTTTTCTCTTCCTTTCTCTTTAAAAAACACCACCACCATTTAAAAAGAGTTATAGTGCTACATCTGCACTATTGCATTATATGTCAAGAGTTTTTCTTTCAAAATTCAGAAACGAGAAAATTTGCTTTTCAAACCAGTGACCACCTCAGCAAACCACATTCTTTTTTTAAAAAAATACAAACAACTATGGAAGAGCCACAGTACAGGTCCAAGAGACTAAAAAGACTGGAACAAATAGACATGGAGGGAACAGCATGCAGCTGAAATTGGCAAAACGCAAGTGACTATATTGTGAGAACTCATGCCTCTTTAGCCATGAAGACCTTCTAACTTAATTGAACTTACGGCACACTGACATAAATGGGATAGATGGATATTACTTCCATCTCATGGATTTCAGAATAGGACTATATGCAACTATATTTTTCTGTAACACACACATAGACTGGAAGCAGAACCTAATGCTGTATGGGTTTTACCGCTCAGTTAAATGTTGAGGAACCCTGCATGCACAACATAGGTGTGTTCAAAGCAGACCAGGTGAGACAGAAAGTTACTTTCTTTGGAATGTGCTTACTGTGCTAATAATGTGCTTACTGTGCTAACTTAACCTATCAGCAAAAACCCTGCTAATGGGTGGGATACTGAGGCATCTACTTCACTCCAGTCTGTGTGGCATTTTTATGCCAATCAATTCTAAACCTAGATGGGGTTCTGCATGGTATAAAAGCTTTGTTTGTTTAGCATGCCAGATCTGCCTTTTCCCTATTGTTTCTGGTGAACCCAACACCACTGCTACTTTAAAAATAAAAACTTCCTTGCTCCTGACCTTGGTGTCTCACACCAGGAGATAAAATCCCACAACAGTGTTGGCGATCCAGGTGAGATTACCTTGCTTGCACTGCTCTTGGGCCTGACTTGCACAGTCAGTCTCTACACACACCAGATGAGTTCCACTTTTTAAACTAGGTCTGGGTTGGCTATGGTCCTTGGGCAAGACAGTAAGGTGAATCCTGATAGACCAGGAGCAACAAGGAAGAGGTAAGAGCTGTGATATGTAGGGGAAGGAGTTTGAAGTCCATAAACAGTTGGTTTGGCTGCATTCCAAAGCCTCCTGCAGGCATTTGATCTCCATTAAAGACTGATGGGGTAGAGATTGGGCAGCTTGTGCAAAAGTTGGATGAAAGGTAGCGTTACCACCATGAACTTTGGCAAGGACACTAGGCTCAAGACCCCCCTTGGGGAGATAATTAAGTGGGGCTGGGAGGATTTTGCTGGAAGGGTGTCTACACAGTGGGCTTAAGCAGAACATTAGGGAACTGGAGGTTGATTGTGGAGGCCAACTGTAGAATTTGTACTAGAATAGGCACACACACACACACACACACACACAGCAAAACAGGAAACGCACAGAATAAAGAGAAACCTCTCAGTCCCCTAGAGTGTGCCCTCCAGAACTGGTGAGGGAGGCAACCTGGCAGGGGCCAAAATGCATTATAAGAGACACCTAAAGCTTTTTGTGCAGAACTGCCTGGTCTGCAAAACCTCTGCCCTTCCCCAATACAAACAATGGCTTGAGAAGGGTTCTTTTCAGACCCAGTGATTTGAGGCCTTGAGACATATTCTACTGGACCTCAGACTGAAACAGACTGATTATTTGCTTCTCCTTCAGGAAACAAAAGGTTTTTGCCTCTAAGCCATCATGGCCGAAGACAAAGAAAGAGATTGCTCTTTTTCGTCCTCTACCCTATAATTATTTGGATGAAGGGGAATCCATTTTGACTTCCAGGTATCTGCAGCCAGTGCCATTAAAGCCAGATCCTGCTCCTTCAAATCCTATACCTCCACCCCTGAACGGCAGCCCAAGAATTTGCAGTGGCAAATATATCTTCATTCCAACGCAGAAGAAGTTATTTTTGACCAAACTACTGAAGGTACTCCTATAGCTGGCAAGACTTGTCTTCATACTGGAGATTAGCCTGTAACTTCCTCCACCTCAACCTCAAGTGCTACAACAACCATCACCACCACCACCTCAGAATCCTCTATGCCAATAACCAGCCAGGGGCAGATGGCAGGATTACAGACCACTACATCCATGTCACATTTTCCACTACTAATCTCTTAAACTGGAAGGCCACTACCCTGGAAATCAGAGATTTGCCTAAAAAACTTTTGACACCATATTTATCACACATTTCCCAAACTGATAGGACATCCTAAAAACTCATCCTAAAAACTCTCCTAAATTAAAATCAGAGGTCCCAGGTCTTGAGACTTGCTGTTGCCCTCACTAAAGAGGACCCACCAGCAGTACCTGCAGCTGCAGATCTAACAGTGGCTTTCCCAGCAACCGTCCCATCCTGAGTAGACTATAATTGTAACAATAACCCTTCCAAGGGCAACACAATATCAGAAAAATGAAAGAGGCAATTTTAGAGTTAATCAGCAAAACAGGACAGAGAACAACTAATTAGAGTAAGGTAACTGAGATTTCTCAAACAGAGCATGAGCATCCTTCAGAATATTATCAAAGACTGATAGATTCTATATGAAAGTGGTGAAATATTGACCCAGAGGAAGGAAAACAGGTGGCTGTAGTACGTGGTTTATACAAGGTCAGAATGGCTCTGAATGGAATATGGCTTTGAGAGATTAACTATGTCACAAATAATAGCCATTGCCACAGAGAGGATGAGAAAAACATAAGGAAACAGAGAAAGAAGCAGGGAAAAGATGAAGTTCCTTGTGGTCACTGTAAGGAAGGAAGATCCACAAGGAAGGGGACTGAGGAGAGGGAGAGGAAGAGGCAGAGAAAAAGGAAACACTGGAAAAAGAGAGAGAAAACACATCTTTCACTTGCTTTTGGTGCCATAAAGAAGGGCAAAAGAAAAGGGATTGCCCTCTCTTGCCATGTAACCAAAACTCAGACCATATGCGGATGCATGGAGAGTGGTGAGAAGGACTGGGAAGAGGACAACCCTTTCCAAAGTCACAGGCTTATCAAACTTACTAGAACTACCCTAGAAAATAGAATTATTCCATGATGAAGACTTGAAGTATTTACTATGCATGTTAAGGCTCATATAGAAGGACAAGATCTCAAAGGTCAATGCCTTGCAGATAAATCAGCATGTGCTGCAATCAGCCAAACTTTGATGCATTTCTCCTTTGAGACTTTGTAGAAGAAACCAGTAGACTTACATTAAGCCTGAAGTTCCAGACTTGGGTGTCACTATATATCCAGACAACTCAGGAGGAGAAAGAAAAATGATTACAGGCTGGAGAAGATCAGCCAAGAAGGAACTTTGGAATACGCACGCCAGATAGAAGGTAGACACTTCCCTCAGCTTTTCTTTATCCATACTTAATACTAATATGGGTCATTTAATAAAGTTTTTAAGAGTTACGTTGTGTACTTACTGTATATTTCCATAAAATCATTAATTAGGACATACTACAGATTTAAAAAGCAAAATCATGTTAAGAGAGAGAAAATGTACGCACACTTAAAAGACAGACAACTAAAGTGGAAGTGTGCTTGTTTTAACACACTACATAATGTGTATTTCAACTATGGGAAGCAATATACATTACTTCTGAAATATACTCTGTCATGGCTTTCACAGCAAGTACCTCGTGCCCTGCCTTGGAGACCCTGACAGTGAGGAGGAGGATTCAGAGTCTGAGGCAGAAGTATGTCTGGAGGAGGATAACAATCAACAGCAGGGGCCCGAGCACGGGGAAGCCAGCAGCAAGTGTCAAAAGATGAAGCAAGGCTTCTACCTTGACAGAACAACAAGGAGAAAAGGAAGGGCTCTGTCATTCAGCTTGTTTATATAACAAATGAGCCTTAATGAGAGACCACCTGCATCAACATTGTTAGCCCATATAAGACAAACAGCTGGCCTATCTCCCCAGGGCTGACAACTGATATTCCTGGTTGTTGCAGCCCTGTGCTGGTACCTAGTTTGCTGACTCTCATTGAACCTCTGCTTGTCTGACGATGTTCCTGGTTTGCCCTTGTGGATTGTTATACTCTGGAACGTTGGACTCTTGTCTTGGATTTGTTTTGGTTTCTTGTCTTGGATATGGGTTTGTGTGGACTACTCTCTCTCCCTCCCTGCTGTGAGTAAAACTCTACTCCTCTAGCCTACTGATTTGCGGCCTGGTCTATCTGGGATGTGACAAAGTACTTGGGGAAGGTAGTCCTTAAGAATGCCTACTTATACAATACACTATCAAAGCTAGCAGCATCATTGAGGATAGCACTGGTTTCCTCTGTAAAGGAAAAGTTAAGCCTGCCAAAGAAGGACAATTTTCATTATTTGGTTTTGAGGTGAATTGGCCATATCTACTTGGCTGAAAAGTCAGACGGGCAAAACTACTTTTAGTAGGATTATGACTGAATAAAAGTCAGAATCTCACTAAATATAATGATAGTTGCTGTGATATTAATTCTGTATCAGTGGAACTCCAGGTATATTTGGTTTTGAGTTTGTTATCTTACCATTGCTGTTTTTTTTTAAGAAGAGATTTAAACAATTACAACAAACTAAACTCAATCTCATGCATGACCTTGACATAAGAAGAACAATTCTTTGCATTATTTATTAAATAGTGGCTCTACACCTGATATGTACTTCCTGAAGACATTAGTTTTAAGACTATTTTGAATATTTCAAAGTGAGATTTTTTTAATTCCAACTACTTAAGATTGAGAAAGTTAAATATTTGATTTATCTCGTATTATCTCATGTGTTACTTTAGAAAGGAGTCATTTTCAAATTTATGACAGTGAGTTCACTATAAGTTCTACACTAGTAAAGGGAATTATAATTTCATTTCAGGCTTCAAGGATCTGCATGCAGTGACTGCTTGATCCAAAAGTGCTAGATAATATTAAAATTAGGTGTGTAGTAAGTCAATTTCTTAACTTGTTTTTTGACAGTTCCAAAACCCACGCATGAATCCAGAACAACTTTTTGCCCCAAGTCTGGTCAGTAAAGAAATTGAGGTTAACCTTTAATTTTTAATGTCACCTGCAGCCAGTGATTGCTTTTTCTAATGCAAGTGACAGATAAACAGAAAAACACTCCCAAGATGATACACAAAGCACCACACACCATAAGTGCATTTTTATTTTTATACCAACTCAATTTCTCAAATGGATAACCAATGTTCCTACTAATTTACATTAGGAATTGAGTGAGGCATGAAAATTGTTCTGATGCATAGACACACTTTAATTCACTGTATAGGGTGTAGAATTTCTACTGCATCTCTAAGCAACACAAAATAAATTTAAGGCTGAAGAACTTCATCTTCTGATTACCAGCTCAAATTATGAAGTGATTCTAAAAGTAACAGAGAATAAATAAGGGTGAGGAGAAAGCCAAACCAGTAAGAACAGCTGTTTAAAATATAACTTAAGAGTAACCAGAAACTGTCCTTACGTTAACTGTGTTTAATGGGCACAAGCCATCAAGTTGGTATTAACCAGCAATCGACTAGCTGCTTGGATCCCTTTTAAATTACTCATACTAATATTAATCATTCATCAATATCAGTGTGATATCAAAAATTTGAAATGAGTTCCAACAACAAACATGCTACTATCTACAAACAACTGCTACAATTGACAAGGCTACAAATTTTAGCTGTAGCAGTTACTATAGAAACAGCAGTTTTGAGAACTTCTCTAAAATAAAATATGTTTTAAATATTTAAAATTTAAATTGGTACAGTGAATAAATAGTATGAGTACAAGTAACATAGATCCATAAAATGAAGAATACACCCAAAAAATAGTATTGCCAATCAGTGCTCTTGCCACTCACAACACAACTCAGAAATGAAAGTTTGCTTCTGGACATCTCTTCCATAAGTGCTCTCCTTCACTGATTGAAAAAGAGAAATTGTACTATACAGCAGAATACAGAAGCTGTACGTGGGGACTGGTACAGCATATGCCTTGAAAACATCCTTCCTCCTTTACAGGGCATATAATATTGCCCCTTGCCAGTAAAACAGCTCTACTATACTTAGGCATGACAATTTACTTAAATAGAGAACACGTTCATTTCAGGGGGGACACCTAGTTCTAAAACTACAGGCAAGCAGATTGATTAAGCAAGGCTAAAATTCTCTCTTTCTCAACATTCATGGACTCTGCTTCATCAAGAATTTAGCATGCAAAGTGTTATATTTGAAACTCTTTTGCAAATAAGTTAGATAAATCCGCTGTGGCCCAGCATTTTTCTGAGAAGAGTTATACAACTGATTCTGCATCAAGCAAATATAGCAATAACAATAACAGTTACATTGCTATACCGCTTATCAGTGCAAAGCACTCCCTAAGCAATTCACATGCGTTTAGCTAACTGCCGCCAACTAGCTGGGTACTCATTTTACCGATCTACAGAAAGATGGAAAGCTGAGTCAACCTGGAGCCCTGCAGCATCAAACTCACAATGTTGTGGCTGCAGTGCTGGCATTTAACCACTGCACCATCAGGGCTCATGTATAGGAGTTTAGAACTTCCCTACTGAATATTTGATTCCAATAACAAAGGGAATGGCTCCAAGCCAGACTTATTAGTGATCACAAGCTCATTTCTAAATTAAGACCAAAATTAAAAACAGAGTCACACATTTAGGAGCAACCTGAACAGATCTCAGATATGAAGGCTGGGCACTTTCAGGAGTGGGGGGTGCCAATCAATGATCCATATCCCTATTCCATAAATGAGTTGTGAAATTAATCTGGTCTTAAAAAACTCAACTACAGGGGAGATAAACCTACCCCTTTACTAAGAAAGGTAAAATGATAGTAGTAGTGGTGGTAGCAGCAGCAACTTAGTAATAGTAATAACAGTCATTATCATTATTTGCAAACAATCTTCTGTTCTGTTGGTAGCCCATGTCTTATGCATCACCCATTTAGAACAGGTACAAAAATGGATATCTAGGAAATTATCTTCCAGCTAAATCTGGCTTCAAAACACACACGATGAGAGACACACACCCAAACACAAACTCAAGCACTTTAGACTTATCAGAATTAACAGTTAGGTAGTCATTTCTACAATACTCTCCAGAGATTCTCAATTTTTTAAGATTCTACTCTAATGTGAAACAGTAACTCTGTGTCATCTGCATAAAGAAGCTTCTTTATCAAGGCCAGCTTTAAGGAATAAGAATCTACCACGTCAAATACCTGAGGTAAATCCCACATCAAAAGCATTCCGAACATATGGCTATCCAGTCTCTGTTTAAAAACCTCCAAAGAAGGAGATTCCACCACACTCCAAGGCAGCATATTCCTCTCCCCAGTAACAGGCCAGGAGATTATGACAAAACTGCCACAGATGGTAGTAAAAATAAAAAGGGAGAGGAAGAGGGAGGGAAAGAAAGAAAGAAAGAAAGAAAGAAAGAAAGAAAGAAAGAAAGAAAGAGAAAGTTAGAAAGTTGTCCATTCTAAGAGAATTTCCATGACTATTTTTGATGCTGATGAGGCAGAAAATAAGGTAGGTTTTTTCTACTTAATTTTTGCATAATAAAATAGTTAAAATGAATGTTGCAACAATTTTCCACCAGACAAATATTACTGAATAAATCTTTGAATAAATCTTTGAAAAGGAAGGAGTCTGGAGCGACAGCCTGGGAAGACAGCACATAACGGAGAAGAAAATGTCATCACCATCAACACCACTCCAGAATAAAGAGAGGTCTTTTTTGCCAGCTATTGCTGCCAATTACTGCCTCTCCCTCCTGCACACTACTGCCTGCTTAACTGACCTCCGTGAAGGTCAGTTAAGCAGGCAGTAGTGTGCAGGATCTGGGCCAGATCCCCAGATAACTAGCCAAACTATTATGTCTCTCCTTCTTGCAGGAGAATATAAATAAGCTTGGGCTTGCTATCTAAGGGGTTGCCCCTTTTTAAACCACCTGTCGTGCTGGGAAAAGAAAAGAAAAGTTATATGGATAGCACAGGAGGGAAATTAAAGCAAGAAACAGCTATTGAAGCAATAAACAGCAGAGGGAGATATGGAGTATGGAGGAAATGCTATTACCATGGCACGGAGCACAGCTGGGGACAGGGAGACAGAATGGTCAATGAGGATACTATTTCCTTCACCAGATGCCCAGAGTCTACTGGGTGAGTTGTGTGTTTGAAAGCAAGAGGTTAGGATAAAACAGAGATTCTATTGGTGTATTATCCACTCTACTGTTCAACAATTTCCATGCCTGAGCTGGCTAAATTGGTCTTTGTGGTGCTACTACAATCCCTCCTAGCTTTTTGTGTTGTGCGACTTCAAGATCCATGTGAAGACTGCTCTGTTGAGCGTTGGTCAGGATTTCATGTCCTCCATGAGAACCATGGATTCAAGGTGGTGAGTGAGATTGTTACTGAAAAAGATCTTCTGTGAGCCCCACTATATTGGAAAATTACCAATCTCCAATATTCTTTTCAGAAGCTCTACATAACTTTCAGTTCGGCTTCACATCTGGTTGTTAAGCAGAGATAGCTTTGATGACCTTTTAATAACCTGTGCAGGAAACTAGATAAGGGGAGTGTGACCCTTTGGTTCTACTGGATCGCAGCTTTTAATATCATTGACCATGCTGTCTTTCCACAATACCTCCTCGGGATAGGACTTTTACAGCAGTTCTGGGCCTTCTTGGAGGGGCAAACTCAGAAAGTGATGATTGGGGATTTATGTTTGACACTTTAGCCATTGGCCTGTAGGGTACCTCAGGACTCAGTGTAACCCACACAAAACTGCTGGGACAGGTTATTCAGAGTTTTGGGTTTTGTTGTCACCAGCACATTGATGATACCCAACTCTATTTTTCCTTTCCATTTAACTCTTAAGAAAGATGTTTTTTGTACTAAACCAGTGCCTGCTGTCAGTAATGGACTGGATTAGGGTAAATTAATGGAAACTTAATCCAGACAAAACAAAGTTGCAAGTCACAAGACAGATGAGGGAACAGGGATTTAACCTGTACTGACTGGGGGTACACTCCCTCTGAAATCTCAGGTTTGTAACAGAAGGTTCTTTTAACAGGAATAGGAATAATAGGAAGTGCTGTGTTTTATCTTTATTATTATCTTTTAAATGAGTGCTTTAAACTGTTTTAACATTGTGTTTTTAATAGAATTGTGGAATTTTAAAAAACTTTTACATAGTAATATATTAGTTATGTTTTGATTTAGCCTGTTGTAAGCCACTTCAGGTTCCATGCCTGGAGAAAGGCAAGATATAAATAAAAATAAATAGAAAGTTGGCCACAATTATGGATGTTCTTATGACTCTTTGGGCTAACTACTACATTTTTATTTTTTTCCCCACGGTTTGCTTTTCTGTTCAAAGGAGAAATAATTTCTGTTCACTCCCTTTCCATCTATAGGCCCTCCCATTCCCAAGGTTCTCCAATGCCCAAATAAGATTTCAGGGGGCTGCAGTCCCATTCCATTAACATAAACTCTCCTTCACTGTGCGATGGATTTAAGATAAAACAATTATTTTTTCAATTTAATTAGGAATCATGCTTACAATTCAAAACCTAGTTTATACAAGTCACTGTTGTACTGTCTTCCTTCTTGACAGTCCATTCAGCAATTGTTTGGGCAGCAGCACCAATGCTTAATACTTATCTCCAGATAGCTGTTATTTTGTATCTTGAGTCTGGACACTGTACAGTTAACAGCTGTGACAAGTTTTCAGGCTTTCTTACCTAAAAAAATGAATACAAAAACAACTCTTTTCTTTTTGAGCATATGATCCAGAGGGAATTATTTAGGAGAACTTGGTCTTCTTTCTATAGTGAGTTCAAGCGCTTATGTTCCTACTGTTTGCTTTGCTTATTCTATCAGATCTAGCCACTGTGTAGTTATGGCTTTTCTCATATGGCTTTGCACATTTCAAAATAGGGGGAATGTCTTCAAACCTCAGATTCAAAGAAATTTACTCTCTGAAAAGAATGGTACAGATCTCAGCACCGATTTTTAGTGTGCCAAGGAGTTTACAATTTTATCTATCCTGTTAGTATATCCAACAACTTTACAACTTCTATGCAGTTTCCTAGGAATGAAAAAAGACCCTTCCCCCACATTGAAGATATATATGAAAGCAACATATGACAGAATTTTTGAACAGTCTATTATTTATACGACATGAAATATACCCTTAAATTATTCACTTAGTCTTTTTTGAAAGAAAAGATGTCAATCTAACACTAAGAAACCTCAACAAGGTTTCTAAAGATTTCAAGGAAATTGCCTTATTTATCAAAACTTTATTCTACATGTCAGTTCATTAAATACTGTAGTTGTGCATTAAGGTCAAACAGTATCAACCAATTATTGTTGTGGGAAAAGTCCTACTCAAAACAAACAACACAAACACTAAATTATCTTAATAGGCTGGTTGAGCACTATTTATCCTAAGTGTATTCCAACCATAAAACATATTTTAAGGTATTGAAAACCATCACTTATGTCATTTCACCAAAGCGAGCATTAAACATTCTACTTCATATCCTTGCATTTAATCAACTACCCTCAAGTCAACATATTCAGCCATATTCTCTTGGTTCTTTAATCTTAATTAGAAAATTGTAATAATATTAATTGTCCACACATATATTATACATAAAAGTTCTCTGAATACTTTTCTTATTTTTCTAAGAACGGTACTAAAACTGAATCTTATATTACAAATGTCTGTGTGTGTGTATGTGTGTGTGTTTAAAATGAAGCAGTTGAAAAGTTAAATCTTTCTAATGTGTTGTGCAACTGTATTGTGAAGTAACCTGACTACTGCTAGGATGTTCTGATCCTTCATGTACACAGGCACAAGACCTATCTATGTGAGTCACAGACACCACAAAGTAGTGTTGATTTGACTTGACCTTTGCTAGGTTAGCTAGAAAGTTTGGAATTTAAAATAAGTAACTTAGGAATCAGTACAGAACTGGAAAGGTTCTAGGCACCAATGTAGGCTGGAAAGACCTGATTTCAAGTTCTCTTGGAAGCTCAGACAGCTTTTGGCATATAACCATTCTTCAGACCAATATACCTCCTAGAGTACTTTTTAGAATAAATTGAAACAAGTCCGCGCGCATGCGCATGTGTGTGTGTGAGAGAGATTTTAAGTGTCTTAGAGGTAGGTTAAATAATATGTTAAAGAAGTCTATGGAAAGTTTGTATTTCCCCTTCAGCATGATCTAGAGCAGTGGTTCTCAACCTGTGAGTCCCCAGATGTTTGTGGACTTCAGCTCCCAGAAACCCTGAGCATTGACCATAGTGGCTGGGGCTTCTGGGAGCTGAAGTCCACAAACATCTGGGGACCCACAGGTTGAGAACCACTGATCTAGAGCTAACATTGTCATAATATTTTATTAGTTATTAAATTATTACAGGCATAACTCCCTACATCAGAAATCAAGACTTCTACTCCTAGGTAAGAATCAAGGTATTTAGTTATATTAAAACAGGGAGAGAATACAGTCAGCTCATGGGCTAGGTATGAAAAGCAGCCATATCTAGCCCATTCTCTTCCAGCCCACAGACTCTCCTCAACCCTGCTCCCAGGGCCAGATTATTAAAGGTTCAAGTGGTGCTTATGCTCCAGGCCCCTCACTGGTGAGGAGACTAGTATTGAAGAGGGAGAATTGTAGCTTGCTTTTTCTTCTTGACCAGTCACTCCTTGAATCTCCTAGTCTTTTTGTTATCAGCAACACTTTTATGTTACTTGAATAAAAATGCATGGAACCAGGCAGTTAAGATACCAAAGCTGTAAGGCTAAGATACAAGGGTTCGTGAGCTGCATGGCTTCAAACACAAAGAGTTTGGTCTTGATGTCCACTGCATTTGTATTTTATTCACTTATTCATTCATTCATTGGATCCCTTATTGGAAGAATGGAGGAATAAAAAATACATACATACATACATTTTCTATGCTACTTCTAGAACGCACGCTATTTTTTTATAACCCCCAAGTCTTCAACAACATTAATCTAGGCTTGCTTGTTCCTATTCCCACTAATCACTATCATGCTTACAGACTGCCCTTGGCTGCCTATCCACTGGCTTTCAATATTCTATCCTCTAGCCAGATAGAAGAGCAACGGTTGGGGGAACTAATAAAGTATAGAATTATTTTTCACATGTTTAATTTTTGCTACTAATTCTTATAAATCCTCACCTTATTTCTTGGCCATTGACATAAAAAGTAAAAGTTGGTTCTACGCATTAAAGTAGACCCATCTATATTTATTTAGATCATTGATTATTGCTACTTAGTTTCCTGGTGGTGAAGATAATGATTACACACATCTTTCTAAGGATAATGAAGGATTACTTTCTCAGTGTAAAAGGAAGATTCTCTACCTAGATTATTAACTGTAGTGGACAGATTTATCCTGTAGCAAAGACATATGGAGGTGGATACTAAGGTAAGGAACAGACAAGGAGCAAGTAAAGCTGTTATAATTATAGCTGGGAACACAATTTGTTAAAGGAAGTGTACTGTATAATTACATTTGAAATTTTAGCAAGATGCTCAGAGGCTGTCTTACAGCTGTCAGGAACTGGTAACACTCATGAGTTATTTTCAAAAGGCAGCTACAATAGCAGCTCAAGACGTATCTCCTGTGGTCAATCTAACTTTGAAAAAGAAGCAGGAATGTACAACTGAACTAACTTAGTTTATCCGATACTTGAAATACCATCTCTTTGCATAATTTGTTTGGTGGAATACATTATTACACTATTTGATAGAAATGAAACATGGAATTTAAAAAGCTACTCAGGGTACAAACTGAATCAAAATCTAAAAAGGAATTTGATAGAACAAATTTATAACAAAGAATAACATACAAGGAATTACAGGTTATGTCATCGTGATACATTTGGACCTGGCATTCAACTTCACCCACATTTCTCTGCTGTTTTATTTTATCTTTGTTTATTCTCCTCTCTTTCCTTCCTGCGAGTTATTTAAGAGATTGATTGCTCACAACTTCAAGTAGAAACAAAAACAAAACAAAGGGACCAAGTGAAGTAAGCGGATTTTTTATACTAAAGAGCTGCAAGTGAGAAGGACTGAAATAGAGGACACTGCAGATCAAAGGCAGAGGAAGCTATAGTTGCTGGTGGCCTGGCTGGCTGCTAGCAGCGGTTCACAGGCTAACACCTTCATCTAATTTTAAAATACAGTAAGAAAACTTAACAAGGAAACAAGAGCATGGTGATGACTTGGAGTGGTTATCAAACTCATGGCCCTACCCCATTTGTTATGAATCCTCCTTTGAAGAAAGTGAAGGCTCAAACAAATTACTCAGTTCTATGCAAACAAGAAATGTGAGGAGGCAGCTGAGAAACAGCAGCTCTCAGATTCTAATATCAATCTTAAAGAGTCTTTTTGTAATAATAATGGAGGTCACAAGGAAGATGCTAGCCTATCTTGCCCAACTGCTGAGTTGTCTCTTGTGAAGCGCCCAGTAATTCCAAAGTTAACCCTTGTTGACCAAGTGGTGAAATTAATGCTAAAGCAAATTTCAGAGTTTTCCTCAAACAATGCTAATGTAACCAAAGGAGAGCCCTTTTGCCTGCTCTCTGAAACAAATGAGGGGGGCCCATTAATTGCAAAGTGGCTTGTATTATTAACAGAGGACATTAAAAATATAAAATCCTTTTTAGCTGACTGTAATAAAATTATTACCATTTTGGTAGAAATCTGCAAAACCTCTTGGATAAAACCCGATGAAGAGGTTACAAGAGCTGAAAAAAACGTCAACAGACTCTCCTCAATTAGAAAAAGTAGATCAACAAGGCAGACTCATACAGTTCATAAGATAAATCAACGCAGAAGGAAGGTGATAAGTACAAAGAAAAGTAAAAAATGTTAAAAATCTCAGGATAGTACATTACAAAAAGATGGACTTCAGAAAGCTTTTTAATTTACTTGACAGTAGTTTAGTTGAGGAGCCCAAACAGAACTCTGAAAAGCCATCAGTCAGGAAGGAAACAAAGCAAGTGCCTTCTAATCCTGCCTTACCATTCCACAGGAGCTTCCGAATCAGACTTCCATATCAGATTCCCAAATTCAGGATCCTTGGTCTTATGTTCTGTCAGAAGCTAACACTAACCAACTACGGAAACGATCTCTTCAGATGGGACTAGGAAATTGGTGCTAATTTGAAATAAGTTAGTTTTATCAAACTACCCCAAACCTCTGGGAATCTTGTCACAAGAGGAGTGTAAAGACCATCTTTGGAATATTTTAAGGGTATCCAATCCTGGTGTTTTGAACATTGCAGATCTAGTGCATGTGGAGTATTTCTATTTTGATGGCTTACATGCTAGGGCAGTGGCCACATTCTGAGAATGGAGACTCACCAAGATAGTGTATGAACATAGAGAAGACCTGAAGAGGAGTGGCATATTAGTCTCAAGATTCTTTAAAAACGTGGCACCACCAGCATCATTACTTCCACATGTAGCAGCACCCTCCCAAACACTTCAAGGTGAAGCAGCTGATGAAGATTTAGTTTGTATTGATTCCGAAGGGGCAAAACTGGTCGACCTGGAGCCCAAGGAACATTTCAGTCTTGAGACCTCTGGGCACTCGCACCTGATGAATCTGGAGAATGGTCTCTTTGACAGTACTGAAAAGAACTTACTACAATCCTTCTCTGCTTTGCCTCGTGAGGCCCAGAAGGAAATAACATTCAGACTTGGCCACTTGCGTTCTCATTTGATTGGTAAGATGAAGGGGCAGGAAGATCCTTGTGAGCAAAGTTTAGATTGTCAGGCTCCTAATGCAAGTCACCTGGCATACCATCATGAATTACATCTTTGGGTTGAGAAGCCGACCATCCACTGTCAGCAGGTGACTCCAGAAATGAATCCACTTTCTTATAAGCGTGAAAGGAAAGGCATTCCTGAGGATTCTGCCCCCATTCTACCCTCTGTAGAGGCAAATATGGCTACAACAGCTCACCCACAATGAGAGAGATCAAAGAATGGGAATAAGGTTCTCTACAAAAAGCAGCCAACATGGGATCATCTTTATGTAGTTCTATCAAACCATCAGTCCCCAACGTGAGTAGATTAAATACATCTTTGGATGCTATTGATTATGCTGCAGAAGCTGCTGAAATTACAGAATGGCCTAAGCAAAATGACCACAGACAAGGAAAGTACAGTGTGTCATTAAAGAACATAGCAGACAATGTGCTTCCATCAGCACTACTGAAGAGAAGATACAATAACGTACCATATTGTGATCGTTTATGTCCCTGCAAGGCAAAGAAAGTAGAAACTGTGGGGCATGTTTTATTGTATTGTTCTTTTTACCATGATCCTTAATGCTGCTTTATTAATCCAATTTTACAAAATATACCAGGGAGATCTGATATATTTTACCTTGATCACCTTCAGGCAGACCAGTTCCCTGAAATTACAGCCAAGGTAGCTAGCTTTTGTGTGGCAGCTATGGTTTGTCGGCGTAGGATGTCATCCTAGTGCTGGGGAGATTGTGATACTATTTTGCTTTTAATTGTATCATTGTAATTCAAATACTTTCTATTTGATATTTAAACATTTTATATTCAAGGCTTTTAAAATTTTTTCTATTTAGTAATTTATTCTTTTTGATGTATTCACTAGGTCTTTTGTTATTCTGTTCTGTTCTTTGTGATTGCTGGTCATTGACTGAAATAAATGTATGCATGTTATACATCATCCTGATACAGTCCAAAAAAACCCCCAAAATTTAAGAAACAAACGACGACACCAGGAATCAAAGTAATTGTCGGAAAAGTATTTTTTTCCTTTCCACAAATACCTTCCTCAGATAATACATGATATTTCACTGCTTTTGACCTGTTTTTCAGTTCATAGTCTATTGATGCCGAGTCATTTTTAAATCAGCCAATTTTTATTTTATATTTTAGCCAATATAAGTTTAAATTGGGCTAGGCAAAGTACAGGCAACATTTGCCTCCTAGGGAAATTTCTGTGGCCCCCAGACCATCAAATGTTTTGCTCCAAAATGACTCTAAAAGCCCTCTCGGGGGTATGGTTGGCATTTCAATCACATCTGGAGACCTCCTCACAGGCTAATTTAGGCCCAAGAAAGGCCTTTTTTGAAATAGGAAGTGACTTCCATTCACTTCCCCATTGTTAAAAAAAGGCCTCTGGTTTATAGATTGTGGAGAAAAAGAACACAAATTAATTTTTATTCTTTTTGTTCTTTGTTACTTTAACAAAGAGGGCAAGCAGTACATCTGAACAGCCATGAATATAAAAGGTTAAACTCCTATCAGCCTCAAAGTAGGGATCATCAACATACCGACAAGAAAGAGATTCATATCTTGTCATTCTCGAGAAACAGGAAGAGGAAAAAAGAGAAGACATTCACTCCTATATAAAATTGAAGCATGATTATGGAAAAAAATTAACAAACATGAATTCAGTTTCCCAGTGCGGGGAAAAAAAACCCTGACTGGGACTAGAAGGAAGGATCCACAGTTCCAAACGTGGAGGTTATCACAGAATTGGATGCTTCTGAGATCCCTCTTCCTATGGATTCCTACAAAATCTGCGCCAGGGTACTGCAGGATTTTTAAAATCACCATGGTAGGTGATGTGGAGGACTATAAAGATATAAGTGAAAATCATCACCTTCTCCAGTTGAGAGAAGGCCATTGCAGAATATAATTCAGGGTTTTTCAACAGAGTTCTCACATAAAATTGGCTATCAATCTGAAGTGATCTATGGCAAGGACTTCAGCTGGAAAGTGGTGATCAGTGATGAGGTCTTTTCGGTAGGAGAATTCTGGAACTTCCTCTCACTGTGTCTATAAGTTTCTAGGCATTATGTTAGAATAGTTTTATTTGTCCATTCCTTTTAGTACAGATCAGGCTATTTTATTTTAGCTGATGACTTTTACTTTTATAGAGCCTTCACCACTAAAAGTAGGTTGTTGAATGTTTCTTAGTAGCTTAACTAAGTTACAACTTCTGTAAGTTTTTAGTAATGTGCAATTTTACCTGCATTTGTTTTTAGTTTTTGTGAGCTGCAGAGTCCAAGGGCTGTGGGAAAAGTGGAATATCAATAAAATACTAAATAAATAACAATTCTGGGAAGTCAGAAATCATGTCTATGCTATACAATTTACTCATATTGTGAGAAATAACCAAAAACAAACAAAAGCTACCCAGATAGTCTTTCACAAGAATCCTTCTCTAAAATGTATTAACTTTAGAAGAAAGTGACAAAACGGACAAGTTTGCAAATCTGCAATGTAGCAATAGCGAGAGAAAATTTTACAATCCAATGACATCCGCTACGCTATTACCATAATAAATGGGGGAAGTAGGTGTGACTCTTAACAGTAAGGTTTGGGGAAAGCAGCTTCATCAGAATGACAAATATGTCATCCCTAAACAAATATAGGTCATGCTGACATTCAAAATTTACAAGTTAATATTTCTTCTTCTGTTCATTTGTATCTAAAGTTTAACTGTAAAAAGTATTTTAATCCATCAGAACTGTATACCCATTGTGTATTAATATTAAGATTGCTAATATTAACACAGCACAAATAAAAGTCAAGTTTTCTTCTAAACCACTAAAAAAAAATCCCACCTATGATTTTAACAGCTTACTCAGATCTGTAGCTTGCATTATAACTTTGCACAACTCTTTAAATCTTAAATATATTTTTAAAAAATTGCTTCATCTTTGTAGCTAACATGCAAACTAAGTCTTGTGGGGATCATACAACACATCTGGTTGTAGGCACATACCACAAATTAATTTTATCATATCAAAGAAAACAAAAAGGAACAATGTTCATTGAAGGTTTAAAGTTTTATAAAGCATTACCATTGTAAAGCCTGTTTCATTTTCTCCTTGCCTTCTGTATTCACTAGTTAGTGCTAACTCTGATGCACAGAGGTCCAACTGACTGAAGACAAAAACATGATTCTATAAGTTTAAAAAGACACTGGATTGGATCTAAATGCACTCTCTAACACTTTGCTTCAGGACACTAGATGGAAGAGACAAATTAAATTTGAATGTAAAAATATGGTCACTGTCAAGGTGGTATAAATTTTAATTCATCTGGTAGAAGATTCAGCTCTGAATGGCTGAATGCAAGATGTTTCAAGCAAATTTTTTAAAAAAACCTGTTATGTTAGACTATATGTGAAAACAAGATTCGTAGCTGGACAATACCTTTATTAGAGCCAACCAAATTGTCACAGAAGTGTGCAGCCACAGAATGCATTGGAGGTTGTACCAACAAACAGACAGGATAGAAGAAGCAAAAATTCCCTGAATTAAGCCAGATATTTTGGTCAAGTCTTGAACTCTGAAGTGAAATTCAGGACCAAGAAGGAGATTACAGAATAAAAGAACACCACGTCATATGTGCAGAGACTGCATTTAGCAATGCATTAAGAAAAATATGTGCTATTATGTGTTTGCATATGCCTCCTCTAAATTGTTAAGACAACATGAGGGGACAAGGGATTACCAACAGAATGATAAGACTGTTGTGTACACCCTGCAGAACATATACAGATTATTTTCAACCCCAGCTCTAGTGCATAACAAGCAATAACAACAGAGTGTTCTCTCATTCTGCAAACTGTTGACAAGTAGCACATATTCTATAACTGGATTGTTAAAAAAACTTCATTGCCTTCTGAAAATCACTCTAAGAGGAATATTTGCCCTCACAGTGTTATGACACTAAATATTTTCACCTTTTGACTGATGTGACAATTGGTTCTGTTTAGAGATCTGCAATCTTTGAGCCTGATGGGAAGCTATGCTTCCTCCTAAAAAATCCATACCTTGGAAGGAATGTGTATAAAACCTAAGAACAATGGGCTACAGACTAGTGGTTCAGTAGAAGGAACAGGGTCAAGTACCTGTCAAAAGGAAGCAGAGAAGGGAGGAAGCAGAAAAATGGAAAGCTCCCATGAAGCATCTATGGAGGAAGTTAGTGGCTTTGTAAAGAGGGGATGCAGGTTAGAGGTAATGTAAAGCTGGCATAAAGACAGCATTAGGAGAGGAAATGAGGAAAACAACCAAACGATGGAGCACTGCTGAAGTGGGTAGCAAATGAAAAGTGGGTAATGAAAACTCAACACAGATCAGGAATGAATTTTGAGACTGACAGTTACTCAACTTTCAACTGATTTTTATCACCATGTTTCACTGCATACACTCACTATCTCGTTGAAATATCGCTAGTAAATGCTTTCTCTTGTAACTCTTCCAAAAGGATGTGTTTCCTTTCAGAAGAAAAAGGAAAGCAGAATAATACACCTAACTCAAACTCTAGGAAAGCAAGATCTGAATCCCTGCTCAGTCACAGAAACCCACTGGATGGCCCTGGGCAAGTCATAACCTCTCATCCTCAGAGGAGAGCAATGGCAACCCCACTCTGAACAAATCTTGTCATGAAAAATCTGTGATAGGTTTGCCTTAAGATTGCCATAAGTCAGAAACTACTTGAAGGTACACAACAACGGCAGCAACTTAAAATTAAGGCTTCTGCTGCGCTCTCTCTCTCTCTCTCTCTCTCTCTCTCACACACACACACACACACACACACCTATCTTATGAGAACTTTTAAATTTTCAAAAATTGTCACATTTTTATATTTACTCATCAGAAACAGTAGGAGGTCCCACCACTGTTATTTGATCAATAAATGGATTTATCCAAGGTCATGTAAAGTACTGTAAAGAAGCTGTTGATGACACGTTTACCAATAAAGAAATTTCAATCTTGTCCTGAGGGTGGCTTAATTTGGTAAAATTTAGAATAATGCCATACATGTTTCCAAAGCAGATGCTAAGGGATTCTGAAAGGACACTCAGCTCAATCAGAAGTTATATTAACGTTCCATCTGGAATGTCATTTTTCTACAAATTTAACTACATGTACCAAAGTCACTAATGTCAGATGCTAAAAAGTTATACAACAGGCTAGAGCCATCGTTCATCCTATAAGCTAGTCAAATATTTCCAAACACATGTTTTTTTGAAGTCTTGGGGCACTACAGTTTGTGGAACAATAATTTGCAAGGAGCCAAATGATTTCTGAAAAAAAGGCAAGGAGCGACACTCAGTTTAATCAATATATGTGTTTCATACGCTTAAGAGATGTTTAATACGGCAAATGGACATCTACTAGTTCATCAAGGAGACCTTTAATACATGATATTAATGCCCCAGGCTTCCAGCACTACCAATTAAGCTGAGGAAAGTATCCTCTCAGCCTGAAAAGTTCTAACAGTTTCACAGTGAAAAGGGGAGGAGATGACCCTATTCAAACAAAGGAGTAGTTTCCCAGGTATTTGAAAAAACATCCCCCGCTCTTTCTCATTCTAGCGTGAGGGGAGGGGGGAGAGAGGTGGTTGGTGCCCTGGGACCTGAGTTTTCCTGAACTACAACACCACTCAGCAACCTCTAGTAACACCTGCATTCAGTAATCTAGAACATTGACAGGAGATGAACTTACTTAATTACAGTTATAATCAAATTAACAAACGACCTCCCCACCCTCTTCCTTGCCATCTTTGCTCTCTGAAGGAATATGCCAGTCCTGCTCTCCATGTCACACTTTGAGCAGACCAGAAAGAGACACTCTGCATCTTACAGTTGGGACTGAAGCAGTGCCTACAAATTAAGACGCTGTTGAGGTAACACCACTCAGAATGACATCTCCATCTCCTTCTCTGTATCAACCAACATTTTTTTAATGCTTGTTAGAGGGCAGAGTTAAGGTTATCTCATATAGGCTCAAACACAAGGACAGAAAATAGAAATCTAAGACTAATGCCTGATTAGATATGCCCTGTGATCAATGTGCAATATAACCAATTTTGCTTGCTTAAAATTATCCTCCAAGAACTGACACTTCGCCTAGGTCTTTCAGGGCCAAATCCAAATGCAGAAGAGCAATTGAATGGTACCAACAAAAATGTCTCACCTTGTCTCACCTGTTTGGCCTTATGGGACCTCTGAGCTGTACTGTATTGCTAGAGGAATTCTGTGAATTGACTCATGCTTGTTTGTTGCTTATGTCACTAGCTGCATGGTAGTTCAACCTGGCTCTAACTAGACAATGGGCCTATCTCCAGGATGTGTGAAATACACATGTGTAGAGCTTCTATTCTTACCAGAATTTATCCTTAGTCAACTGGCTCTCACTCAACTGCATCCAGAGAGTGGTGTGTCACCTGCATGGCTTCATGTGATCCAGATGTCACAGAGAAATAGATGAGTGTCACCAGCATGATGGCGAAAAATCGCTCCAAACTCCCTAATAATCATACCCAATAGCTTCACTTGTTTACTAGCATTCAAGGAAGGGATCCTGCAACACAGCACAGCTGCAACTTAGCAGAGAAAAAGCCCCTCAACCCCATTCTTCGAGATATCAGTTGAACAACAGAAATACAGTCACTTGATGTCTTGCCTAACCCATGGATGCCCATGCCATGGCTAAGGAGAATACTACGATCAAAAGGCAATATGTTGAAATTTATTTGCACTCAAAGTAAAGATCTATCTGAGTGACCAAAGTCAGTTCTAAAGAAAAGCATTACAAAGACATTATATAGAACCATCAACTTTTCAACTAGAAGGCAGATTGGGCTACAGATCTGTCACTATCCATTAGCATATAAAAGAGCATGGATCTGATTCAGACTAAGTTGGTTGTACTTCACTGTCACTGAAATCAATGGTACATAAGTTAGACATTATTTAAATTTTCACATTAAAATTTTTACATTATGAAACCTCAGAACCTTGCCATACTAAGGAAACCTCACTAACTGCTTTTATATTGTTTTCACTGGGATCCAAACAGAATGGATTTAACTCTGTAAGCACACATAAAGTATATAATGTAGTGTTATCTGGAAGATACTGGCAGAAGTTACCAAATCAACAAATAGCACCATAATACCTCCTTAAACAAAACCATACGGTAACAGTTAAGAAATCTACAGATTAGGAAATGGAATTGAATTTAACAGGATTTGATTCCACTATGTTTCACACAGAGGAATTCCAAGGTTGTTTTTATCTATTGTGAAAAAGATAAATTAAATTATTAGCTACTGGCAAAAATAGGCATTCCAAATATACCAGCAACCATATAATTAATGAGTACTACATGAATAGCTGGATACTGAAATTCATCCACCGTAATTGTTGTTAATTGCTGTCAACCTATGGTGACCCTATGACTTACAGACCTCCAGGTCACACCATACTCAGCTGCCCTGTTCAAGTCTTACACATTCAAGGATGTGTTTTCTAGATGTAATGTGATCTTCCTCCTTTCCTACTGCCTTCTACCTTATTGTTTCTTCTAGTAAGTCATGTCTTCTCATGATGTGGTTAGCGCAGGACAGCCTCAGTTTAGTTATCTTGGCTTCTAGAGTTCAGGCTTGATTCCCTCTGGAACCCATTTATTGGTCTTTTCAGCAGTCCAACGTTATCTGTAGAACTCTTCTCCAGCACCACATTTCAAATGATCATTCACCATGTGGGTAATCAAAAACGTTCTTTTGTATGCCACCCACCTTTGGATATAAGGCACTTCTGGACAATAACTATTAGGTTGTCAGGATTTGAGGCTTTTATTGCACAGTGATCCTACTTCATTGTGGATTCTGCTTTATTTAAAAAAAAAAAATGGGGGCAGACATTATTGTTTACCACATGTTACCTGACTGTATTCCTCTTCTGTTCTGTCTATATTTAACTTCCATAAAAATGAGGAATTGTTTTTTTAGATCTGTGGTTATCTGGAATGGTTCATCTTGAAACATCTCCTTAAGAAGTCAAGAATTATTCAAAATATCAACCATTGCTTTGCTCTGGGAGTAATGGTTCTAGTGCTTACGTAAGTGAAATGACAACTTTCTTGTAGAGTTCATTAAATGCAATGGTTTGGAATAAGCAGTTTGCATCCTAGACTGTGGTGATCAAGAAATGTTACAGACTTAAATAAATGTTCCCAAATGAGGCAGTGAAACAGTACACTTCTGGTTTGGTCTACAAAGAACTCTGTATTAACAGCTGGCAGCAAACTGAAATGTAGAGTGTCCGGTTCTGTATACTACACATGCCAAAGATATCTTCGAAACTAAGGGTGGATAGGACAAACAGCAGTTCTTCCTTTAACCTGTAGAAAGTTTAGATAAACTTGCCTTTGATAATCGACTGAACAAGCTGCATTGCCAGCATCAAGGGATGGTGGAGGGATATCTAGCAGGTGCTGCAGTTTATCACAAAACCGTCTAAAATAATTGGAAGTGACAACCAGCACTACCACAAATGATTTATTAGTCTTTCACTCAGCTTTTCAGCTTCCTCGGGGCCAGAATAAATAATTTACCAACTCTGTATCTTCCAATCATTAATTCTTCCCTGTGCTTCCAAACTACATTTAACTCTGCTGGGTTCAGTTGAATTAAAAAACACAATATGAAGACACTTAATCCCTCAGTACAGCACTATTTGGCTGCATCTAAAGGTAAAAATGTCAATTGAAACAGATTCATTATTAGGACAGAACCAGGTTTATTTGGTTAATAAGCAGCAGACTTGCAAAGCATTTATAAAACATTTTTTTAAAAAAAAATCACATTCTAAAATTAATGGAATTAAAGTTAAGGGAGGGGTAGCAGTTATGGGGAAAAGGAAAGTATTTTAAATATCCAAAATATTCTCATACCTCAGGGGCAAAGTTAGCACACCTGGCTTTCCAATTCATGAGCATGCAGTCTGCAGTAGTCCTAGAGGACTGTTTGGGGTATGAATATAAACAGACTTCCACCACCCCCACTCCAAATTGACAGAGATTGATAAAGCAGTAAAAGGGGCTTAAAACGGAAAAAAGAGAGATAAAATTTATTTTCCTTTGAATAACTCCAATGCTTTTCTGTTTAAGGTACACAAGAATTTCTAAAAATGAACAAACTCTTTCAAATGAATACAGAAGAAACAAGCAAATTATTCTATCAAGCATGTCCACAACTAAGAAGAAGATACTGTACTTTGTACAGAGCACGATTCAATTTAGAGCACGAGGTACCATATTTCCATTATGTAGTGAAAATACATAGAAAACTAAATCACACCCTAAATCCATTTTTCATGTAAGCTGGTTGTGTGTCTCATTAAATCAGCATCTATGATTAAAACAGAGATCATTTTTGGTACATAATGTATTGCATTGTTAAAGCAGCATCTGTTTTTAAGCACAGGATAACATATTTTTCAGATTAGAAAAAATGCACAGATATAAAAAGGCAATGCAGATTTCAATTATATAAAAACTATTTTTGCTACCAAATGTACTAAAGGGGTTAATGACACTAACGTGCTAATATTTTGCATTCTTGTAAGAGGCTTCAAGCTGTTGGAAACATTCAGACGAAGAATTTCATGGTGCTAACAGCTTTCTTTTAAGTCCTATGGGACTGAGACAGCTCAAACTTTAAGTGCTTAGAAGAAAAGGTCTGTCAAACTGTGAAGGCTAATCAATAGGGCTTTCACCAAATGATAATATAGTCTGAAATGAAATAAATAATCCATAAGAAAAATGGACTATGATAGCTGTGATATGTATATTGTAACATTTTTCCTTATCTCTACAGCCATTTACTTCTCAATAGTACCAATATGTTTTGTTTTTCTGTTATATTGATACTATTGAGAAGTAAATAATTTGGATTTCTGTTTGGATTTGCTCCAGAATGCACATTTATAAGCCAATTTTGACTGACCTTGAATGAAAGAATCCTGTTAGTAATTTACACCAGTATAATAGTCTATTATACCAAGGTGTAGTCTATTGCAGTATACAGCAGTGGTGGAAGAGCAGTGAAAGATATCCCTGTGAGAGAAAGCAGAAGGTGAAGAAACAGCAGGGTTGGCTCTATTATTAGGCAGAAAGCAACAGGAAAGCCTTCTCTCCTGGCTGGAATGGCTTTTGCTTCTATCCCACCTTCACTGTTGTCATTGCAGCACCTATGGCCACTCATGCCACATTGCACCTATGCCAAAATAGCCCTATCAGCAATAGGTTCATGGCTGATATTTTGATGTCCCAAAATTTTTTGTAAAAGCTTGGGGCCCATCTTCAAAATTTGACTTTTGTTTCAGAAAACTGCTTTCGTCTGTTTTGCATTAAATTTGGTACGGAAGTAATTTAGCCACTGTAGGTATTTGCTTTATTCAAATCCTATGCAAAAGCATGAACACCAACCTGGTCAATACAGGGTTTACTTCCTAGTACTACACATCATTCTCAAAAGCTAACAGTATACTAACCACTACTATCCTATTTCAAAGCTTTTCAGAAGAATTATAAAACCTCCGTGTCCCCTTGGGACTCAGGGCTAAATGAGAACTTGTATGGAAAACTGGACCTTCTGTGTTCAAGCAGATTGCACTATTTTCATTCAGGTCAAAACAGTTGACTTTAATAGGTAATAAAATTCCATTCCATTCCAGCATGACCAAGAAACAGCTCAGAGCAGGCACTGCAAACCACACCAGTTCTGCTTCGCTGGATTTTCATGGAGGATCCAATGTTCACTTTCTGACATGCCTTCTAATTCTGAAATATTGTGTGCCTAATTTTAAAATATGTATTCCATATATATTCTGCCCTCCCTATAAGCACCTTAGGGCAGTGTACTTTGTCCTGTACCTCATCCATCATTTTAATTTCATAACAGACTTCTGAGGTTGGCTAGCTGTATGAACATAACTGGCTTAAGATCTCCCAGTGAGTTTCTCAGCTGAATGAATATTTGAACTGGATCTCCTCAGTCCAATTCCAACATGATAACCAGTATTTCTTTATTTCTTTATTGAATTTATACGCCACCTTTTCTCCCAAGGTGGGATACAAGGCGGATTCCAAAAGGTTAAAAAAATTTAAAAGCATATAAACAACGAACACATTAAATGGCATATAAAATTATAAAACTTATATTGTACAGGCCCTCAAAATGTATACATTAGCCTTTCCCTCCATTCAGACCATTAATATTCTTCCCCCTCCCACTTTTACACACAAGCTTATAAAGCTGATATATACATACATACATCTGTAAATAAAACTCTAAAATCCATTATAATGTCTCAGCTGAAAAGGTTCAAAGATGGTAATGGATTTCAAATTCAATATTACTCCTTTATACAGTGAATGGAACCATACAGATTCAAAAGGGAGACATGGAGCATGTATGGGGAACTCAACTCAACTAACGATAAAAACAGAAGTGGAATTAGAAAACAACAACCAAAGAGAGTGGTGTCTCTACTTGTTCCACAAAACAGTGTGTTCAATAGTCACAGACAATATGGTGACCACCGGAAAAGAAAAACAGATGGAATCACTACAAGAGGTCATCTCAAATTTAGGGGCTGGATACTATCTGTACAGTGATTGAATCCCTGTAACTGAATATTATCTGGAGATGGAACAATGTCCATCAACATACCTAAGAGCAACAGGATTTAGTGCATTTTGAATAACGCATGTAGCTCTGTCTCCAACACCTTGCCACTAACTCCACATCCTTCAGCATTTGTCACCCGAAGTGGCTACCACATTCTGCATAACAGTAGGGCCATAATGTCATAACCTTCAAAGCCCTCAACAGTGTTGGTACAGGATATCCAAGAAACTGTCCAATTACATATGGACCTGTCAGGTGAACACAGTGTGTCATTAATGACCACAAATGGGAATCCCAAACGTTATGAGACTGTAAGTCCAGCAGCTGATCTCATAACTAATGAACAGGATGCCAATCAGTATGCATAAAAGAATCCCTTACAATACTTTGAAGACATTCCAGTCCATTTCACGTTCTTCTACAGGTCTAAAAGAATGCAAGATGTATTTGATTGCTGATGACATAATATGCCATTGCTTTTAGTTTGCTGTTTGGAAAAACTCTTGCTTTTGCACAAGGATTTGTGGCCAGTGAGAAAAATAAATAAAATCCTTCCGAAAAGGTTCAGTAAGATGGCTTGGAATCCTCATGTCAGCACGTATCCTCTAAAGAGAGTCATGTCAGATGGTATCAAATGTTTTTTGCATAGTCAATGAAGCACATGATCAATGAATGACTCAATTCCTTAAATTTTTCAATGATGTGACAGATGCTCATGATTTGCTCATATGTGCTTGTCCTTCTCTGAAATGGTCAGGATGTGGTGGGATTTCTTTTATCATTTGCTTCACACAGTGTTAGAAACATTATGAAATTGCAAGTGACAGATGAAGTACATGACACCCTAGTGAAAAATGGGGCCTATGCTATGGAAGTTAGAAAGTTCCTATTGTTGGGCAACAAAAATAGTACTAAGAATATAACAGATTTTCAGAAGACCCCTTAAAAAAACCACAAAGAATATGTGAAATCTAAAACATTATGTTACAGAGTACAAGTCATTCTTAGCAACTAAATAGTGCTGTAAACTTCACTGACCCGCCCAAGCACAGTGTGAACCTAACTGATTGATATATCTGAAACTAATTTTTATTAATTAATTATTTGTGCTTATCTCATATATATTGTAGACAACGTTTCTATTAAAATTAGCAACATTCTTCAGAAAACTGTAACTTGATTGCTTAAAAAAAAGCAAATTGATTTTCTTCACATGTCATCTAAGGTGGTTGGGTTAGCACAGAAACCAGAAGTGCAGCCAAGAAAAGAGACATGTGGGAATATTTGAATTTTTTTTAAAAAAAATGGCAGAATATGATTACATATTTTCATAATTAATCCAATTAACTCACAACAGCAATTTAACTGAAAGTACTGTAACATTAAAGTCAAATTATGTGTAGCCACTGTCATTCTACAGTTGAATGAAGAACAGTAAAACATGAGGCTGAGGTTGAGAAGATGGCCAGAGGAAGAAGCTGACACTCATTTAATCCTTCTCCTCTCGTTCCCCTTTCCAAGCTATCTTACCAACAGCAGTGCTGTACCAAAGGTGAGGTGGTGGGAGCAGCCTGCTCAGGGTGGAGGCAATAAACTGGCAGTATTGATGGCCTTTTCAAAGTGCTGGCATTTTCATTGCTCCCCATCACAAATGCAAATATCTCCTGCTTGCAATCATAAGTGGAAAACTGTCCCCAGCCAGTCACACAATTTTGTACCCATTCTCCCCACACCCATACCTTCAGAGTCAGGCATTCTGCATGTTTCTCCAAATGGCCAGGGCGGAGTGAGATGAGGAAAGGATAATTGAAAGCTGATTAACCACAGAGGCCTTTGAGCGTTGTAGTCTGTGATGACTACAGGTCATTATGGTAAGAATGTGAGACATTTCTTGTGCCAATGGAGCGGTCATTGACGGAAGGCTTAGTCACTTCTATTCAGAAGCAAGCACCACTGATATATACTAGTAGTCCACATTTTGATGTATTATACATTAAAATTAATAAAAAACATTCTCAATCAATTATGACCAAAATATATTGACAACCCTGGCTATATTGTCTACTGTAATTATCTATTGTGAAAAATCAATTTGACAAAGTCATTGACAAATTTGCAGAAAGCAAGGCTTGAAAACAGAAACTATAATGTTATTTTTTTACTGCAACACACCAATATAAAAGTGTAAGTTTTCTCCCTTTTTAAATATGTGAAGGTGATGAAAACGTATTCATCTATTACTTTTTTCCTTTTTGGTACTGCAATATTTATTTTACCTTTTACTATTGTTCATATATTTCCTGGCATGATCATATATACAAAGTTCAATAAAATAAAACTTTCGGTCTGTGTTTCTTTTCTGCTCATTATTACTATGTCTTTCATTTCATAATTATCACTGAAAATAATTTTGTCATATAAAGGAAGAGGTGTTAAAAATGATTTGTTCCAAGTATCAAACTTGCTAGGTAAATCACTGCATACCAGTTAGAGAAATTCCATTGTCTGATATCTTTTCCTGCACAGGAACATCAACTGTGTGGGAGCACAACTTTTTCGCAGGATGAGGAAGAAGACTGACACATAAAAGACTTAAGCAGTTAGCTGATCATCTGCTCCTTCTGAAATGACTCTTGCTAGTCCTCTAATCATTCTTAAAGTCAGCGATGGCTGTTTGTTTTTTTTAAAATAACTTTCAGATTTTGCCATCACTTGCAAAGAACCCCCCCATACACACACATGCGCGCACACACGCACACCAGAATAGTGGCAGTAGTTTCTATTTCAAGTCCATCCTTATAATCAATAATTTTGACCTAACATTAAATGAATATCTTTAGATAAAGCACATATGCATCATGATTAGAAAAGGCACTGACTGTGTGAAAGAGGAGAAAAGAATGCCTCTAAGACGGCATTTGGCAATGATTGGTATTGCTGCAGTTTAGTTTTTCACTGAAATTAAAAAACAGTTTTTAAAGAAATAAAACAATCTGATTAATTGGGAGGGCATAATATAGTCTATAAATAAGTTCTGAAAACTGCATCTTTCCACATACTTAATAGAGAGTAACTCACAGTTGGATTCATTCTTGTGTAAACTCTCATAGGACAGCACTAGAAATGGTGCAACTTAACCAATTAAATTTTAAATCTCACATCCCCACTTTTTATCCTCTCAGTGATGTTTCATGCCCAGAGCCTGTTTCGCATTGCTCTTGTTACATTTCTGCAGGCAGCAGTAACATGTGATTTTAGATCATGGTAATTTTAGATACATGTAATTTATGATTTTAGATCTGGGGTTTTGGATATTTTTTAAATTTGTAATCTTACCTGTTTTGGTTTTATGTAGATCACAACTACTCTGAGTTCTTATGAGAAAAGATGAGGCATAAATCAAATATTTTTAGCAAACAGAAGTCAAGGAACAACAACAGCTGAATAATCACAAAAGAAAAGGGTCATATTGAACAAAGAGTATGAAAGTGAAAAGTGAAAGTGAGAAGAACTACAGTCAAGTCAACACTAATAACTATTTTATCTTGGAAATAATATATACATGGCAGTGATTTAATTGGCTGTGATTTTTCACATGGTTATGTTCACATGACATCTCGCTGACCTAAGCAGCAACAATCGTTAATGTTCTCATTAAAACACACACCACCATCCTTATACTACAGGAAGCCTTATTGTTTTCAAAAGAATTTATCACATCATCATATCATCTGTCCACCTTGGCTGCCAGGACTGTGCCCACAAGTTCATATCATAACAAATTTTTTCATGCTCATTTTGTTTCCTCTTGACTTGGCGCGTTTCCACAACATTCTCCTTGTGGGACTCCTACTTCAATCAAGAACAAATGTTTACCCTTTTTTACATAAAAAACAATAACCCACAGAGTCAGCTCTTCGGTTTGATACAAGCAGTTATCAGAGAAATTTCAATTCCCATTTTAATCTCTAACAGCTCATTCATTCTCTTTCCTTGGTCATTGTAACAGTTATTCCATAGGCTTTTCACAATTAAATACTGAACAGCTGAGCACTGTTAGCTTCACCTCCTTTGATTCAAATGGGCAAAATGTACCTTTCAATTCTTAATGTATAATATTGTCTTCACTATGAGTTCAAACATTTGTTGATAGACAAATTCTGCTGCCTTTCCTTGAAAATGAGCAGAGCCATCTATTTTAACTTTCATTCTACAAATCTTATGTCCTATTTATTCAGCAATACTCATACTGACTTTCTGACATACCCTCCAGCATTACGTATTTTAATATACTGGTAATGTTTTAGCTTGAATGGAAACTGGGGACAGCTACTCTGCCAAAGACAACTGGTTCATTAGGATGATAAAGACAAATTTCAGTGCAACAAGAAGAAATGCTGTCTTGTGCCAAATATACATCCTCATCACCAAAGCAACTGACAAAAGATTCAGGATGCCATGGAATTGTCAACACTAGACAAACTTCAGCTGCAGGTCTGCAACTCTCACTCAGAACCACATTGACAAGAGAACTTACTGGAAGATTCTTGTCATGTTTCAGGCCTCTCTATACAACGACATTATGCCACAGCTTTGATACTTAGTCTACTATCATGGACTGCCCCATCAATAAAGTCTTCTCATTACTTGGTACTGTACAGTACCATACACTTAATAGTGTTGATTCCTCTAAGTCAGTGGTTCTCAACCTGTGGGTCCCCAGATGTTTGTGGATTTCAGCTCCCAGAAGCCCCAGCCACTATAGTCAATGCTCAGGGCTTCTGGGAGCTGAAGTCCAAAAACATCTGGGGACCCACAGGTTGAGAACCACTGCTCTAAGTTTCATTCTTCTACATTTTGAGTCCCATTTCTTTCAAAGTTTCTGTCAATGATTTTTCTCTTCCTTGCCTTGCTATCTCTTCATGTTTCCCAAAATTCAACAAGGTCTCCAGATAGACAGACAGACAGACAGACAGACAGACAGGCAGGCAGGCAGGCAGGCAGGCAACAGATAATATGTGTGTGTGTGCATGCGCGCACATGCTCACGGGCATGCCTGTGTAAAATTTTATATCATTGGAACAATACAATAATTCATCAACCCAAATATAACAATAACAAATTCACTGGTATTGAGAAGATACGATCATAGTATACAAATCAAACAAGGCATTAATAATTAATATGTCTTGTTATTACTTCAGCATGAGATTCAATATAATCCATTAGATTATCTAAGAGAAGATCTATGCAAAATTTCTGGCATGACAGAGGAACAATACCAAGTCCTCCAAAATTGTTGAGAAACTCTATAAAACAATGCCATTTTTCCACAAGCCATCCTTGTGTAACTCTCTTCTTGCATACCTGAATTTTGCTATTTTTATTTTAAACCAAATCTAGTATCCTATGAAACCAAGAAGGTGTGCCCAAATTATGAGCAAATTTCCAGTTCTGCACAAGTTGCATCCACACTGCTATCACTAAAATTGAAATGAAATGCTTATTTTTGATATTTTCATCATCACTTTAATCAACAGCAGTTAAAGCGATTTGTTATTATGTGTAATCTCTTCCTCTGTAATGATGGCTATAGGATACCTCTTCCCAGAAAGGTTTAACAGAGCAGTAGAATAAACACATCTGAACTATAGTTCCCTGTTCGTCACAATCCCTTTAGCTTAAGGAGTATCTTTACATAAAAGGGAGTCTAGAAGGGCAATAATGCCGTCTGTATATGATCGTATAAGATCTTTCTTTTCACTAATGCAGAAACAGATTTGAAAGGAGTATATGTCCAAATACCATCCCAATATTTGTGATTTGAATATTCCAATCTCACTCTCAGAGTATTATAGCCATGCTTATAAACCCATTTATCTTCTATCAGTTTATTATAAATTCTCAAGATTAGCTCCTTTGTGATAAGGCCTGGAGCCATATAAATCACTTCCATTTCTGTAAGAGGGATGGAGAGTTATGGGATCTCTAACAAGTTCTAGCTTTATTTCTCAGTCTTACCATTTCAACTTGGGCATGGGATGAACATGGATGATGCCTTCAAAGAACAGATAGTAAAAGATTGGCATGCCAGGTGCTTTTTTAGCACAATATTTGGTCTGTAAGGTATTTGCCTCAAAGGAGAATCCTGAAACCCACTGACCAGTTGCACCTGGTCAGTCTAGTAAAGCCTGACAATCAGAGTTGGCATCTATGAGACAGGTTTGGTAAAATACAGTGACAGAAAGACCAGCTATCACTAGGGGATAATTTGTTTACTCACTTCATAGACTTGCAAAAGAATCCAAAGAATATGCCAGAGGTATGAAGTACAGAAGAAAATACTACCCTGAAGGAATTAAGTAATTTAGAAACCAATATAGGTTTCTAATTAAGAAGCCAATATAGGAAAAAAGCCATCCATGGGACCTAAATAAATCAGATCCTATCTGATCTTGGAAGCCAGGGAGGGTCAGTGCTGGTTAGTATTTGGATGGAAGACCACTAATGAATACCAGGTGCTGTAGGCTTTATTTTAGAGGAAGGAACTGGCAGAATCATCTCTGAGTATTCCTTGCCAAAACTCATGGGGCAGTCATAAGTTGAATTCTTTTTCTCAGAAATGAAAATATGAGAGAGTATTCCAAACAATGCTTTTGGTGTGGCAGCTAATGAGAAACTGACCGGAAAGATGGAATCCATTACCATTTAGCATGAACACTGTTGGTGGGGCAGGTTATCTGCTGAAAATATCAGTTTGTGTACACACAAATCCATGTGCCAGATGGACAGAGACCAAGAAGAACTGTACTTCTTTCCTCTTGCATGTTTCTTCTCCTTAAATAATTCCATTCTTTGAACTATAATTCAAGCCTGTAACCTTAACATTACCTTTGACTTCTTTAATCCTTTACAAAATTATATGTAAAATTGTCACTTTCAACATTGTATCACACATAAAATTGCACTACGTTTTCAACTGTCTACTCTGTTCAGTTTTACTTAAAACAGTTGCACTTTTCACAACTATTATTTCTTCTTCTTTGTTCTCTGCATCAGGCCTCTCTTTTGCATTCTTGTCTAAATTTCTACCAGGTTAGATCTGAAGATTCTCTTCCTCTGTTTGACAATACAGAGGAACGAGGGGAATATAACATTTAGATATATCACATGAAAATATTCAAGTGTATCTATCCCCCTTGCTCACGCTGCAGTTGTGGTGGACATACATCAACTGAAGTGAGAAGCTTCTGATTCAAGCTTCACAATTCTAGTCTGATGGAAACAAACACAGAGAGAGCATAAGAAGCTTGCAAATATAGGTAAATTTTTCATAAAAAAACAACGTTTTATTTAGAGGCAATCCTCACGGAGAAGTAAGAGAGGCAAATTAGTGACTGTAGAAGACATTTCATTTCCTGATCTTAGCACAAAGGTTCCCAGAATAGTTTATATATGATCATTAATGAACAAGGCAGGACCTACTCTCCTAACTACATGCAAGAGAGAGAAAGAGACACAATCTTTCAAGCATATCCTTTTACTTAAAGGCATCCATGAATCAACCCTGACACATACAGCATAGTAATAACATTTTGTAATTTAAATAAAATAAATAAAAAAGAAAGATAAAAGAAAGAGAAGCAAGGGGGATTGTACAGTAGGTATTGGGGTGGTAAAACAACACAGAAAAACTAGAAACACGCAGATGTTTCCTATTCTTACATAGTTAGTAAACAGTACCATTCAGATTCCTGAACCATTAAGTACAGCAGTTTTCAAAATTATAGTTTACATTTAGGAAATACAGATGTAATTATTATGTGGAAAGAACCACTATTGTTCAGCAGGTGATTCTTCCAAAGAGCTACTGTATGTTACTGAACTTGGTGAGCTTTCCTGTGGCCTAGTTCCTGGGTTAATGTTAGCAGCAAAGAAAGCTACCCAGGTATTTTATCACCCTCCCCTCAAAACTGGACATGTTCTGTCACAGGAAAACGAAAGAACAATTCCCTGACAAACAGTAGAGCATATGATTTCTGCAATGGTTCTTCCAACTTTAACTTGTAAGATGCTTTAACAGCAGTGGGGTCAGGAGGGGTGGAGGCAGTGCTACTTTTAAAAAAGCCTGGTTGTACAAATCTATGTGTGAGCACATGCATGTGCATTTGTGATATTTTTCAACACTGGAGTTGCTTGAAGAAAACTGCAGCAATCATTATTAATTTTTGTAATGTCTAACACCAAAACTTCACACAGGATTAAAAAGCAATATGCAAAACACTAGTATTCTTTTGCTTAAAAAAAAGATAACAGAGGTTCAAACTAGCTTTTCTTACAAATTTGCTAGAAAATCAGTAGGATGTGAAAGAATTTCCTTGTTTAACATAACCTTTGGCTGTGCTTTCACTGCTGTAATTATGTAGTAGGTATTTTAAGGGCCAATACATAAAATGTCTTATGTTAGTTCTATAACTGCCATAATATCACATTCAGGTAGCATTTAATAATACTACAAGCAAGTAGGAGAAGACATTGACAGTATTTAATACCAGTGCTTTGTGAGCCTTTTCCCAATGAGCATTTTTATATTGTGCAGATTAAGTTTAGTACAAGGAATATCAGCTTCAGATTAAAAGGTTAAAATAAGTCAAAAACCCTCAAACAAAGGAAATATATTCTATTGAGATATTTCAACTTAATTTAGAAAATATAACTCAAACTACTGCTGAATGCTTCAGCATATTCTGACCTTTGTAAATCACTCATTATAAAAATTATTATTAGAAAATAATAGAAAATGCAACCAACAGTCAACATGGTTTACACAACTTCTGCAAATTTAAGTATGAAAAAGCTGTAATTATTTAAAGCTGTTCATCTAATACAAGAGAGAGAGAAGCCATTGATATAGACTGTACACAAGTTTTTATCCACGTATATAAATCAAAAGAAACAGCTTCCTTTAAGGCAAGCATATGAAGATACTAAAGCAAGATACCAATTAAATATTCATACATTCAATATTTCAAAATAAGGAATTTAGATATACACATGCATAATTTAAGTTCTATAGTGAAACCTATCTACCGAGGCCATTTCTACTGTATTTCAATAGCAACTCAACTTGATATGTACAATGCATCCTTCCTCATGCAATGTTAAACTTTAAATTCTATAGTAATTCATTTCAAGCACTAAACACAGAATAAAAGCCGTGGTACAATGATAGGTACGGCTCTGCCTTCATCAGTATACCAACTACTACATGCTATGCTATAGAAAAAAATGTATTGGCAAATATGCATTAAATTAAAAAAAAAACCTGTAGAACATCTATAGCTGTTGATATCACAGCTGTTATGTATAAGTGTACATGTGTGTGCATATACAGCTCTGAACTAATTATTCACATGTAAGATAAGTATGGTTCTGTGTAATCCAAACACATGAAATATCTGCAGAATTATTCACTTAGAACCATCTGCATCCTCTTCCTCAGCTTTTCCACACCATCCCCTTACTCTAGTCAATTCAAGACATCTTGGATATAATTATCTATCTTTCTTGTGATAAAAATAAGCTCACTTTCTGAGTACTCAATTGGCATTTTATCTCATTTTTTCTTTCACTGCCTCCATTAGTTTTCCCTTCATTGTGCAAATTTCCTATTGTAGCTACATGTTATTTTCCTCATTCATTACACCTGCTTTTATTTACACTGATACTGTACCCCAATGAGACTGTACTTGTCCATTAAATATATCCCTCCTCTCATTGAACATATGACTATGAGCAGAACTTCTCCACAATTTAAATAGCAGCAACCTGTGCATGGAGGCCTCCCTGTGACCCGGGAAGTGGCTACCCTTCTGTTAAGTGCAGGGAGCCTTTCACAGCCACTGCATACAGCAGCCTTCTCGATATGTGTATAATTAACCTGATTCTGGCATACTAAGATGCACCTTCATCAAAAAGATGGATATGTGCACAAACAGCACTGTGTAGTCACCACCAAGACCTACTCAGTGCAGAGAGAGCTTTCATGTCTTACACAGATGCTAAATTTATGCTGGAAAATCAAAAATGCACTGTTGAGGCTAAGAGGTGTAATATTACGGTGAGTCCCATCCAATGCTCAGGGCTTCTGGGAGCTGAAGTCCACGAACATCTGGGGACCCACAGGTTGAGAACCACTGAGCAGACTGAGAAAGGTTTCTTTCACCTCATGGCTACTGGCCTTTGTAGTGTCATAAAGTTCCATCCAGATATTTCTCAACATCTACATGAAACCACTGCGGGAAATAACCAGTGGCTCATTCACACTACAGAATTATAGCACTGATATCCCACTTCCATTGCCATAGTTCTGTCCTATGGAATACTGGATTTGGCAGTTTAGAGAGGGCCATTTAGAATTCTCAGCCAGAGAGCCCTAGTGCCTCATCAAGCTATAAAACTCAGGATTTCATAGGACAGGACTACAGCAGTTGGAGTAGAATAATAGTGCTATAATTATGCAGTGTGAATGGTTCCCTGGAGAGCTGGGCTAATAAAGTGTCACCACTAAGCAGATTCCTGCCATTTTTAGTTCTGAAATCAGATTGTTCTAGCTCTATTTTTAATATGTTTTATGTTTTAGTAATGTTCGGTAAGGTGCACTAAGAGAGCTTTATCCTGGAAGGTGGCACATACATATTTTAAATAAATCCATAGATGAGCTTGCCAAGGGGAAGGCTTTCTCTTGGTCTTACAAGCACACTTGGTCAGGACAAATAAGTGGACATTTTGGTGGCTGCTTCTATTCAGCTGTCCTCCTACTACCAGCAGGCCAAAGACCTTTTTATTTAAACTTCAGACTATTAACTGTTTGCTGCAGAAATGCCTTCTAATGGAGGAGGAGGTTTGCTGTACTTTCATACACATGAAAATAAACTAAATTAAAAACCAGTCATTATAGTTGTGCGTGTGTGTTTTTTTTAAATCCATATTATGAATCATCTTGAGTTTCATACGGGAGAAAAGAAAGGATATAAATATTAAAATAAATAAAAATGTATTCTATTTACAATATAACATATGAAACAGGGCACTTCAGAGGTAGAAGACTTAGCACAGTTCACGAGTGCCTAATTTCAATTATGCTATAGTCAATCTCTGAAATGGAACGGAATGGAATGATCCATGGGACATTTACAAAGGAAAGCTTATTCAAGTTGATCTCAGAAAAGTTTTCAATAGTTTTTTGCATCAGCAATATATATTCTGAAAGCTGTTTGGAAATGTTAATCAAATTACTGTTGCCAATGAACTTCTATTACCATATAACCATGAAACAAATATTTATATAAATAGAGGGTTGAGTCAAGAGAAGTTTTTTTCATCACAATGATACTCTTGGTCCATGAAGAATACAGTTGTCCCTCCACATTTGCTAGGGTTAGGGGCACAGGACCCTTACAAAAGTGAAAAATTGCAAATATGAAAACTTGTGTGTGTCTGTGGGAAGGGGACTGAGGCATGGTAGAAGGCACTAATACCCTGGGTCTAAACGAGGTCAGGGAAATAGGCGGATCATCATCGTGGCACAATACTTCCTCTTTCTCTCCCACCTCCTTCTTTGGGTATAAGGAGGCATCAGGAGAGGACTTGTGGTGCTGAGAAACTGGGCTACAAGCTGTCCTTAGCTGGTCAGACTGGTGAAGAAGGAAGAGGACCAGAGGTGGGTTTGTAAAGGGCTGCGTGAACTGATCAGAGCTGCCAAAAGAGAAGGTTCCCATGGAAGAGAAGCAGTTGAGCTTGAAGAAACTCACAAATAAACAAATCTGTGAAAGCAAAACCCACAAATGCGGAGGGCCAACTGTATTTACAGCAAAATATGTTATCTGTACTTTCAAAATTTTTTCACTCCCATCCTAAAAGATAAACATTTATCTTTGCATTAACTATGGTATATCATGACTAGGAGTATGCACAGGTAAGTAAGTACATAATCATGGTAACAAAAATCCCAACAACAACCCCTATGTAAAATGTGTATTTACAAGGGAAAATACTTCATATGCAGGAAAAAAATATCTATGGGTCTTGCAATGAATGTAAACTTGCCTCAAAGCTAATACTTTAATTTTCAAGAAGCAAGTAAGAGGATAAAAAAACTAGTCAGTAACAATGCAGCGTCGAAAAGCAATAAAATCAAAATTAAGTTATAAATAATTTAAAGCTTGTCATGAAGATGTATTAATAATTCATCAGATAAATAATTTACTAAATAATCAAATAAATAAATAATGAAATACATAAATAAATCAGCAAATAAATAATTCTGTAAAATAACCTAAACAATAAGTCACTAAAACAAATGACAACCCTACAAAACTATAACGATTTTCTAAATTCTGATAGTTTTAAATAAACAAATGCATATAAACTATATCAATCTCTGTTAGAGAGAAAAAAGATATTTGTCTGTGATACTGGTGGATTCCTGATTACATTACGGAGGATATACTTTAAATTTCACAAGAATGAAGCAATACTTGTAAATTAACAAGACTGCTATTATGTGTTTTGCCCCTTACATTCCATACAACCCTTTTACACAACTAATTTTCATCAAATGTATGTGAGCAGACTTTTTGTAGCATTCTTTATTTCAGTATAGTACTTACAATATTGCTATAGCCCTCCTTGTTAGTTTTCTTACTATCTTCTCCAAACCTTCAGAAGTTTTGCTGCAGGGGAAAAACAAGTAGAGTAACCTTAATTATTACAGATGGTATCTCATTCATTAGTGGATGACAACATTTTATTTGAAAGCACACAAAAAGCTGTTTTATAATTCTACAAAGCAACTTAATGTGTAACAACCATTACTGTTTGCCGACTACCTAAAGTTTTAGAAGTCTTTGGTGGAATGATTTCAAGCAGACTGATGCCTGTTTGTTGTATTTAAACTGACACACAATCTGTGCAAACTGGCACTCATTCAGATATGAAGACAAAATGTGAGGAGGACAAGCTGCTTGGCTGACTTTTAAATCCTATCCTTAATGTTTAAAGCTCATGTCCTTAGAAATATGCAGGAGTTACAAAGCCTTTACTTCCAGAAGCACAGCTGTATTTGTCTGTTGTAGCAAAAGTAATAAAGAACTATGTGGTATCCAGAAGGCTACACAACTAGTCCAGTGTAGGCATTCATGAGTTGCAGTTCACATTTTCAGATACCGAGTTCCTCTTTTTAGAGTATATTTTTAACTTAAAATTAGAAAAGTAGAAACCAAATACAGTCAGCCCTCCACATTTGCAGGTTTCACTTCTGTGGATTTGATTATTCACTGATTATTTGCTGTCACCACAGCTGCCTCCCTATGCCATTTTTAATTGGGATTGCAAGCTTTATGAGACTGAGAAACTGCGAATGAGGCTTTTAGGTTCCTATTTAAAATAGTGTGGGACAGCAGTGGTGGTGGCAGTAAGCCCCACCAGCCACGCACTTCTGCCTTGTGAAGGAATCCTAATGGCTCAAAAGAATCCATGGTGGGTTAAATCTGATTATCATACTTTTTGTGTGTTAAATGTGGTCTCAGAGGGCCTAGAGTTATTTGGTTTTTCCACTTTCCCAGGGGTCCTGTGTCCTAGCAAATGTGGAGGGATGACTGTATTCAGCATTAACAAGCCCCAATAGATTTATTTTAATATACTATATTTATACTCCAAAGCATTATATCTCAGACTATAATACAAAAGACATTCCCTTCTAATACCAATAATGGTGAATAGAACTTTTTTCTTACTGCTACTGATAGCCATTGTACTTATGGATAACCAGCAATCCTTAAATAAGAATTGTAGAACTTTAAAACTACATAGGCGTTGTTACATCACCTGGGGTTCTTTCATAGGCCAAGCCAGAATTTCTTGCTAAAGAACTGTAACAAAATGTACTGATCTAAAAAGTTTTCCTTCTGTTTTAAGCTTAGGCTAGCCTTAAGAAAGAAAACAATCAATCCACAGACTGAAATGCAAGTTGTATACAAAACACTAAGGAGAATGATTACAACCTGGAAATTTCACTGAAAATAAAATGATATTTTTTAAATAACATTATAATTGGCAGAAGTATCAAGACTTAAAACTTGTTATTCTTCCAAAGAAAAAGAGAGGTTGAGCCTAAAGCATCTGTCCAACACATAATATTCATAGAAGAACTCTTAACTGTAAACCAAGGACGTTCCATGTATCAAACGCTATTTTGCTACTGAACTATACTACTTTAAATTTAACATAGCGGATTCCCTTTTTCTGTATAGTACTTCTAAGCAGGACATCAAGGAGTTCTTCAGGGCTTGGTGAGGAAGAATGATAATAACAGAATGCTGAACGCAAAAAGTTTTTTTTTAAAGTCATCTCATAGTCATTACAGGGTTATTTCAACAGCACTCTCATTAACAACTTTCATCACTTTAATATTGTAACAAATTTGCAGAGAAAATTTCAATTATTTTCCTTCAAAGTTATTAAACAAAATGACAAAGAACAACACAATGGCAATACTCCAGTAATAGTGTCTCACTACAGAAACGTTTGATTTGTGAAGTTGTATTAAAACAGTTCATTATTCCTGTAAAATTCAAGAAAAAGTGTCAATACTTCTATTGTTCTTATCCTAATGGCACCACATCTACTTTAAATGGGATTTTGTTTATTTCTTGAATATAGCAGAATTAATGACACTAGGATTACCTTATACTTCTTGAAGCATTATATAAAATTATTTCTTGGTCTCTTCCTCTTTGATTTAGTACACCTTTTAAGATTATTTATTAATGTTTGGATATCCCATCCATCATCCATTATTATTGGTGTCGTAAATTAGAGGAATGGAACAAAGCATTGGACTACTCACTTTTTCCATATCCATCAATAAAACCATCGCTTTCTCTAACACACGTGAAGGAAGGAAGTTTGGTCTAGCTGTCAGAACGAAAGAACTATCTCCACATAAACAACCACTGTGGATAATTTCTGAAACTTGGCACAATCAGATCAAAGACCACTGGGATCTCCTCCATGTCATGGCAGAGAGTAACTGGGATTTATTAAACAGAAGCAAGACAATGAGGAGACTCGATACTGTTTTGAGGGGGCAAACTGGAAAGAAATGGTATGTTCAGGCAGACTTGAGCATTAGTGGTTCAAATTGGAGCTCAACAGTTGCATACCCTTCAACCCATGGCAGCAATAAGGGTGCAGGAGAAAACATCAGAGTAGACAGATTAAGTGGTAACTGGCTAGTGCAAACTAGCCATGAAGTTACTAACCCCGGCCCACACAGAAATCATTTGTGAGAACCAGATTATATAGCTGAATGACCTCTGGGAATCTGTCATCATGTGCCAATAGTATTCAGGATAGAAGAGAATTCGTGAGCGCATGAAATGGCTATAAAACTGTTTTCTGCGGCCTTAACTTTTCAGACATGGACAGGTATGCAAAACTCTAATTTCAAGATATGGCAACCTTTTCTGGAAGGCAAAATAGAAAAGTAATACTTTCAAAGTATTATGTCAAGTTTCTCTGTGATATTAGAAAATCACATCTTCTTTCTATTTGTATTAAGAATGTCTGTTTAAAATTACAAAAATCTAACAGAATAACCCTCTAAAAATCTAATTTGACATAAACTTGACTGAGTTCAATAGAACTTCTTCTCAATAAGTGTGTGCAGAACTGCACCTAGTTATTTGGCATAATGACACTGTAATTCTCCATTCTATTTGTCACCTAATTACAAAGAACCAATCTTCCACAGACAAACACCTGGATGTTTCATTTTGCTATAGCTACACCACCCATGTGCAAGTTACGCTATGCAATCTTGGATCTAAACTCATGTTTGTCTTCCTATCTTTTCAGTCCTGAATTACAGAACTAGAAGGGCCTCATGGGCTACTGAGATCAACCCCTTCCCAAACTCAGTGAAAGAGCTCTAGATCAACCAGCTTCCTTTTGAAGATGTCTAGAGAAGGAAACCCTATCACCCCTCTAAACAATTGGTTCTATTGCAAAACTGCTCTTACCGTCAAGGAGTTCCTTCTGATATTCAACTGAAATCTACCCTCCTGTAACTTCAAACTATTAGACCTGGTCCTATACTATGGGGAAGTAGAGAACATTGCGATCAGGTTAAAGTTTGATTTTAAAGCGTGAAAGACATTTGTTTGTAGGAAAATGCACATGGAGACCTATGATTAGGGTTTAATCAGTACTGAGGGTCCTCTTCATGACACATAATGAACCATACAATTATATTTATTTTTCTTATTTTCCCCATCGGAACTGCCACTCAAGACTAACACTTTTCTACTCTTACAATCAGTTATACCCTTAGTTTGCTAATTCTCATTCCTTCCCCATACTAACTGCCTTCTTGTACCTATATTCTTCTTGTTTTTCTTAAGTGCCACTGACTTTGACTTATGGTGACCCTATGAAAAGATCTCCAAGTCACCCTTTCATCAAACACCCTGCTCAGGTCTTGCAGATTCAGAGACATGTCGTCCTTGATTGAGTCTATCAATCTGTAATGTGGTCTTCATCTTTTCGTACTGCCTTCTGTCTAACCAAGTATGATTGTATTTTCTAGTGAATCATGTCTTCTCATGACATGGCCTAAGTATGACAGTCTCAGTTTAGTCATCTTGGATTCTAGAGAAGGTTCAGGATTGATCTGCTCTATGGCCCATTCATTTTTCTAACGGTCCACAGGATCCATAGAAGTTTTCTCCAGCACCTCATTTAAAACACATTGGTTTTTTTCTTATCAGGTTTCTTTACAATCCAGCTTTCACAATCATATAAAGGAACTGGAATTACTATGGCATAGATAATTCTAATTTTAGTATTCAATGATACATCTTCCGGATCTCATCTAGTTCCTTCATGGCTGCTCTTCCAAGTCCTAGCTTTCTTCTGACTTCTTGACTGCAGTCTTCATTCTGATTAATGACTCCGCCAAGGTAGCTTCAATGTCTTCCTCATCTGCTTTGAAGTTATGTAAGTCATCTATGGTCATTACTTGTGTTTTCTTAATGTTCACTTGTAAACTTGCCTTTGTACTTTTTTTCTTTCTACAGTAAGTCAAGTTTATGCTATTTTCTGCTAGTAGTATGGCGTCATCTCTATATCTTAAATTGTTCATGTTTCTTCCTCCAATTTTTATGCTTCTTTCTGCCAATTCAAATCCTCTTTTATCCGTAATATGCTGACTATATAAATTAGAAAGAATGATAAAATACAGCCTTGCCTGACCCTCTTTCAAATTGCAAGCCATTCCATTTCTCTGCATTGTGTTCTAATAGTAGACTCTTGTCCTGAGTACAGGTTATGTATCAGGACAATCAAATGTTGTTGTACACGCATTTCTTTACGAGTGATCCATAGTTTTTCATGATCTACACAACTGAAGGCTTTGTACAAGCTAATTTTCTTCTGAAATTCTTTGATGTGCTCCATCTGATGTGCTTATCTAACCTATTTTTGCAATAAGATGCCCAGTGCCTCTTCCTTTCCTGAACCAAGTTTGAACACTGGGCATTTCTTGCTCCATATATGGTAGATGTCTTTGTTGTTGAATTTTGAGCATCACTTTGCTTGCATGGGAAATTAAAGCCATGATCCTGTGGTTGTTGAAATCTTTGGCATCCCCTTTCTTAGAGTTTAGAATGTACAGAGTGTTTTCAACCTATAAACATTCTTCTATTTTCTATATTTGTTGACAGATTTTGGTTAGATGGAGAATAGCTTATATCTTTGTAGCCTGATGCGGCTCTATTGGTATGCCATCTGTTCCTGGTGATTTATTTCTCTTTAATGCTCTGAGTGCTGCTTCCACTTCACTTTCTAAAAATTGTAGGATCATTTTAAAATAGTTCTTCCTTAGATGAATCTGTAATCCTTTCATCTCTTGTTATATAGTTCTTCAGTGTACATTTCCATCAGCTTTTTATTCCTAGTTGCTGATCACAGAGCGTCCTCACTGTTGGCTTAAATTTCCCTTTGTTTTCTTAGATCTAGCAGAAGAGATCTCTTGTTCTTCCTTTTGTTGTTGTTGTTGTCACCTTCTATTTCCCTGCATTCGTTATTATAGTAGTTTTCCTTGTTCCTGTACACAAGTCACTGCATAATTGCATTCAGGGTTCTGACTCTATTTCTGTTGCCTTTTACTTTTGTTTCTCCTTTGTCTTTAAGTGCTTGAAGAGTTTCATCTGTCCTGCATTGTGGCTTTCTTTCTTTCTTTCTTTCTTTCTTTCTTTCTTTCTTTCTTTCTTTCGTTCTTTCTTTTCTTTTGCCTGCAGACAGGGTCTTTTTGCATTCCTGACAAAGTCCCTGGTTTCAATCCAGAGTTCTTCCAGCTCCAGATGATGGAGGCTTAATAGTGCAAATCCATTTTTTACCTTATCTTTAAATTCTACAGGGATGTTCTTCAAGTTGTATTTCCACATAATTGTTGGTTAAGTGTTCTTCTTTAGCTTTACTCTGATTTTTGATATCAACAGTTCAAGAATTGTGCCTGCGTCTAGTCTTGTTTTTGCAAAGATAGTGGAGCTTCTCCATCTTCTACCTCCAATTACGTAGTCTATTTGATTTCTGTATGGGCTATCAGGTGATGCCCATGTATACAGTCACCTCTGATTGCTTGAAGTATTTGCTCGCAATGAACAAACTATTAGCCTCATAAAATTCAATCAGTTGCTCACTTGCTCACCTGCTTCATTTCTTGATCTTGTGCTAAATTTTCCTACAATCTTTCATTGTGCTCTGTTTTGCATTCCAATTGTCTATGATTTACAACAAGTCCTGTTTTGGTGTGTGATCAATTTCCTCCTAGACTCCAGCACAGAATCTTTCAGTTTCTTCTTCTTCTGACTCTGTAACTGGAGCATAAACTTGGATTAAAATTATATTGACGGATTCTCCCTGAAGTCTTACTGATATTATTTGGTCAATCTTTGCATGGTATCCTTTGAATGCATTTCCACTATCTTTCCTCCCCATTTCTTCTTAAATTTTCATTTCCTGAATACAACTATCTGACTCAAAATATCCCATTCCTGTCCACTTTAGCTTGTTCACCCCAAGTACTGCAATGTTGATACATTCAGTTTGTTTGTTTACATTTAGCTTCTCAACTCATGCTTCTCTCATTCCATGTCCCCATAATATATGTTATGTTCTGAACACATCAACAGCTGAACATCCTTTTGGCTTGAGTCCAGTTGTGTCATTAGCCACAGCATTGCTTGTAGCTTCTCAGCTGTACCCTAGTAGTTTGTAGAGTGCCATTCAACCTGGGAGTTTCACCTTCCAATACTATCTCTAGTTTGATTTCTGACTGTCTCATCGCAGAGTTTTCATGATAAAAGACATTCAAAAAGGGTTACCATGCCTCCTTCTGCACAGTACTAACAAGTGTTAGCTATGGTACCACTGCCACTGTCTTTGAGATATCCTCCACCAGTGTTACCATCCACTAGATGTTTGGCACATTTAGTCTAGCTCCTCATCAAAAGCTTGCCTTGACATGGGAGACCCTACCAGCAGCATTGCTGCCATGAGCATAGCCTCACAAGAGCATGAAATCCCATCATTGCAGAAAGGCTATGCCATTAGTGGGATCTGTATTCTACAAGAAACAAACAAACAAACAAACAAGAACAAAATAACTAACTGGAGCACAATACTCTTTGAAATGCCTAAGTTGTTTAACCAAGTTGTCCTCACATTTAAGAAAGAAAGAAAAAGAGAGAGACAGCGGTGTCTCCCCAGACATCACAAGGGACACTGCAGGATGATTTGATCTGTGAGTCTGATTATTTTGCAGCAAAACTTTAAAAAAAAAAAAGGCTGTTCAGCGATATAATTTAAAGATGCTGGCAATCATTTTGGCTAGGACTACATACCTCACAGTGGCTTTTCACTGAGGAGAACTGGACAGCTTGATAATATTAAATGACCCCAGTAAAATACATCATGCAGTAAAGAGTCAAGATTAATATTACTAATCTGCCAAATCAATTATGAGAGTAGAGCAGGGCAGGTTAGGACTGGCTTCCTCTTGAAGACCTGAGAGGCTAACACGCCAAGCAGAGCTGCCAAGTTTTTCATTGTCTTCTTTCCTCGATCTCTCTCAGAAGTTCTGTTTTCCTGATGGCATAGATATTACTACTGTTGAGGAAGTCGAGACAAAGAGAAATCTTAAATCTAGTCCTAGACATGATGTACCTTTCTGGGATATAGATCACAATAGTGGCTTTATGCTTCTTATTAGCTTTCAAAGTTTTGAAGATGGGAGAGGAGGCTTAATAAAATCCTATTTTGTTAGAACTGCCTGAACTTGGGAAGATCTTTATCTCAATATCCTTAGCTTTTTGTGTATGTGTTTTACTTTTCTGTTTACATTTTCAAATAACTTTTTACTATCAGCTCTAAGTATCTCTAAACTGTGTGTGTGTGTGCAGGCGCATTGTGCCTTCGAGTTGCCTGTCAACTTTTTGCAATCCCATGACTTTCATAGGGGTTTCTCAAGCAAGGAATATTTAGAGATGGTTTTGCATAAATATTCTTGATAAATATGAAAAAACATTAATTCACATTAAGTCTATGAAACACCTACAATACTGAGTGGTCACTGCCCAACACCAGGATTTTGATTCTACCCACTCAAGTTTTTTGGCAACCTATCAGTCTACTGAGGATAATGCTGACCATTTAGATAGACTGCCACCACCCTTTTATACATCCATGCAGTCTCAGTCAGGGAAAACTCAGGTCTGGACCACAACAGGCCAAAATAACAAAGGCTTAGCTGAAGCAGCTATAACTACCAATGTTAGAAGAACTATCTCAGGTTATAGTGAGAAATAATACACAGAGTGCAAGACTCCACAAGGAGAGTCAAGATGGTCAGCACAATCATATACGAGACTCATCTACTGAAGAGCAAAAAGTATGGGCAAAGCGAAAAGCTTTTTTTTAAAAAAATTCTTTTCTACCCTTGGCAATCATATTTGGCCCAATTAACCTATCAAAGGGCCTTGAACCTTTCCATAACTGCCTTCTAACAGCCAAATTGCTTTCACATGGGAACTGCCAACATGACCTTGATTACACAAGTATTAATAATGAAACTATAGGTTGCAAAGGTTAAAAATCCTCTGAAAATCAGTGAGGACACAAAGTTGCACTTAGTAATAATCATAGAATCATAGAAATGTAGAGCTGGAAGAGACCACACAGGCCATCCAGTCCAACCCCCTGCCATGCAGGAATACCCTCAAAGCACTCCCGACATTACTTTAATTCACTTTTAACTCATAAAATGATGGTCTTTGAGACAACACCATAATCTATACACTTTAAAAAAGAAAAGAAAATTATCTTCTGAATTGTCCACTTGTTATAGCTACTTTTGTAACAAGGCACTAGGAAACAACTGTATATACAATTAGACAGAAAAGGGAGGTGAAACATTTTTGAAGACTGCTTCAAGGGATCTTGCATGCCATCTCCCCCACAGAAATAAAAATATGCCTGAATCTAGCCAAATTGCTGAGATACACTGCTGGAAGGAAGCAGAATTGCCATCAATCTAAAATTAGTCTCTGCAATCATTCTAATTACCTTATTGACTTCTTTAACCATTCCACAGTTGCTTCCAACCACATTCAAGAGTCTAAATAATTGTTTCAGCTCTTCTATACTTACTTTTTCACCTTTAGTGGACGGTTGTGATACTACATCTACCCCATGAAAGCTCCTAGGAATATTTCTGTATGATTATAGTTCCTTATGGTAGATTTAATATACCAAAGTTGCTCATCACATAAAGCATCATGCCAGATACTCCTATAAAGCTGTAGCATAGGCTAGTGCTATTCAAAGTGGTGGCCCATGGACCTGAGTCAGTATGTGAGCCACCAGCTCAGAGTCCACTGCAAGCTTCCAGGAAACTCTTAAAATATTATAATAATATGACACACGTATATCATGGCCCCTGGCACATTGGGGAAAAACTGCCAGTCTGCCATATCAGATAGCTTGAGAAGGGCAAATAAGACCAACTGCTTAAGAAGCATCAAGCTTAATTTACAGATGTCATACGGAGTCACCATTAACTATGGAAACATTTTCAGCAGATTCCAGGAGATTGCTCGAACATGAAACCTCACTAAGAAAACCACAATCCATTAAAATTTAAGCATAATGTTTTTTGAAATACAGTAACTTTGAAATCTGTCATATCTGAAATAATAAACCTTCAATCAAGTAAGTAATGTGCAAACCCTAAGAACATTTTATCACATTAGAGATTTAATACCACAAAGTGCCATGTCATACTAATTGTGATATACAAAATATATTCTCTCACCTCCATGCCCTCCAGTAAATTTATATTGATTGCACTGACAGTGATTTGTTAATTCAGAGTCCTATTTAAATGGAAACTTTCCAGTGCTGAAGTCAGCAACCATGCCATTCATGTCTCCAAGACTAAGAAAACATACCAATTTACCTTCCTGGAACAAATATCTAACAGCCTGATACACATGACTGCAATATTTGACTGCACAAGATAAGTGCTTACTCAGCAAGCATCCCAAAGGTAATGCATTACTCTACTTAAATATACTAGCACTTTATTATCCATTTTACACAAGAATCCATAACAGTAACAAGTGTATTGTTTGACACACAGTGAAAACTTATGAGTAACTCAAAGATACTCTGTCTGACCCTTGTCAGATCAATTAATAATTTATTGAACAGTGACAAAGTACTGTATCATGACAAACAAAAACCCCAAGGCAACACAGGAGGAGGTATTCTAATACTGAGCATAGTGTCTGACAAACAAACTACATACAGTGACAACACGTACATAAACTAAAAAAAGAAAGAAAATGGCAAAGAAATGTTCTTTTTCTTCAGAAAATCTTTTTGTTTTGATCATATATTGAATGTTAGGAATGAGAACAGTCAAATGTATGAACATTGTGACAATGTCGATATTTATTTGTTGTATATTTGAATCCATTTTATCAGAAAAAGTAAACTACTACACACAATTGTGTTGCTTACAACAGTTGCTTACTGAAACAGAAACATACATACATGTATACCAAAGCATAACCAAAAATATGTGTATGTATATGTGCACACATGCATGTGCCTCTAGTATTCATGAATAAGTTTCACACTAAAATGAAGTTTACCATCTTTCAGCTGCAAGTAATCCAATGTCAGAAAATCTCAGCTATGTTAACAGATTCCTTTTTGTCATTATAGGCTGAGTCAAATTAATTTCCTTTACCACCACAAGAAATCCAGGAGGCAGAACAGTAGCTTCTGTGATTTATATTGAGAAAATGGCTAAACAGATTGATCTGTAACACAAGCCATTCCAGCTCAATGTGCATAAGATAGGTTTCCACAGTTGTAAAGATTCCACATGATACAGTCTTCCCTCCACATTTACAGGGGTTGGGGTGCAGAACCTTTGCAAAACTGGAAAAAGCACAGATATCTATAGGTCACAGTAAGGAGCACAGTTTTGCCTTCAAGGTCATGGGGTTCTTTCATAAGGCAAAGGCGGACAGCTGGTGGGGCTTGCTTCCACCTCCACTGCTGCCCTACACCACTTTTAATAGAGATTTATAAATCTCACCTCACGTTCAAAGTTTCTTGCAGTCTCTCTCAGTCTCGTGAGGCTTGCAGAGACTGTAAACGTGAGAGGAGACTTGTAAGTCCTTATTAAAAACAGCCTAAGGCAGCAGCAAATAATCTGCAAATAATCAAATCCATGAATGTTAAATCCGTGGATGTGCAGGGCCAGCTGTATTAGTCATAGGTCTACCACTCTGTCACAGATGATTATCCAGCTTCAGGCCAGTGGCAAAACTGCAACTACCCATAGCACAGAATATGATAGTATATCCATATCGCTAAAATAAAATGTCAGTTCAGTGGATAGGCCTGTACAGCATTTTGGAGTCTACACAAACATGAAAAGTTTTTAACACAACAAGCTAAAGTAAACTTTTTATTAACTGAGTCAGTTACATATGTATATACTTTAAACAGAGAGACATGAAATGCTTTTCCATTTAATTACCAAGGTGTATTTCTACATGTCCAGTATATATAGGAATACTGGCTCGATCCCAGTGTCAAAATGCTTGTATCCAGAGCTTGGAAGTATCTAGTCATGAGAATGGAGTAGGTGTAATTCAGCCACATTCCAAACATAACGCAATGAGAAAATGCAAAATTACTTTTCTGATGTAACAAGTAATGGTTTCCAGTTACTTTCAAGTATTACACTTAAAGAGCATTTTTCCAGTCACTTTGGCAGGATTTTCTCACACTATATGCCACTCTCTCAGCTCTTCTAAGATTTGTGTCCTCAAAAAAAAAAAAAAAAATACAGTGAGTCCTCCACTTTCACAGGGTTTAGGGGCACAAGACCCCCACAAAAGTGGGGAAAAAACACCAATAAGAATAAAAATCACAACCACTATTTCTACCTGAATATACTTCTCTAGGAATCTCTAGGTCCTCCAGAGTGATTCTACTGTCAACTTCCAGGTGCATGAGCAGGTATTGCTAAAGAGAGGAATTCTAAATAAAGCAGAGTTCCCATGTGTGTTTTGAGTCTTCAGTGAGAATTAGCCAGAAAGAGTGGCTTAGAAGTGATTAAGACACAGAGAACTGGTGTCTAAAGCAAGGATTGATTGTCAAAATCTGTCAGAAGTTTAACTATTATTGTATCAACACTGAACTACAGTGTACAACAACTTAACTCTAACAAGATGCTTTATTTCCACTGGTACTATAACAAATTCTGCGGTCTGTTTTATAACTACTGAGTCAGACTGAGTTACTGAGTTACTGGTAATAAAAAGAACACACTACCTTAAATAAAGTATTTGGTTCTGAGTGAAAACTTCAGACTCTGTTTCACAAAGATTGTGATAAAAGGGTAGAGTCAGGCTAAGAGATATTGATAGGGTTTCTTATTAAATAAGAACTGCTAAATCAATCTCAGGAAAAATAAAGGCCTGTCACAGAAGTGGACCATAGAATCGTGCTGGAGGACCTACAAATTCCTAGAAGAACGTATTTTTTTCCACAGCAGAAGAAAACAAAGTAAGAATTTTTTAAATTAATAAATAAATTAATAAATAAATAACTCGTGAATAATCCTATCCACAAGTGCTGAACCTGTGGAATGTGGAGAGCCCATACTAATAGAAATTAATGGAAAAGTTGACGATCAACAAAGAAGGGGCAAACTGCCAAGAACCTTTTTTGATATGCGTGAAGAATTATCAGTTTTGGATGCATGGAGGTGGCTGTATCCCAATGAAAAAGATTTTACCTTTTTTCGGAAGTACATCAACCTTGGTCTAGAATAGATATGTTTTTTATTTCCAAGCATCTGTAAACAGAGATAAGCAAGGCAGAAATATTGCCCAAGATCATCTCAGACCATCATCCACTGCTGTTGCAAATACAGGAGAAGACAAAACAGTATCAATGGCATCTAAATGACAGCTTATTAAATGATGATGAGACAATCCAGCAAGCAAAAGAAGTACTTAAAAATTATTATATAAATATATAAATATAAACATATTTTAAGGAAAATATAATAGATGATATGGAGATGAAGATGGTCTTGGATGCACCTAAAGCAGTAATGAGAGGCTTTTTTATACAAAAACAACAGATTCAAAATAAAAAAAGATGAGAAAAACATCAAGAGCTGATGACCCAACTCCAAGAGAAAGAAAGAGAATTTAGAGAAAACCCATCGAAGAAATCATTACAAGTGAAGATAAAAAAGGTACAAAAAGAGATAATGCTGAATACATCGGGGGAAATAGAAAAAAAGATGAAACAGATGAAATTGACTCATTTTGAACAAGCTAATAAAATTGGGAAAAAATGGTTAGAGTACAAACTTACGAAGAATAGAGAGAGGAATATAGTAACTGAACTGAAAAATGGGAAGAAGATGACAACACAACATGAAAAGATAAAGCAGAAGTTCAAAGAATACTTTGAAAAATTATTTTATGAAAAAAATTCTTTGTATCAAAATGAGAAAATTTGGATAGAATTTTTTTTTCCAAGGTCAAGATCTCAAAAATTCCGGCAGAGAAACAGGAACAGTTAAACAAGCCAATAACATTAACTGAGATAGAAGAAGCAATAAAGGACTCGAAAATGGATAAAGCACCAGGACTACACGGATTCTCAGCACTATATTACGAAAGATTTGTAAAAGAATTAATACATCCATACCAAGCAACCTTGAAAGAAATAGAAAACTATGGGAAACCACAATCCTGGGGAGAAGCAAATGTTGCATTGATACGAAAGGAAGACAAGGACAAAAGAGAAGTTAAAAATTACAGATCAATCTCTTTATTGAATATAGATTACAAAACACTGGTGTCAGTATTGGCAAAACGACTGAGACATGCTTTACAGGATAAGATTCATGAAGGTCAAACAGGCTTTCTCCCAGGCAGATATATGAAGAACAATATAAGAACATTTTTGGATGTGATTGAATACTATGATAAAAACCCAGGGAAAAAGATAGCTTCTATGTTATTGGATGCAGAAAAGGCTTTTGATAATGTTTCTTGGGAATTTATGCATCGAATCTTAAAACAACATGACTTGGGAGAAATCTTTTGTAAATGGATCGAAATGATTTATCAGGATCAATCCGCGAAGATACTTATAAATGGAGATTCAACGACAAGTTTTGTTATAAATAAGGGGGAAAGTCAAGGGTGTCCTTTATCACCATTATTATGTATAGCTGAATTGGCAGTATTATTGATTGCAATAAATGAAGATTCACAGATACGAGGTTTGAGAATAAAGAAGAAGGAAATAAAATACAAAGCCTTTGCAGATGATGTAATCATATTTTTTGAGGAACCTCAAGAATCAATCCAACCGTTGATGGACATTTTACAAAAATATGGACAAATGGCAGGATATGAGATAAATAGAGAAAAGACAATGATGATGACATTAAATATGACAGAGAAAGAACAAGCTGACCTAGAGAGAAGATCTGGATATCAACTAACTAAGAAAGTAAAATATCTAGGTATTACAATAACAAATAAAAATCAAGAATTATGTGAAAACAATTATTTGAAGACGTGGAAAGAGATTAAAAGTGAAATCGAAAAATGGTCAAAATTAAATTTATCTCTCCTGGGAAGGATAAATGCTTTTAAAATGTCTTTATTACCAAAACTTATGTTCCTCTTTCAGAATCTACGAATAATAGGAAGAGAGAAGACCTTTAAAGAATGGGAAAAAGAATTACAAAAATTTATCTGGCAAGGGAAAAAACCAAGAATAAGATTTAAAATATTACAAGATGCAAAAGAGAGAGGAGTATTTGATGTGCCATCATTAAAAACCTATTTTCAAGCATCTTGTTTAAATTTGATTAAGGACTGGATTCAAGTAGAAAATACAATAACTAAAGAATTGGAAGGAATAAATAATAGGTTTGGATGGCATGGTTACCTACACTATGACAAAATAACAGTGAACAAAGTGTTTAATAATCATTCCATTGGGAAGACATTACTGAAAGTCTGGTCACAAATAAAGTATAAATTTTATAGATGGCTCCCGATCTGGACTTCACCTCAAGAAGCACATAAAATTGCCCCAACAAAACAAGGAAATCTACTAATTTATCAAGAGCTACTGAAATGGGAAGGGTACAAGCCAAGAATGAGAACTGAAGAAGAACTAAAAGCTTTAGGATATGAATTTAACTGGTTCCCATGGAGACAACTCAAGGAGAGATTTAAAATGGATCAAAAATTATATGGATTTGAAAGAAAAAAAATGAATTAGATCTACTGATGAATTAGATCTACCAGACGAAAAGAATTTCAAAATTTTATAAACTACTGCTGCAAAGAGATATGGAACCAGAGGTTGTCAAAGATAATATGGTGAGGTGGGCTTAAAATATTGGACACCAATTGAATTGGATACATGGGTGAGGGCTTGGAAAACAGATTTAAAATTTACACCAAGCTTAAATTTAAGAGAAATTTTTTACGAAATGCTACATAGATGGTATACGACACCAAAAAGATTGCAAAAAATAACTAAGATGTCGGAAATGTAACGAAAAGATAGGCTCGTTTTACCATATGTGGTGGACCTGTAAGATAGGAAGGAAATTCTGGAAAGAAATGCATGATGAAATTCAAAGAATTTATAATTTAAATTTTGAAATGAAACCAGAGTTCTATTTGTTAAACATATTAGGGCAACAAAGAGAAACAAGATTTCACCAGAAGACAATGATAACTGCTGCTGCAAGACTGATATATGTGCAACATTGGAAAGAAAAAAAGTATGTTGATATAGCAGAATGGAAATTTAAAGTCCTGGATATGGTTGAGATAGAAAAGTTAACATGTTCTTTGAAAAATAAACCTATCCAGAACTTTAAAAGGGAATGGAGAGAGGTTTTAAATTGGATAAAGACATAGCATAAGAAAGGGAAAGGAATAAAGTAAGAAAGTAGGTAAAATAAAGTAACAAGGTAACAAGGTAATGTAACCAAGTAGTAATGTTATAATGCAACAAGGTAATAATCTAAGATGTAACAACGTAAGAACATTTTCTCTTTGGTGTAAGCAATAACTATGTATGAATGGCATGGAAATAAGCAGAATCAACTGGGAAATAAGCTTGGAAGTGGGGAGGGTTTTTTCATATCTAATGATAAATTTCAATAAAAATATTTTTAAAAAATTAATGGAAAAGTAATGGGCAGTGCAATAGGTAATGTCATGTTACTTATTTTCATCACTGCCATAAGTACCAGCAAGAGGCTGTTTTTAAACCACTGTAACAAGAAATAGAGCAAATCAGTTGTTAAAAGTAACTTTCCAAGATCTGCTTTTAGTACTACAGTTGAGGCTTTGTCCTTAGCATAGTGTTCTGCCTTCTAGTTGTACAATCATGCCTCTGAATGATCCTCTTTAAGAGTCTTTACATTTTTTTCCAAACACACCACTTTGCTTGTTTTAAGACAGTGGTTCTCAACCTGTGGGTCCCCAGATGTTCATGGACTTCAGCTCCCAGAAGCCCTAAGCATTGACCATAGTGGCTGGGGCTTCTGGGAGCTGAAGTCCACGAACATCTGGGGACCCACAGGTTGAGAACCACTGTTTTAAGAAATAGTGAAGATAGTATTCTTTTCTCATTTTTTAACAATGCCATGCTGTATGTTTTGTCAGCCTACAACTGCTTACTCCTGTGAGGCCCAGCCTTTTAGACTTCATATTTATAACATGAGAATAATTTTGAAAGAATCTACCTTCTGCTGTTCATCTTCCATTAGAAATTACATTTCTCTCTCTTCTCATGTTGTTATGGCATACCTTCAAGTTGTTTGTGACTTATGATGACCCTATCACAGGGTTTTCTTGGCAAGAGTTTTTCAGAGGGGGGGTTGCCTTTGCTTCTTTGAGGCCAAGAAAGTATGATTTGCCCAAGGTCTCCCAGTAGGTTTCCACTTTGCAAAATCAAACAGCATTTTTTCCTCACTGCTAAGATTCCGCACTCAAAGAGGCTCAGTCACAGAGGCTCGGCATTTGACCAAGGGCCCTCCAAAACTGAGATGCATAGTTTATTGCCATCAGTGCTCTAACTACAATACCCATCTATCAAAGTGAAAATTAAAGATTTACAAGGCAGGCTGGTGTCCAGTAATAACAGGACAAGTACTGGGAGAAAATGAGAGAATACTTGTTCTCACCTACAGCTCACAGTTGAAACCACTTAAATGTACCAGCAGAGAGCTACAGCCCATCCTGAATAAGGACATTTCCCTTGCGCAGGCCTTAGGTGACAGGCTTGTATTTGCTTCCAGAAAATCAAGACTGAAGATGGTCTGTTGTTGCTGTGTGCTTTCAGATCATTTCCAACTTATGACAACCCTACGGCAAACCTATCACAGGGTTTTCTGAAGCTAACAATGTGAAATGCGCCCAAGGTCACCCAGTGAGTTTCCACAGCCAAGCAGGAAATCGAAGCCTGGTCTCCAGCGTCATAATCCAACATTCATTATACCATCCTGGCTCCTCTGAAGATGGTAGTTACTAACAATAAGAGGTCATGCAGGGAAACAGACACAAGGACTAGTCCATGCAAACAACCCAAATTCCACCATCTGTCCTCACATCTACTCTGCAGAACTACTACAGGACCTGATAATTCAAAGACATAGCCATGTTAGTCTGGATCAGTATGCAAAGGAGTCCTGTAGCACCTTTGAGACTGAGAGAAAGAAGTGACAGCATAAGCTGAGTGCTCCACTTAGCTACATGCCTCCAGTTTCCACCCTGAACACACTACCAAATCCATAGTTTACAGCCAAGCCCTCCGATACAAACACCTCTGCTCAGACCCACAAGACAAGGATGCCAAATTCAAGGAAAAACAACAAGCGTTCCTCAAACTACAGTCCCCACCATATGAAGTTAAAAAAACCAACAACAAGGCAAGACTTATACCCAGGACTGATCTATTACAGAACAGACTAGACAGGAAATGGCAGAATCCCACTAGTGATCATATACAGCTCTCAACTGAGACCACTGAAATGTATCAACTGAAATCAACTACAACCTATTCTGGACAATAATGCTGCCCTCTCAAAGGTTCTTGGTGGCAGGCCTTTACTTGCCTACAGACAGCCTCCCAATCTCAAACACTTACTTACCTAAGAGGAGGATACACAACATGGATGGAAGATGAGTACAAGACCTTGCCACAAACCCAGATGCCAATGCTGTCCATACATCTGCTCAGGAAATACCATCACAGGACCTAATCACATCACCCACAATATCAGAGATACTTTCACTTGCTCATCCTCTAATGTGATATATGGCATTCTCTGTCAACAGTGTCCTTCAGCACTCTACACTGGGCAAACAGGGCAGTCTCTGTACCAGATGATTAATGGACATAAATCAGACATTAGGAATGGGAAACACACAAAAACCAGATGTAGAATACTTCAGTTTTCCTGGGCATTACATCTCAAATCTCAGAACAGTAGTCTTTGAACAAACAATGAAGGAAGCTTGGAAAGAGAAACAGCAGAATTGGAATATATCCACAATGTCTAGTCCACTGACAGTGGGTTGAACAGAGACAATGGTTCCCTGACACCCAACACATAGTATAACACTAGTTAACACCCCAGCCTCATGAGGGCTCTCTTAGCCAGTTTATCACATCTCCTTTCTGATTCCACGCAAATATCACACTACATTCCAACAACTTTTGCCACCACTGATTTGGTTATCAACTCATCTTGGCTTTAGGCAGCATCTCTCCTCCTGCATTTGTCCCCCAAGAACTACAGTTAAAACTGATGTCACCTTACCACCATACCCATTGCATTTCTACAGCTATTCACAGACACAGCCTTCTCATTCATAGCTATAAAGGTCTGTTCCTAGGCACTTCACTTCATTCATCTGATGAAGTAAACTACAAAAGCTTATGCTACCAAATTCTTTCTCTCAGTTAAGACCTGACAATGTCACCCAAAATATAAGTGTTCGTTCATTTTCTCTTCTTCCAGTGTGATATATACCAGCTTCTGTCAGTTATGCCCTTATGCATTTTACATAACACCTTTCTGCATTTAACGTTAATAATCAACTATGCACAAAAGAATGCTACTGCTGTGTGCCTTCAAGTCACTTCTGACTTATGGCAACCTTGAGGTTTTCTTGGCAAGATTTCGCCAGAGAGGGTTGGTTACCAGCCCGCACACCCCCAAGATCTGATATGGTTTAACTGATGAAATATAATTTAATTGGCAACATATAGTAATTGGCATTGATATCAAAAGGACCCTGATGTGACTTTAAGGTCAGGCTGAGCAGAAGAAAAGTACTGGCTGAACACATGTGCTGCAAAGTAGGTCAGAGATCACCTCTAGGTATAGCTAAGGTCATTGTCGGGACAATCACCAGCTAACTCCAAAGATAATAGGCTTACGTTGAAGCTGTAAGGTCTCTGCTGCCACACAACAGTGAACAGAAGCTCCCACCAAACCATTGATTGTTTCAACTCTCCTTCCTAGAACCTGGACATTTCCCCACATTGTCCCTTTAACTCTCCACTAGTACAGAGCTATTACAACAGGCATTAATTCTTTGCCACCTAACACTAAGATCATTAATACCATCCGGAACCCACTGTCTGCACTGCTACCTCCATTGTTTGCTCGGCAAGAGATCCATTCACACCCTTTCCCTCTAGGAAGATTTTGGGTATTAAAAACCCTCCATTTTGGACAGTCAGACACAGAATCTCACTCGCTGAACACCACATTGTCACTCTGATTCCTGAACAAGTACTGTCCTTAGGCACAAGTCTAAGCCATATTATTGGTTTCTTCACTGCTCTCCGGATCAGTAATTATTGCCCATTCCTTAAACTTCTCTATCAACAACTTTCCTCCCTCTATCCTTCGGTTAGCTCTTGTGCAAGTGTGAGTGCTTGGATCTTGCACGTGCATGACTGAACTCTTTAATAAAACACATTTTAGTTTATTTTGGAATCTCTGGCCGGTTGTTTCTATAGAGACTCTGTAAACATTGGTGGAAGATCTTGTTAGGCCATCCCCCTCTTGCAGGCCTCCTAACTGAGCTAATTAATTCCCCACCATCAAATGGAGGTACTGGCATTGCGGGTGGAGCCCTGAGTCACCCACGTTTTGGGGTAACAGGGTTGTCATTGTCTTACTCAGAGGCTTATAGAGTGTTACTCACCTAAAGTCTCCTATTGGATTTCCACAGCTGAGAAGAAATTTGAACCCTGGTCTCCCAGAATCTTAGTCAAATCCTCAAACCACTGCACTACACAGGCTCTCATATAAAGAATAAATGGATACAATTCTGACATCACAAATGCCTATATTCAAAAACTAATGAGAGAATACATCAGCCTTCCAGGATGCTTTGCTTCACAAAAAATAGCAAATTTCAGAGGAAAGTTAAGAGTGAACGTCTACTGAATTGCAGTTGTTGCTGATAAAACTTTTATTATCAGCAACAGCTATTTTGCAAATGACCATTCAGTATTTTCTGCATTAAATTTTTCTTGATTTTTTAAAATAATCTTCTCAGAAATTATATGCTGCATATGGTTGCATGAATGTGCGCACGCACATCTGTGTATCTGAAGTTCTGACCTAAAATGTCAAAAATCTAATGATATGGATAGTAGTGCACAAGAAATTATGTTGTACTGAACTGATTAGTCATAAATGTGCCACTAGATTCTTTATTCTAAATATGTAAATATTTAAGACTTTGGATGATTTTCACTAAGATCACCCCTCCATCAGCAAATCTGAGGTTTGCCAGCTGGTTCTCAATTTGCATGAAAATGTTCTAAAAGTCAACATGTGCAAATACCAATTTTGGCCAGAACTGGTTCATGAATACAGAAATCTGAAGTGTTAGTCTAAGAAGTACCAGAAGTAGACTTGGTGTTCTGTGAACTAGCAAGGGGATTTCTGTGACCAGCAGAAAAAAACACTTTAATTTCTAGTGTAGATGCAGCTTCTGCAACAGAAAATGTAACATCAAATTTAGAATTGAATATATCAATAAACATGGAGATAGAAAAAAAATCAAATAGTATATGCTTGGACTTCGAAAAAGCTTCTGATAAATTTTATCAACAAACATTGCTGAGTAAGGTTTGCTTTCATGAAATAAGGGGATGACTTTTTTAAAAAGATTCATAAATATAGGAGAGGTTAGGAAGAAATATACAGTGGACCCTCCATATTAACAACCTCCACATCTTGAAGTACTTCTTCAAGTACCTAGGAGCTAGATATGTTTAATCTGACGAAAAAAAGGTTAAAAGGTGACACAATAGCCATATTTAAATATTTGAGGGGATGTCAAGTTGAAGATGGAGCAAGCTTGTTTTCTGTTGCTCAAGAGACTAGGACACAGAGCAATGGATTCAAACCACACAAAAAGAGACCTGACCTAATGGTAAGTGCTGTTTGACAATAGAATACACTGCCTCAGAGTGTGGAGTCCCTTTCTTTGGAGGTTTTTAAACAGAGGTGGGATGGCCATTTGCTAGGGGTGCCTTGAGTGTGTGTTCCTGCATGGCAGAGGGTTGGACTCAATGGCTGTTGTGTTCCAACTCTATGATTCTAAATAGTGAAGAATTAATTTATGCTGCCAGAAGATTTTGTGATGGCCACTAATTTAGAAGGTTTTAAAAGCAGATTAAACAAAACAAGAGCAGGTGGATAGGTCTATGATAAGTAGTAGCCACAACAGCTAAACAGAACTTCAGAATTCAAAGAAACTCTTGCAATACTGATTGCTGGCAAACAGTGGGGTATTCTTCATACTCTTTTGCATGCTTGTCATTGTCATCTGTCTGGCTAATGTTAGAAACAAGATGCTAAACTAATGCAGATGACCACTTGGTCTCTGATGTACTGACAAGAGATTAATAAATGCCTGACATTTTCTTATTTTGCTAAAAAAGCTATCTACAAAGCATTTCCAATTTTGGCCTGTAGGACAGTATTACAAAAAACGGAAGCTAGAAAAGAACCACTGATTTCTAATAATGAATGCCAACAGGTAGAATGATACTTGGAATATCATTGCAAGCTCTTGTATTCATGGACACAAGAAAACAACCATGTGTGAACCTTCAGTGCTTAGGGTGTTCTTTGGGCACAAGCTACATATGACTGAACAGGAACCCATATATACCCTGGTTACCAAATCCAATGACAAGTTGACTGCCCCTTCCTGCTCCAGAGTGTCCTTCCCATCTTCTCTGGTTTAAATGAATGATACAGTAAGTTTCAAGTTTATCTGGATGACGAGCACCAGTTCTAAAGGTGTAGCTACATAGGAAACTTAGAAATTGGCTCAGACAAAGCATTCTGAAGAGAGGATGGGTCAAATTACTTTTATGATCTGACTCCAGGCTAAAAGCAAAGAGGAAGAAAAAGGCACAAAGGTTACTCTCCATTTCCTTTTCTTGATCTAAAAGCCCCAAGACCTACTTCCAATTCAAACATCTAAGCCACAAGATACTAAATAGTGAAACATAAACATAAGAGAGAAGGAGAGACTCATTCAGTGCAGGGCTACACTTTCTGTACCTTTCTCTGATCAGGGTCCTAGCTCATACCAATGGTTAAAAACTTTAGAAGAACAGGGCAACCATTCAGAAATAAGCCCACTTTATCAGTTCTACCAAGACAGCAGGTTATGATCCACTATGATCTAGTAGCAGTTATTCCATCATGTTACAATAGGGGGAGAGCTGGAGTTGTTGAGAGAACTAGTATTTGAGTTTGCTGGTTTTGAGTTCCCCGCCTAGTCTTTTTATTTTGCGCCATTTTGTGTTCATTATTGATCCTATGGGAAATAACATATATCAAGGCCTCTTTCTCATCATGCCCATTATAGCATTTTGATGCCACTTTAACCACCATGATTTCATCATATAGAATCCTTGGATGTGCAGTTTCAGGAAACATTTAGAATTCTCTGCTTTACCAAAATATGAATCCCAGGGTTCCGTAGCATGTAGCCAGCCAAAGCAATTTAAAGTGCCATCACAGAGCTGTGAATTGTCTTCCAGCTAGAAAGAGAGCTTTATTTTGTTAAGCAAGTTCTCAGTGCTTTCTAACCTTCACTTATGCATTTACTCGTAAATATGTGCTACTGAGTTCAATGGAGATTACGGCCATGTCAGGGTACAAGACTGCAGTCTTCACCCACTAATAATATCTGCTACTTCAGTGTTTCCAACCAGTTACATGAAGCATGAGCTTGCTTTATGAAGGAAAACCAGAGCCATCTATACAGAGATCATCAGGGAAAGTAATCATGACCTATGGCACCTTATTTAGTTATAGACAACACTGTTATTGGCTGCATAGAAATGTGTGAATAGTAAATAATTCATGAGATAAAGCAACTGAGAAACAAAATGCATAATACAAGTATAATAAAAATTATATCATAATTGTAACCCCCTACACCAGGGTACATCACTTTCTCATCTTGTACTGAAAAGCAGTATGAAATAAAATAACCATTTTATGTCCTTATGCCTTTCCAGTACAAAACTGCTACTTTCAAAAGGGTCGTAAAAGCAAAGAATATAGCAACCCAAAAGGAGAATAGATGCAATGCAAAACTAAGCACAACCAGATCAGAATAGGTATGTTTACATCCATGTGGGCAACTGAACCAATCACTATCATTCTTCTGCCCTGCTCCCTCTCAGTACCAATTCCTGGTGTCTGATGCTTTCGGACTGTAAACCTGAAGGCAGGAACTGTCTTATTATTGTAAACCATACTGCGAGTCTGTTTTGGCTGAATAACATGATAAAAATAATAAATAACTTCATATAGATTGTGGCCAGAACTAATTTAGACATGCTCACAGACTTTGTTATATTCAATGAGACTTCTACCTTTTATAACAGCACATCTCCACACCCTACCATAACTTTGCTTTTCAAAATCCCGCCAGTTTCAAATGGGATGTGCCAAGTGGCATGCTGACAAAAAAGAAACAAGTAAAAAAGGGCATAATTGCAATTTTTTTCCATATCTGTCTATTAAAACTAGCAATCAGCTTACAGACAAGCCACGGGGGAGCAGATCACACCCCTCTACTTACTTGAGCATGTTCACAACATGACAGATCCTGGTCCCTCACAATTCATTGACTCTTAAGCCACTGGTTGATTATAAATGTACAATGACTAATTAACCAAATGAACAAGGAATAAACTTTGGGGTCTATTTCCACACAGTGCCTAGTTTCTGTGTTTTTGTTTTAAGGAAAACAGGAAGGATGAACAAGCAGCTGCAACCAAAACAACACGAGTGACTAAGGCGGTCATTCTACACCCGCTTCCTTGGGAGAAATTCCACTGGACTCAAGGGAACTTACTTCTGAGTAGACACTGCACAGGGCTGCGCTGCAAGAGCTGGTCTGTGAAACTGAAACTGCCCCAAGAGCGCCTGAACTGAAGCTCTGGGCGCAACGGAAGTGAGGAGTGCAAAGAACTGCGAAAGAAGGAGCAAAAAAACCCCTCCCAATTGCACCTAGGAACGCATATTAGGAGGGGAAGCGTTTAAACCCACGTTGGGTGGACGTGTTTTCTTCCCTTTGCCTGCCTGAAAACGGCTGACGATGGGAAGTGACACATACGCGCCCCACAACTCTCCTGCTCTTACGAAGAGCCAAAGCAGCGAGGACCAGGAAGCACCTCGCCCAGATCTGCTTCTAGAAAAACTGGAGCCCGGAAAGAGGAGCTGCCTTCCCTGCGTTACAGGCCTCACAGCCGCTCCCCCCCCCCCAGCTCGGGCGCTTCTTCACTGACAGCCGGGAATGGAGGCGAGGGAGAAGCGCGAGAAACAGAAGTGGGGGTGAGGAAGGGAGCCAGTGGAAGGCGGTCGTTTGAGAATTGTGGGAAACGGGCCGGTCACCGAGGGGGAAGTTGGTCTGGGGCTGCGCCGGGTTTACCTGCTCCCGCTGGTGCAATGGCACTGAAGAGGGTGGCTCAGCCTCCCTCCTCCCCGCCTGCGTCCCTCCCTCGCTCAGAGAGTCCAACGGGCCCGCCACGGAAAAGCCGGGCTGGGGGGCGGGGGGAGGGGAGGGGAGGCGGCCTTTTCCCCTCCCCGCCTTCTCGTAGCCGACGCTGGTTGCCGAGTTCAACCGCCGCCCCTTCGCCTCTCGCACGCAGGCGCCCGGCTGCCAGGGAAAGCGGAGGCCGCCCACACGCGCCTTGCCGCGGCGGCGCGACGACCGAGGAGAGCGTCGCTCCTCTGACGAGCGGCTCGGCGGATGCCTCACGCCGGCCTTGGAGGCAGGGAAGGCGGGAAACTTTTGCGAGGGAAGAAGAGTCAGGGGAGGGAGGGAGAATTATGGGCTGGGGAGGACACTGAGATGTCTGTTTTTTATACCGACTGTCTCTTGACAACTTAACTCGGCCTCTTTAACTATTGGCAACGCCGGTACTAATCCCAGAAATGTGAACAAAAGGGAGCTGCTCGCAGGCTTGGCTGACTTGGGGGGCCATTGGGGAGATAGGCGGGTTCTTCCAGGCTATTTCGTGCCGGGGACTGGTTTGCCGTGCTCTTTTTTCCCACCCCACTTTCAAGGCGAGTTCCGTAGGGCGGACGTCCTTAGGGTGACTTGGGAAATGCACGCTTAACGCTTTTATTTTCAAACGGCGCCCCCCCCCTTGTTATCCTCAGTATGTATTCCCAATCTTTGGCCCACACGCCGACCCTCCGCGGTAGGACGGCCCTATGCCGAGGAAGACCGGGGCCATTTCCGCACTAACCTGTTACAGCGCCCTTATTCCCCTTTCAACATCCTATGGAATCCTGGGGTTTGCAGTTTAGGCCGGTTGGAAGTGGAGTAAGAGCGCTATAACGGGCTAGTGCGGAAATGGCCCGGGACGCCGCATGTTTTATGAGGTGTGCGCAAGAACAAGATTTCGAGCATCACCTCCTGAAAGCCCTTTTACTCGGCTGTGAAAGCTTTAGGGGCTCTGCTTTCTTTTGCAGCCCCTCCTCCCCGTGCGGCAGTTCTCTACAAAAGTTTAAGGGGGAAAAAATATGCCCTGTCTTTCATTTGTGGAGGGTATCACAGGCAACAGCTTGTATTCGGGATAGCCAGAAAGATTCCACACTGTCTTCACATTGTTCAAAGAAATAGAGCAACCATTATTAAAAAATCCTACATTTCCTGAAAAGAATTTAATGTGAACTCCTGTAAATGAAATAAGGTATCTCTGCATCACGTATGGCTGATATTACATATTCCAAGACCAGGATAGACTTCGGAAGGCAATACTGATTAAACACCCATCTGGAAAGAGGACTTTATAAATACTACCTGTGGTCATGAGTTTATTTGAAAAGGCAGTACTTTCCTACCGTCCATTTCTAGTATTTAGCACAGATCTTCAGCTTTGTGGCTGATTTTATTAGAAGAAATACTTTTATCTTCTGAGCAGCTTTATCACTTTTTTTTCCCACCGTTCTAACATAAAAATGAAATAGCTGTGGAATCAAGACTGCTGACAATGGTGTTTTACAGCCACACATTTAAACATCCTGTTGTGATATGAGCAGAGTAAAGTTTTAGGCTTATTTCTGGTAACAGTAATTTCAAGTTGTTATCAACTGCTGAATATATACAAGATTTCCTCAGTATCAGGATATTTTAATTTTACTCAGATCAGTCTGTGTCGTGAAGAAAATAATAAGCGATCCTTTCAGGAAGCTGTGGTTGGCTGCAGTTTACCAGGTTTTCTCCCGCTCATTGTATGAATAGCCCATACAGAACGTTAAAAATTGAATTCACACGTGCAATTAAAATTGTAATTGACTATCCTTGGAGCCATTTCTAACATGGCAATTACTGCTTACATACGAGTGTTCTATATATATCCATATGGCCTGTAGCATATGATCTGTGGCTTTTTAAAAACATGCTTCATGTATATACACAAAGGTGGTAGAAGATGGGGGGGGAATTAGGTTTAAAAGCAGTATGTAGAACTCTTGGATGACGTGTGTATTCCTATTCAGATGTCTACCCGCTTATATAGTATGTAAAATGGTTCTTAAATTTACAATCTTTTATACAATTGTAGAACCAACTGCTGCTAGTGGGATATAGAGAATCGAGTGAGGGTCTTGATTCAGACTGCAAAATTATAAGTGAAAATGTTTGCTTAGAATGTTTAAAACCAAGTGAGCATACAATAACATTTTCATTGCTTGTTGTTCGTAGGACTATCACTGATTCATAGCAGATTTCAATCCTCAGACTCTTTTTTTCAACAAATTTGTTAGGTGGGTCAGATTCTGAGAAAGTAGTTAGCACAAGGTCATTCTAAGAGTTTTGGATCCATATGAGGTCTCCTTAGTCCATCACTTTAAATCACTACACTTATATGTTAGAGATGTCTATGTTTTGCTCTTTATTTATTATATATATTTCTAATTCACTCTTTATTTCAATAACTGGTTACTAGTGTTCAAACTTACCAATATTTTGTTGTTCTTCATTGCTAATATGTTTTTTACTTCATTTGTACATAAAATGTACCTTTTAAAAAAATATTCTGATAGCAACATATTAAGTACATTTGTATACCTTCTTGCAGTACTAAAATTACAGTGTTGTAACTGGTTCTACTAAAGAAAAGTATAGAGAACTTGAAAGAACTCTCATTGCAGGACAAAACAAAGGTTCTGATCATGTACAAAATAATTGAAGTAGAATTTTGAAGATTGTTTTCAAAACTAGTTACAACCCCAAGGCCTCCAGCAGTAGTCAATAACTTATAGGGGTTTTTTTTAAGTAACTTTTTATTTTCCTCTTTCTCAGAAGTAACTGAACAAGCTACTTTTTTGAGAAAACATCCGGATGCTAGAAGCTGCTTATTATATACAAAATAATGCCTCTTCCTTTTTAGCTCAGTGTCACCTCAACACCCACAGTGGAGTAGAAGGCAAGCACGAATCAACCTCTGAAGCATGATATTTCTCCCCCAGTGTTTAGTCCTTAACTATGAACACAAATTAATTAGATTCATTGCAAAAAGAATGACATTTCCACAACTCTCCCTTTAAGTTACAATTGTCATGTACCTTAGTTATGCTTTGGTTTTCATCCCAGGAGAAAGGTGGGATATCAAGTAATTAAATAAAATCAGTTGTTGTAAAAATACAAATTGTGTTTGCAACTTTCGTTTCCAAGCTTACTCCTGAATTAATGGTGTAGACTTGAAGAGTTGCTCCAAATTCCAGGTTAGCTAACGAATTCAATTGGCATCAAAGTTGAATAGGTGAAACCTTGAGAGGACAATGGAGAGAAATAGAATTGTGAGAAGCCATGTGTATGTGTATGTATATATAGATATATAGATATATACACTATTGCATACTGGCACATGTGAAGTGTTTAATGGAAAGGAAAAGTAATTCCAGTCATGCAGAACATTCCTTGTGGAGCTGCAATTCAAATACAGGGGAGCTGGTTGAGTCCCATGAATTGATCAGTTTGTGTACGTATGAGTAAGAAAGAAAACAATTAGGATTCACTGTCTCCATCAAAAAAATAAATAATCTAAATCCTCTTGATTTTAATTTCTCAATTTGAAATATGACTTAGTTTGGATCCAAATTAGTAAGTACAAGGATATCCAAGTAAACCACATGAAGAGAAAGTATCTCCACCCTTTGTTATTACCCTATGCTGGATATGCATGTAGGATGTAGTTGATTCTTCTATGCACTTGTACCTCACTGCTTTCCTCAGTGACACAAGCATGGAATTCCTTGTACAGCCTTGTCTGTCTCACAGCAGCGTTCAGTTGATAGTACAATAAATTTATTCTTATATCTTTTCTACTGCACTTTGGTCCTCCCCTCCACTTTCTTGTCCAACCATTTTAGTTTTGGTCACGGAGGAATGACTGCTTTGCTGCAGAAAAGCTCAGTGGGATCAAGAAAGAAACAGAAGAAGAAACCTCCTCGGTAATCCTGGAATCACTGTGCAACTAGCTGCTTTAATTAAGGCTAGATATTTTTAAATCATCCAATCACTTTATTCTTAAATTAGAATTTGCTAATGGGGAAATGAGACTGAGGCACGATGTAAGTAATTTTTAAACTCTTGGTCCTACTCACAGTATAAAAGAGTGTTCTATAGTGAGAAGTGAACAGCTGAAGTACTTCATTTTCTGTTTGAAGGATGATTAGCTAAGGCCCTTTCTAAACAAGTTTTAGCTTTAATTCCCCCAGTAGAAAATTATCTGGTAGAGTTAATGTAAGATGTATACTTCTTTGTGGTTTGTACATGTGTAGCAAAACATTTAAAAAGAATTTATCTGTATAGTTACCTGTTGTGTGCCTTCAAGTCATTTCTGATTTATGGTGACTGTAATGTGAATCTATGATAGGGTTTTTTGGGGGCTAAGATTGTGTGACATGACCAAGGTCACCCAGTGGGTTTCCACGGCCAGGTGGTGCGCCCTCTTGCAGCAAGGGCAGTTTGGTTAAAAACAATCTTCAGTGTTTTCCAACACATAATTTTGTATATCACTATTATTTTCTTCAAAATTCACTGATTTTTACAATGGTCTCCAGGGCCATAGTCCAATGCTCAAATCACTACACCAAACTGGCTCTCTTACCTGTTGTTTCTTATCCACAGTACCCAGGTGTGTATGTCACTCTCAGCCTCAGAAGAAAGCAGTGGCAAACCTCTGTATAAACCTCTGTAAAAAAAACCTTCAATGATACTTAGGGTTGCCATAAGTCAGAGACAACTTGAAGGTACACAACAATAACATACTATCAGGATTTATAGAAGGTGGTGTCTAAAAGGTTTAAGGACATGCAGAACTAAAAGGACATTCAGAATAAAAGGTCTACTGATTAACCCTAGTATGCATATAGAATAGCTTATATAAATTTAATATAGCACCTTTGAGACCCAGCATGGTGTAGTGATTTAAGCATTGGACTACAATCCCAGAGAACAGGGTTTGGTTCCCTGTTCAACTATGGAAACCCACTGGATGAGCTTGGGTGCATCACTCTCAGCCTCCAGAACCCCCCATGATAGGTTCACCTTGGGATTGTCGTAAGTCAGAAATGACTTGAAGGCACACAACAACAACAATAGCTCATTTGCATTATTTATCAAGCAGTACAGCCTCCATGTTGTTTTAGAAGCCTCCTTTTTCAACACCATTTCAACATTTGCAGGACTTCTGTGAGTCTAACGAAAAAGTCAGATGCAGTCCTGTGCTTCTCTTAGTTGTACACGCAATGCAAAGCCAGCCTGAGACATTTTATTGACTGAGACAAAAGCTTCCAACCTATTTCTATGTGTAGAAGCTGACAGGAGTAGCAGCTTAACCTAACTGTCCAGGATTATGCATTCTCTATGAAACATCACAAGGCATCCTCTACTGTACCCGAGGACAGGCTAGTTTAGGGGGGACAGGAAAATCTGCATAGCACACACAACCCTTCTCCTCCAACAAGAACATTTCAGAGGCCCTGGAGAAACAGACGGGGGAGGCTGTCCCTACAATATACAAGGTTCTTCCATCTAAAATGGTTACCACTCATTCTGTGTAATGCGAGGGCTGGCCCTAAAGTTAAAAGATTTGTGCATTAGGTTAATTTCTCTTGTCACTTTTATTTACATGCATCCCTTGTTGTGAAGATTACAGCTTTAGCAGGTAATGTCTCCCTCACTTTCACCCACAGATTTTAGTTACAAAATAGTATAAAACTATGGTGGACAATACACACAACCCAGCTACCCTGCAACACTGATCTGAAATACTTTTAATGCTTCCCTCAGCCTTCATGACATAGGAGTGACAGTTTTAATTTGCACTTGGTAGCTGCATTCCCTGAAGGACACAATCAGTGAGTGATACTAATTGGAAATGATCCATAAAAATAGAACGACAAGGCTGACCTTATGTATCCTGAATTCAGACTTTGCAGTTTGGCTAGTGATCCTCAGGTCATGCTGAATAGGGAAGAGTTTATCAACAAGGTAGGTAGCAAACACATCACAGTGGACAGAATTTATCTAGGATTCCAGAGACAGCTTGGATTTACCACACTGTTTGTCACCCATTGTCCTTTTAAAGAGATCTGTGCCACAAATGGTTGACTTTGGCACAAATTGAGCACTACATGGTCTCGCTGACTACCCTCCTGTATATAAAGATTTACAGGGTCACTGCAATGTTAAGTGCAGATTTTGCTACCAGTGAACTTTACAATGTGAAATATTCAGGGCCTATTCATATTTTAAATTAACTTTAGAAGAATTATTACTTTGATATACGAAACAGTTCTTGAAAAATGTTTTTGGATTCCACAAGAACACCTACCAATATACTAATATAATCATATTAATTTAACAACAGTTTAATTTATGTAGGTTATAAGCAACAATATTTCAGTGTGTTTCTTATTCAGACAAACATGGTTTGTCGTTATTGCAGTTGCTTCTTTCCTGTTTGCTACTACAATAATGGCATTATATGTTGTCTGAGGCCTTTTATAAAACACTGCATAATGAAAAGTTGGTTGTATTTTATTTTTAGAATACAATTTAGTGTTATAATGTTGTGAAGATTAATTGAATTGATACCTCAGGTGAATGTTCAGGTGAATAGTTATATGTGCACTTAACACTGATGTGTACACGTGCATTTTTTTTTAAAATTTTTGGCAAGGCATCAGCCTTGGTATAGGCTAATTTTTTGCCCTCTGTCAGTTGCTATAAGCTAGATAATATGAGTTGAGTTGTTGAGTGAACTGAAGGGGTTTAGAATAAATGCCCCGCCAGTTCTATAATTCAATTTATTATCTGTCAGCATGCCAATCGCTTGACTAAAAATGGGAATAATAAAACATCTGGTTTTTGCTTTTGCTATGGAATTGCAAGATGGTTGTATTTGATCAAATAAAAGAAATTTATATAAGGTACACAATGTACGTTATTATATAATGTATAAAATCTTTGATATTTTTATTTTTATATATACACACACACATATATATATAATATCAAAGACTATATATACACATACATATACACACACATATTATATACGTGTGTGTGTGTGTGTATAGATTAAAAGATATAGCAGGGTCCTGGAGACTGCCATCTAGTGACAGAAGCAATTCCTCCAAATATAAACTCTGGGCCTTTATGCACCACACTATTGTTATAGTGCTATTATTCCACTTTCAACATCCTGTGGAATCCTGGGGTTTCCAGTTTAGGGAGGAACATTTAGGATTCTCAGCCAGAGAGCTCTTTGGCCTCAGTAAACTACAAACCCCAGAATTCCACAGGATGTTAAAAGTAGAATAATAGCATTATAACAGTGTAGGCTGGAAATGGCATAAGCAGAAGAGGTTAGAACCAATGTGAGAACCAGTGTGGTGTAGTGATTTCAGTGTTGGACTAGGCCTCTGGGTTCAAATCCCTGCTTGGTCATGGAAACCCATTGGCTGACCTTTGGCAAGTCACACTCTCTCAGTCTCAGAGGAAAGCAATGGCACCCCACCCCTGAGGATGCCTTGCCAAGAAAACCCTGTGGTAGGTTTTCTTTAGGGGCACTGTATGTCAGAAATGATTGAAAGGCATGCAACAACAACAAAAGAGGTAACTCTAGTCATTTGCAGCTACAGTTGTAAAAGATCAGAAATAATGTCTGATCAGTATCTGTGCTATGAGAGCCAGCATAGCGTACTGGTTTGAGTGTTGGACTATGACTCTTGGAGACGAGGGCTCAGTTCCCCGCTCAGCCATAGAAATTCATTCGGTGACCTTGGGCATGCCACATACTCTCAGCCCCAGAAAATCCTGTAATAGGTTTGCCTTAGGGTTTAAGTTGGAGACAACTTGAAGGCACACAACAACAACTGTATCTGTGCTGCCACTATCATAGGTGTATTTGATAAAGACAAGGGTGAGACCTTACTCAGCGGCTACACTCAAGTTGTGAAATTTCTTCCCACTGAAGTCTCTCTTGACTTGTTTTTTTTTAAAAAAAAAAACTCATACGAGGCCTTGGGTTGTTGACTGTGGCACAAGGATCTTTTTTTAATGGAGCGTGTTATGCTTTTATCCTTTTGACTATGTTTTAAACTGTTTTAGTGTCTTTAATAGAACTGTTTATTTAATGAGTTTTAAATTTTGTATCAAATAGGCTTCACCTGTACCTTGTTTTAATTTGTTTTAAGATGCTTGGCAGAAAATAGGGATAAAGATTGAATAAATAAAATAGAACAAAGATCAAGCATAATGTAATCTTCATAGATTTATTGATTTATTATCATAGAATAAGTGATAGATTATAATAGCATCCAACTAGGTACACAACTGGTTGGAAAAACCATACTCAAAGAATGTTCACAATGGCATAGCTTGGTGCAAGCGGGGGAGGGGCAGAGTGGGTGGAGTGGGGGCGGTGGGGTGGGGCAAGGGCAATAGCACATGGGGAGGGGCAACGGCACATGGAGGAAGGGTGACGGCACATAGGGGGCAGGCATGGAGCAGCAGCGTCCCCCAAAAAGTGCCGCCTAGGGCTCAGTCCCCTTGCCCCCCGTCCCTACACCACTGAGCATTCATCATTAGGGAAACAAACTGTCCTAGTAAGAGAATGCTCAAGGAGAACCCTCAAAGAGAACTCTTTATGTGGATGACATAAAGGAGGAACAGAGATAATACCTCAGAGGACAGTTCAAGATGACATTAATAGAATGGGACACTGAGCTGAGACAACAACAATAGAGAAAGGAGAAGTTATGCATTAGGCAAAACACAATTAAACAAAGTCAAAATAGAAGACACCTAGCTTGCCAGCAGTGGTTGCAAAAGAAACTGCAGGGTTGTACTCAATCGCATGTTGAACATGATTCAGCAGTGTGAGTCAGCAGTGTGATACAACTGGAGATATGAGGAAGAGTAATGTGATTTAAGGCTATCTCAAGAGAGTCATAATTTCCAACTGCAAGAGCTAACAGTTCTCTATTATTTTCTGCTAGCCCAGTCTCCTCTGGAATATGCAATGGTATGCAAAATAAGCTGTATTGAGAAAGGTTGAAAGAACGGAGGAGGTTTAGCCCAGAAAAGAGGGAAAAAAGAGGTACATGCTACTATTCTTCAAACACTTGAAATGCTATTGAAGAAGAAGAAGATTTCAGTGCTATCACAGAGGGTAGGGCTAGATTTAATTGGTTTAAGATAATAGGAAGAAGTAACTTTAAGGGTGAATGTTTGACAATGGAGCTCGCTATCTAAGGGTGAGTACATTCTTCTCTGGAGATTTTCAAGTAGCGCCTGGAAAGCCTTCTCTTGATGATAGTCCAACTCTAGATATCCTGAGCTTCAAGTGGGACACAGGGCTAGAGGCTCTAAATTATCCCCTGTATGACTTCCTGAGTCACTTCTGTTAGCAGCCTAACATTTAAATTCTGCGTATATGTGTATGTTTGTTTATGTGTATCTATAATTCAACAACTAATAATTCCTGTATGAGCTGAAACTCTCCTTGCAGAAGTACTGGGTTGGGTTTTTTGTTTGTCTTTGTTTTGAGCTGAGTCATGAACTGAATTCATGAACTGAGCGATGAATGCTGAGAAATAGGTAAAGATAACTTTGGCATTGGCCTCAGTTTTGTCCCCCGCACCTTTGCAAATTCTTTGTGAGAGAGGATGGCTGGTTGTGGAGACATCAGGATTTCCTAAAGGCAAGATTTGTGCCTGCTAGATCAATTAGAATACAGAAAAAGGAAGTATACAAGTTGATTGTCCTGTGGATCTCTCAGCAATTTTACATTTTTTAATGTGATTTCAATTTCCCTTAACAATGAGGAGGGGGTTTGACTTTCTCCAGCAATGTGTTGTTGTTGTGGTGGTAGTGGTGGTGATGGTGGTGTGCCTTCAAGTTGTTTCAACTTATGGTGACCCTTAGGCAAACCTGTCACAGGGCTTTTTGGGGACTGAGTGTGTGTGACATGCCTAAGGTCACTCAGTAAGTTTCCCTGGCTAAACAGGGACTCAGATCCTGGTCTCCAAACCCTGGTCTCATACCATTACAGCATGCTGGTGCTCAATTTTTATTGTACTATAGTAATATAGTTTGGTTGCATAAGTGAAGACAGACAACACAGAACAAGCACTCTTAGCATCCATGATACCCTATATCATAGAATCATAGAATCATAGAAATGTAGAGTTGGAAGAGATCCCAGGGGCCATCCAGTCCAACCCCCTGCCATGCAGGAACACCCTCAAAGCACTCCTGACAGATGGCCATCCATCCTCTGCTTAAAAACCTCCAAGGAAGGAGACTCCACTACACTCCAAGGCAGCATATTCCACTGCCGGACAGCCCTGACTGTCAGGAAGTTCTTCCTGAGGTTCAGGTGGAATCTGCCTTCCTGCAGCTTGAATCCATTGCTCCTTGTCCTGGTCTCTGGAGCAGCAGAAAACAAGCCCTCTTCTTCCTCTACGTGGCATCCCTTCAAATATTTAAACATGGCTATCATGTCCTCTCTTAACCTTCTCTTCTGCAGACTAAACATACCCAGCTCTCTAAGTCTATCCTCATAGGGCATGGCTTCCAGGCCTCTCACCATTTTGGTCGCCCTCCTCTGGACTTGCTCCAGCTTGACCATGTCCTTCTTGAATTGGGGTGCCCAGAACTGGACACAGTATTCAAGATGAGGTCTAACCAAAGCAGAGTAGAGTGGCACCAGTACCTCCCTCGATCTAGACACCATACTCCTATTGATGCAGCCGAGAATTGCATTGGCTTTCTTGGCTGCCACATCACACTGCGGATTCATGTTTAGCTTGTGGTCTATGAAGATTCCTAGATCCCTTTCACACGTACTACTATCCAGCCACGTGTCCCCCATCCTATACTTCTGTATTCCATTTTTTCTACCTAAGTGCAGGACCTTACACTTCTCTCTGTTGAATTTCATTTTGTTAGCCTTGGCCCAGCTCTCCAATCTATCCAGGTCATTTTGAATTTTGATCCTGTCCTCTGGCGTATTAGCAACCCCTCCCAATTTGGTGTCATCTGCAAATTTGATGAGCATGCCCTCTATTCCTTCATCCAAGTCGTTGATAAAAATATTGAACAGCACTGGGCCCAGGACAGAACCCTGTGGCACCCCGCTAGTCACTTCTCTCCAGGATGAGAAGCAGCCATTCGTGATCACCCTTTGGGTTCCGTCGGTCAACCAATTACAAATCTAACTAACAGTAGCCCTGTCCAGTCCACATTTTACCAACTTCTTTGCAAGAATGTCATGGAGAACTTTGTCAAAGGCCTTACTGAAATCGAGATATCCTACATCCACAGCATTCCCTTCATTTATCAAGCTAGTAACTCTATCATAAAAAGAGATAAGATTTGTCTGGCATGACTTATTTTTGAGAAATCCATGTTGACTTCTCGTGATTACCGCATTGCTTTCTAAGTGATTAGAAACTGACTGCTTAATGATCTGCTCCAGGATCTTTCTGGGTACTGATGTCAGGCTGACTGGACGATAATTATTTGGGTCCTCTTTTTTCCCTTCTTGAAGATGGGGACGACATTTGCTCTCTTCCAGTCTGCTGGAACTTCTCCTGTCCTCCAAGAGTTCTCAAAGATTATAGCAAGCGGTTCCGCAACGACCTCTGCCAGCTCTTTTAATATCCTAGGATGCAATTCATCTGGTCCTGGAGGCTTGAATTCATCCAGTGTGGCCAGGTATTCCTGTACCACCTCTCTACCTATTATGTGCCTCATTTCCCCTGCTTCCTCACCTGCTCCCCAACCGCCAGGCTGAGTACTTGTATCCTTCTGGGAAAAAACTGAGGCAAAGAAGGTGTTAAGTAGTTCTGCCTTTTCTCTTCCCCCTGTGAGTAATTCACCATCTTCTCTGCGCAGGGATATCAGATCCCCATGGGAAACACCAAGCACCCTACAACACTTTCAGTTTTCAGAAAACTCTGCTTTTCTCTTTCTGGGTTCAACTATGGTCGTTGCCCACATGTAAATCTTAGTCTTCCCCTACTCCAGTAGCTAGTTAAATACTATCAAATAAGAAGAAATCCATCACTAGAGAGAGAAAGAGAGGAAGAGGACAGAGATTACAAATAAGCATAAATTTTAGATAAGCTAATGTATATTTCAGTTTTACATTTAGAATTAATGAACTAAAAGTGTGATAGGCCCTTTCTTTTCCCTCAGATGGATATAGCAGTTCCAATCCATAAAGGCACCTTGTCAATATTACTTTGCCTGGCTCCCCCCTCTTATCATAACTTCTTGGTAATTGGGCTAGAGTTTAAATTGTTCCTCAGAACAATTTATTTAAGGTAATCTGTTCTGTTTTGTACAGTGACTTTAGATAACTTTAGATAAGTTGGAGCACCTTCAAGGAAGAACAATGTGGTAAGAGGTGCAGGGAACAAAACATATGAGGAAAGGTTGAAGGAGCTGGGCGTGTTCAGCTTGTGAAATAGAAGACTGAGGAATGATATGATTGCATTCTTTAAATATCTCATGGGCTATCACAGAGAGGAGGGAGAAGGTGTGTTCTCTGCTGCCCCAGAGAGTAGGACCAGGTCTAATGGTTTTAAGTTAAAGGAAAGTAGATTTTGATTGAATAGTAGAACGAACTTCTTGACAGTAAGATGGATTTGGTAATGGAATCAATTGCCTTGAGAAGTGGCAGGGTCTCCTTCTCTGGATGTCTTCAGAAAGAGGTTGGACAGCTACCTGTTAGGGATCCTTTAGCTGAAGATCCTGCATTGAACAGGGGGTTGGACAAGATGACCCATGAAATCCCTTCCAACACAATGATTCTATGACTCTGTGCCAATTCAGATCAATTCAGTGGAGGTATGCAGAATGGGTGGTGTGCCTCACCCTGAAATTGGGCAGGGCATTCTCTTTTTGGTTTATGGGTTTCCTGTACATATACCTCAGTATTGTTGTGTAGGCTATGCCCAAGTAATCTGTGTAGCCTCTCACTCTGCTGTCTGGTTGCCAGTAGTGCAGCATGGGTTCCCACTGTCTCTAGCAAAGTTCATGAACGTTGTCATGCTTTGTTCTTCTGATCAGATGTCTTCCTGTCCCTACCTGAGGATCTCTGGAACTGGCAGATCTTGAGAAAGTATGTCATATACTGAAGCTTTCTGTTTCTCAAACTACAAGCCCTAATTTATTACATTGCACAAACATATTTTCTCACATTTTCTCACTGGTCACAATCTTCTCCACCACCTTGTTATGTTATGATAACAAGTCTATAAATAATGTTTTTAGGAAAATGGTTTTACAAGTTATTTTTTCAGAGAATGGTCGCCTTCTGCATCCTGATTTCTGTTGGAGGAAGCTGTTACTGAGTGGACTTCAAATTCTTTTATTGTCTTGTTTAACTGATAGTGATTCTTTTAATGTTTTTAAACATAGATGTTGTTACTGTTTATATAACAGTTTACTGAGTTTTAACTATTTACTTGTAAACTGTTTTGAGATGACATATAAAAACAGAGACATAAATAAGAATAAAATACAGCGGGGTCTCTGTATCCACTAGGATTTGGTTCCAGGACCCCCTGTGGATAACAAAATTCATGGATGCTCGAGTCCCATTGTGTACAATGGTGTAGTAAAATGGCATCTGTTATACAAAATGACAAAATTAAAATTTGCTTTTTGGATTCTTTGAATATTTTCAGGCCACGACTAGTTGAATCTGTGGATGCAGAATCTGCAGATATGGAGGGCCAACTGTATATGGTATTTGACATGAGTCCGTTTCCCAATAAGGCACTAGCAGATATCCATGTACTTAGAATCATATATACCTGTGCATCTTAGGAACCATTTACATCTACTCACCAATATCCTACATTGGCTACTTAGTCATGAATAGATAACTGAGACAGAGTCTGGGGGAATGGCTATCCATAGTGGCAGAGATCTATCCAGCAACAGGTTGCTAAGCAACCAGAATAGCCACTCCAAAGATAAACCCAGCCCATTAACATAAAGGAAGGGCTGGAGACCTGAGGGGGAAATGCATATGTAGCAGGCACACTGAATTGGTTTTGTTCAGACTTCAAGGAAGAATGGCTAGAAGTCAGTCCTTCAGCCAGAGAGATTCTCAGTCAACTTAGGGTTAAGTGAGAAGGGTGTGATTTCGCAGAGAAAGAGAGAGACAGAAAAGAAACAAACCCCATTTTGAATGTGGTCAGAGAAAGAGGCCTAGATTTGGGAACTGAGCCTTGTCAAAAGGGTAGCCAGAGGGTTGTATGTGAGAGACCTGTACTTTTATGCTGACGTAAAGATATTAGAAACTGTCTAAATGCATTCTGAAGATCTGTTTGTGCTTGGACATACCTACGAAAACAAGTACTTTATTCTAGTTGTTGTTTTAATAAAGATTATAGCATATTTTTATAAGTTTTGACTCTACTGAATGATTTTCAGTAGTTATAACCAAACAGAATGACACTACCATAGATCATTAAAAGGGGTTCTAAATAATAACTGAAAGGCTTTACTCTTTTTACACAGAGGTGATGATTTAAAGGGGAAGGCAGAGCTGAGTGGAGTGACAGAGCACTTTAGCAGACTGGGAGGAAGCTGCCGTACCAGCCTGTGAGATGAAAAAGCAGGCCTTGTCACATAAAATGGTGGCAACGGGCTTCAATAAAGAGCAATGAGAAGAACTAACATCTCCTGAGCCGAACCCCTAAGCCCACCTTAACAGTCAGTAGCTGCATTGATCCAAAGAGTTCTGCTCAGCTGCTGGTCAGTGTGCAGGGAGGACAATTCCAGCCCTCACCAGTCTGCAAGCATGGCTGAAATGAGGAATTGTGACAATGGTCCTGCTTCTAATTGTCACACAGTTACTTACTGGTGGAAGAGGTTTGGAAACTTTATCCTCCTTATGTCCCAACTGACAACTGAACAGACCTCCTCTGGTCGATGGGGCTGCTGGCTGTTAAATTGGGCTTGGGGGGACATTTATGATAATAGTAATAGCGCCACGATCATGACCACACAGTATTACTGAATACAAAGCAATAAAGGATCCATAACTCTAGATTACAAATCTGTAACAGCAATACAGCATGCCAGCCACCATGTTCACAGAGTCTGGAAGTAAATAGGTACAAATAACTAGATATCTTTTCTATTTCTGACAAGGAATGCAGAACTACATTCCATTGTGATTGCAATTTAATGAAGGCGACTTTACTTTCTCTGCAGCGTTAACTATAACATAGTTTTGGGGTTGTGGTCTCAATAAATGGAAGAGGATAGAGGATTAATAACAGAAAATTCAAGTACTGTCTGATGCTATGCTTTATGCTGTTGCCTTGTGCTCTGTGATGGGAACTAAGGCAAAAAAAAAGATGGTCTGCAGAGTGTTTTGTATCACAGTTCAACAAGCAGTAGCATAAAGATGCTGAAGAAAGAAAGAAAAATAAATACAGATGTCTATTCAAGTTACTTTTTTAAAACGGGAAAGAATTACAGTGTTTTAAAACAGTAACTAGAATGGTAACTAACTACTAGCAGGTTCTGCTTAGAGCTATAATGAATTCTTTCCAAGCTCTGTATTTTTGTGGGAATTGTTAGAAAATTTTCCTCAGATTCATACATGCTGAATGTACACCAAAAAAATTACCAGCAGTCATTAGGAATGTTTATTTAGTAACATCACCTAGCGACAAGACATTCTAATGGGGATCTAGCGACTACCATTCATCTTTGGGATCATGAGAGTTATACATTGTAATGCACTCTTGTTGGAATGCTTTTGAAGCCTGTTACTCAACATTTCCGCATCTTACTTTTTCGCAGAGGTGGGGGGTGGCGTTTGTGCGAGCAGCCTCTTGCGCGAGACGCTCTCTTCGCTGCTCCTTTGTCACGCAGCTGGCTTGCTGGTCGTGCGAGCGCTGCACGAACGCCCTGCCCCTTCCTACCACAGCGCAACCTGGGAATTGCAGGCTAGCGCTGAGGCAGGAAGCGCGACCGGCCCGGCTCCCGACGTACCACAGCGCAGGTAAGTGCGCGCGGGCCCCGGGAGCCTTGCGCGACCACGCAGCATTTTCAGCTTGAAGCTGAAAATAAAAAAAATGTGTGCGTGGTTCGCGTTAGGCTCGTGAGCGTCGCATAAATGAGAGTGTGTCATACGGAACACTGCTCCCATTTACGCGATGCTCAAGGGGCCCTCTCGCAAAAGAAACTGCGTGTGAAAAGGGCCACTCAAAAAACAAGCGGACGTAACAAACCATCAAGGCTTGAACATGATAAAAAGTGAAACTGTGTCTTTCAAGTGGACATAGGATCACAGGAAGCTTCCTTATCCTGGGTAAAACCATTGGTCTATCTGTCTCTGTATTATTTCTCCTGACTGATAGTGACTTTCCATATTCGTTCCTTGTTCTGCTGGAGATGCCAGGGATTGAATCTGAACATTTTCTACTGAGTTGTGACACTTTTCTGGAGATATTTAATTGTCACAGATGAGAAGAAAATTCATATGTTGGATATATTTTAATATCAAACCATTTTGAAATTTTCGTACTTACTCTGAGCCTCGTATAAAGAAAGTAATTAATTGCATTTTAAGAAGGCATGAAAGCTGTTGATCTGTTATGAGGGGCACAGTTAAATTAAAGGGGGCTTAGTCTCTCATTTGAAAAATATTGTAAAACGTGTAATGATGAACTCTTAAACCCACACAGAGTTTCAGTGATGTCAGCAGGTTTAACAAGTTGTAGAAGGTCTTCTATCAGAAAAAGACTTAATAGGTAAATTTAGGGTATGGGGGTGAAGAGAAGAGAAGAGTGACAGTATTAGGAACACAAGTTTGCATATATTAAACAAGCATACCATCTGGAGGCTTTATATAGTATTTTTGGGTTTAATGTGATTGATTTGGCCTTTACATTTTTTTTAATATATCCTTAAGATATATGTGAATAAATTTAGGCTGTTTCTACTGATTGACTTCTGGTGCTTTTCTACCCTTCTCTTCAGTGTCAATTTTTTAAAAAGCAAGCGCACTCAAAGCTATGGAAGAAATGACAAAAACTAGAAGTCAAGAACTATGGCTTCTAGATCAGTAGGGAATACAAGTGCAAATCTAAACAAGTTTGCCCAGTTTCAGGAACAATAAAGCATACAGAGACCTAAATCTAATTGTTATTCCCAGCTCAGTATTGACTTGCCAAGTTCCTATAGATTCAGTGGATCTAGGCCAGCTGAAATTATTTTGTGTTAGGGTGCATCTCCTAGTGAGTTTTCACTTTAACAGACATACGTTGACAGAAATAAGGGTTACAAATGTAGGAAACATCATTTGGAGGCTGGGCAATTTCAGATGAAAATCTTTTTCATGAAGCACCCTCTGACAACTATGTTGCAGTAGGGTGCCAGTGAGTTTTGGGGGGTAAATGAAGTATGAGTATTACAGTTTGTGCAGAAGTAGTAGTTTCCGCCCAAAGGATTTGGAATGAAATATACAAATTGGGTATGGGGGTGGGATGTCACCTTAAGCCTATAGAAGACACAGATGAACAATATAATAGCCATCTGCATTTATCTGAATGACTGGTGCATAAGTGACAACAGTTCCTTTTCTGCTGTAGCAAAGAAAGCACCCAGACAGACCAACAAGGTCACTTTTGGGTTTCCTCTATTGCTGGGGTTCAGTCTGTGAATGCCATTGCTCATGTTACCACAACAGAGTCATCTGCCCACAAGAGGGAAGAATCAACAGGAAGAATCTGAAGGTTTATTAAAGTAGAAAAATTATTGGGAGAAACAATATTAGAAGCCTGGCCTACTGAGGACGGAAGGACTGAGCATGCTCACAGACCATAGTATGTTGACTGCTGGAAACAAAATTGAGTTATTTATGTAGTCATGAATTTGGGGAGAAATTTTCCATGAAAATGGAAAGATGTTTTTATGTGGATAAAATGGAGCATCCCAGAAGATGGCATTGCTGGCTGGCTGGAACTTGGAATGAAAGCTCTCTACACTGCTAAATTTTGCTGTCAGGTTCTCCCTGAAGAGGGACTATTTTTTCAACCTGCACAGTTGTGTATACATAATGGTAAAATTCCAAAGACACAGAATCTGCAAGATTCTCACCTATCTGCAGGTTTGTTTTTTAATTCACACACATTGGTAGCATAGATATGGGCGAGGAGAATGAAGAAGGAATGCATAGAGTTGTGCACCAATTGTAGAAACTATTAAAAAAAGAAACAGCAAAGAATTCCCAGTCTATAGATTCCACATGAGAGATGACACACTACAATTTGGCAACTGAAGATTTAGATGTGAAAAATAAGATGGGGATAATTTTGCAAGCATTTGTTTTTAATTTTCTGGGTGCTGGATCCCAAAATTTGACAATCACCTTCAATACCTGCATATTTGAACTCATTTAGCCTTCTGTTCTTTAGAAAAGCTGCTTACTGCATGCTTATTGTTTGTTATCATTCCTTATTTTGTATAAATTGTTATAATGTTGAAATTCATCTCTCCCTTTTATTAAGGCTGTTAACCATCTACCAGTTTTATTTGAATTATCACAGAAAAAATTATTTGCCTCATAAAAATAATTGGCTCCTCTAACAGCAATATTATTCAACAGTACCTTAATCTATAACATTTCTATATAAACTTTTTAACCATGGAATTTTGATGTTCTATTTTTTAATTGTCGGCTTTCTTAATAGCTCTGATTATTCTTGTCCTCAGCATTTCCTAAAAATCCAGTTTCTGAAAGCCACTATAAATGCTCTCAATATATTATGGTAAGATACCAAGCTGAAATTAAAATGTATATGCTTCTTGGTTTTTATTTTAATGGCTATTAGAAATTCTTTATTCTTAAGTAATTGAGCACTGAATCTCTGCTACAAACTTCTCTTATTTCTTCCTTCTCATATTATCTCTATTGTTCCTTTGGTACATGAAGGAATTTAAAAATTTTCAAGCACTTTAATTTGTCAATGAAAGGAGCACTTTTATCAGTTTTGGTGCAATGTATGTCAAACAAATGAATATAATAAAAACTGTTGTGATTTGCAGTTTTAATGTGTTTGTCATAATTGAGACAAATGAGGGTCAGCATGGTATGATGTTTTGAGTGCTGCATTAGGATTAAAGGAGACCAGGGTCTGAATCCCTGCTCAGCTATGGAAACTCATTGGGTGACCTTGGGCAAGTCACATTTTCTGAATCTCAAAGGAAGGCAATGGCAAACCCCCTCTGGACAAGTCTTGACAAGAAACTCCTAGGATAGGGTTGTTAAAAGTCAGAGCTGGCTTTAAGGTATATAAAAACAAAGTGACAAGTGGTCCATAGATTCTTAGCTAATTGGAGGCCTAATAAATGTTGTGAGGGTATTACCAGGAATGTCCAATTCCTATGGTGAGTGTAGACCATCTTACAACTAATGTGGATGTGTGATGAGCTCCTTAATATATAATACAAAAAAATACAAAATTCCCTCCCATATCTGCTCAGTGTAGGGACCCCTGCCAAAATCAAACTCACACCTCCAAATCAATCACTATGTTTTTGTTGTTTTGGCCTCTTAATCATTATGCATCAAAATTGTATTATATGGTATCACTTTGCCTGCTAATATGTTTTAATTTACTGAGGCTGTCTAGAGTAATGTAGGACAGTAATAAATATTGTTTGAAAGGATTTATCAGCACTCTTAGTCCATCTAAACCTTCTATGATAGTCACTATCATTTTTGCTGTCTCTAGTTTTATTTAAATGGATGCTTCTGTTGATGAGTGAAAGGTTGGATGCTTTACTATGCTTTCAGAATCTATTTGCCAGGATGATCAGTGCTTCTATAAAATTATCCTCTCAATATATCTCTGTCTAGGATGGAAGGTTTTTGTAACAACAGTAGTCTTAGGACATCAATATGTCCTCTACTTGCAACAGACTTAAAAAGATATTCACAGAGATTACCTGGTAGATGTTTAAAGTGGCAGATATCACACTTTATCTCATTCTGGACTACAAGAGCTTTAATACCTGTATAGAAAAAAACAATGGTGCATTCTAAACAGCATAGCTTCTAGAGCAACATAGAGGAAAGCACATGGAATAGTACTCTACCTTAAGTTTACCACTGAACGGAAGTGCTAACATGCCAAAAGGCCAACTAGCACCTTCCCTTTCTAGTGTTCAGACCTGAATTACATACATGTGCATGCGTGCGCACACATACATATATCCCAGATATGACAGGTATCAGTAGACTTGGGTAACCCCAAGACTTCAGTAGTACAGAAATATCTATGGGAAAGAATAAAAACAGTACATAGTTAATCTATGGGGTTCACTACTACAATATACAATGAATAAATTCATGAGGATGAAGTTGTTAATTGCTACCAGTTAGGATGGAGCAATATCTCCTCCTGGTACTTGAGTTGCTGGGAGGATGCTATTACACTTATGATGGGCTTTCTGTAAGCAATTGGTTGGCCAGTGCATAATCAGAATTTTCAGCCAGACAGGCCTTTGGTCTAATCCTGTAGGGTTTTTCTGACATTCAAACTCAAGGGATGGGGAAAACCAATAATCATAGAATGTTAACATGAAACAGTTGTAGAGATTTTGGTAGGAAATGACTTACCATGTTCTTGAGAAAGTTTTGGCTGATTGGCTGGGACTCTGAACAGTAGCAATCCATGTTTCAACAGTTTGTTGCAAGTTTCACTTGTGTGAGTCTAATTCCATATTTTATATTCTCCCTCCCTCCCTGTCTTTTTTAAAAGATAAATTAATGCCACCATGTCTTCTCTGTTTAAAGAGTACTTGGGTACCCCCTTTGCTAGATTTGCTTTGGTTACATATTCCCACTGTCCTTGACTTATCCTCAGTCAAAGATCTCTCCATCTTACCTCCTTCTCAAACACACCAGAATGTGAGGATAAAGAGTAAACACAGAGAAAAGCAGGTTGAAGTAAAACAAGCTTAAATGGCTTGCTTTGTTAAGTTCAAGATGTAGGAAGCAACCAACCAACAAACAAAAATAAAAAACAGTTCAAGTTATACGGCAATATACCTTGAGAAAGAAAAAGAATGTTAATACATTCTGCTTTACCTAACCTGTACAATCTCTTTCCATGATGATTATATTTTACAGTGAAGGTTAAAGTAACAAGTGGGGCCTGTGAGAAAATGTTCTTGTTTAGAATGATGCAGGTCTTTTAACGTTACAGGAGAATGAGAGAAACTGTTTTTTTAAAATAACAATTTTTATAGTTCTATCTCACGTTTCCTTCAAGAAGAAATCCTGATTAAAAAAGAGAATACCATACTGATAATTGCTGCTTCTTTTTAAATGCTTCCATTATTGTCATTCAGTTGTTGTTATTGTTGGTGGTGGTGATGAACAACCTTGGAAGGTATTTAAATCTTGAAAGTTCTTGCCATAATAAATTTGTAATTCTTTAAAGTATCTTGAGTCTCTTTGTTGTGTATCCTGAAAGGCAGAATGTGAGTACTGTAATTAATATAAAAATAAGAAGGAACGGTATCAAAATCAATGAGACTTACTTCAGAGAAAATATCTTTGGAATGGGAATGTCAATTATTTACTCTTTTATTTCATTTAAGATACATCTCATATAGTGCCTTTCATCAGAGATTTCAACATAATTTACAAAAATCAAAACAAATAAGAAGAACAATGAATACACTAAGAACAACCAGCAAATAAAAGTGGGGTTAATATTCATACAATGCATAAGACACTCATAATTTAAAAACAAAACAAAACACCAAAGAGCCTTATAGCAGCTTAAAGACTAACCAAGTTTTCTGTGTAATAAACATTCATTGACTGCAAACCACTTCATGAATGCACAGAATGTTGTCTCATTTGGCCGATATTTATATACATGCTTGGCTGAGTAGGGGATAGGGGCTTTGTATTACAAAAGCTACAAGAAGTGATCACCATCTTGAATGGTCATCAACAAACATTAACTAGATGGTGATACTAACATCTTATCATATGTAAACAGATCAATGCATCTCTTGTGATGAAAAAAACTTTATCCTCTGTTAAAAATGAAAGAGATTTAGGCCATTTCCACACGGGGTAAGTAGAACGGTGCGGTGCGACCTTTGACAGAGGTCGTCTGCACCTTGGGAGTGGACTGGCTCGGACTACTTGTCGAAGTTCCGCACCTTAGTCCGCTCCGGAGTGACCCAAAGTGGTCGCACAGCGTTCTTCTTAAAAACCTGTTTTTACAGCTTTTTCAAAAGGACGGAGCGTGCCACTCTGTTCCCACGCTCTGGTGCAGATTCGTAGGCATGCACCAATGCGAGCCTGCAGATCTGCTGGGGGCGGGCTTTAGGCTGGCGAGCTTCAGTGGTTGGTGGGGAGCCTCCACCAACTGGAAGCCGCCATTTTGGACACCGGACCAGTGCGGAGCAACGAGCTCGCACTGCTCCTCGTCAGGACGGACCCAAACGGACCCACCAAAAAGCTGGTGAGTAACGGCAGGGAGCGTTTCCCTTGCCACATGAGGAAAGGGCCTAAAAGTCCTTTCATGCTACATAATTACAGCGCTATGATTCCAGTTTAACTGTCATAGTTCTGTTCTATGGGATCCTGGGATTTGCATTTTAGGGCGCTGTATTTGGTAACCTCAGCCAGAGAGCTCTAGAACCTCACAAAACTACAAACTCCAAGATTCCATAGGATGCTGTCATGGAAATTGAAGTGCGATTGTAGTGCTATAATTGGGTAATAAGAAAGGTCCTTGACTTTAATCTCTTGGTTCATTCCTGTGTGTCTGGAACTGTACTTAATAGGACCAATCAGTGGTGTTTGCTGCAGAATAACACAAATATTCATTCCCACGCCACCAGTAAACATTCTTTTAAAGCCTGGTTAATTTTTTTAAACAGTTGTCCTTGACACCTAAAAGAGAGCAAAGTTGGCTTTAGGGAGGTCACTTCTGACAATGAGCATCACTACCAAAAAAGTTCTTTCCCTTGTTCTGCAAACCTTACCTTTTCTAGCAAGTGCAAAATGGCTTCAATCAATGCTTTTAGCGTGATGAAAATTAGCATGGGGAACAGGCTCTATATCAGCATATGATATACAGGTTTTTCCTGAGCAGGGCTGGATCATAGTACATATGAAAGGAATCTGGGAGTCTTGATAGATCACAAACTGAACATGAGTCAGCAGTGTGATGTGGCAATCAAGAAAGCCAATGCGATTCTTGGTTGCATCAATAGGATTATGGTGTCTAGATCAAGAGAGGTAATGGTACCACTCTATTCTGCTTTGGTTAGACCTCATATGGAATACTGTGTCCAGTTCTGGGCACCTCAATTCAAGAAGGATATCAACAAGCTGGACCGTGTCCAGAGGAGGGTGACCAAAATGGTGCAGGGTCTGGAAGCCATGCCTTGTGAGGAGCGGCTTAGGGAGCTGGGGATGTTTAGTCTGCAGAAGAAAAGATTAAGAGGGGACATGATAGCCATGTTTAAATATTTGAAGGGATGTCTTGTCAAAGAGGAGCGGGCTTCTTTTCCACTGCTCCAGAGATTAGGACAAGGAGCAATGGATTCAAACTACAGGAAAGGAGATTCCACCTGAACCTCAGAAAGAACTTCCTGATGGTCAGAGCTGTACGGCAATGGAATGTGCTGCCTTGGAGTATGGTGGAGTCTCCTTCTTTGGAGGTTTTTAAACAGAGGCTGGATGGCCATCTGTTTGGAGTGCTTTGATGTGTGTTCCTGCATCACAGGGGGTTGGACTGGATGGCCCCTGTGGTCTCTTCCAACTCTATGATTCTATGAAATTACTTCTTTGGCCTGGGAGTAGCAGTAAAAAAGTAACTTTCCCAAGTAGTTTTCCTTTCAAACACAAAACATGTGAGCTTAAGCCTTCTCCTAGCTGCCTTAATTCCTATTACTGGGGAAAAAAGGCAGGATATAAATAAATAAAATATAAATAAATAATTTGTCTTTTCTCTACCATGTTAATTTAATTTTTTTCTCTATGAAATAGAGGAGATACTATGATTATGACTTTCTCAAAGCTACCTACTGAGATTCATGATCCAAATTTGAACCTGGGTTTCTGCTACCATTCCCTGCAGAATTTCATTGATCAAAATTGGGACATATGTAGCCAAACAACATCAGAATCTGGTCAAGATGGCAAAAGTTATTAATGAGGAAGAACAGACAAACTAAGTTGTAACTGTTTGTTTTTGCCTGAGCCTATGGAGAAGAGCCTTCTCTCCTCTCGCACCTGAGTTAACTCAGTGCAAACTACTTTTGCTCTTTGAACTCAGTTTGCAGCAACTGAAGTAAGCTGAGGACAGAAGGGGAAAGTGGGGATAGGCAAATGAAACTGAAATATTTTAAAAGCAGCTGAAAAAGTAAGATGAGAAAGAATTAATTAGGCCTGTACCTGCCAAACCAGGACAGTACATCTCAGTCACTATACGGTATAACAAATATGGCCTACTGAGTTTCTCAGGTTCTGGTATATCATGGAGTGTGAAGTTCAAACACAACATGCTCTTTAGATGACCGCACAGTAATTTGATAAAATACAATTTGATCTTGGAAGCTGAGCAGGGGGTCAGCCCTGGTTAGTACTTAGATGGGAGACTGCCAACAAATACAATGTTTGTAGGCTACATTTCAGAGGAAGGAACTGGCAAAATCACCTCTGAGTATTCCTTGCATAAGCAAACCCTATGAAATTTCTGAGGTCGCCATAAGTCAACAGATGGCTTGAAGGTACATACACACATATGCACAACTTAGCTGCAACTAACTTAAAGACGAAGGGTTGAGGATGGTATAACTTTAACATACAGCAATACCAGTAAAAGATTAAGCCAAGCTGGTTTCTTTAACACTAGGAAAATGTATAATTTAAACATTTGGCAAATGGAGGATAAATTTCAGAAAACCCCCCCAGATCTATTCATAATCTTTCCACTTTTTAAAAAAATAATCAAAATTTTTTTTAAAAAAATATGCTGTGTGTTTTCATGAGTATTTTTATTTTATTTTCCCCAGTATTAAACTGAGATCGTATGTTTATGTGTGTTTGTACGAAACTGCAATCCCAGTATAGCAGTACTCCCATGTTTTGCAATGTGTCACTGATATAGCTTCTGGTACACCTGATGCTAAGCTCTTTTGAGCAAGTGTGGTGCAAACCAGGGCCTAATTAAACCAACAGAATAAGGATAAATAATCCTCCAGTTATTAAATGGGAATACTGTTGCAAGATAGACTGTAGAAATCAAATGTACAAGCTTTATTTACACGAACAGTAGCAAGGGAAAATAGCACCACAAACTGAAGAATAAAATATCAAATAAAAGAGTGTAAAATTCAAGAGACTTAAGTGTGATTGTAGCGGTTTTTGAAGATTAACACATCTGTATATAATGTGCTTTGTGCCTTCAAGTAATTTCTGACCTGTGATGGCCTTAAGGCAAACCTATAACAGGATTTTCTGGGGCTGAGTGTGTGTGATGTGCCCAAGGTCATGCAGTGGGTTTCCATGGCCAAACAGGGAATCGAACTCTGGTCTCCAGGGTCATAGTCCAATGCTCAAATCACTGTACCACACTGGGTCTATAATGTATTTAAGCTATATAAATTTAGTGCAATACATTTAAATTTGATAGTCCAAGAAATAGAGAGAAAAACCGTCTTTGGCACCATCCAGGGTACCAAAGGCCATTTGAAGGTTGCTTACTATGAAGACAAAAGTCAGCTTGTCTCCTTCCATGTCAAGCAGAAGACCACCTTATCTTTGTGTATTAGCTAGCAAAGGAACAGCTACAGGGAATTTGCTTCCTTGCTCTGGGGTGAAAAGAACTCTTAGTCTTCAGCTGAAAGTTACTCTTGGACCACAGAACAGAAGGAAACACCTTCTGGCCCCTGCCACCACTTGAGAGAACAAGGTTGTCTGGAAAGTTCTATCCAATGTCTCCAGTAGAACATTGTGGGAAGTAGAGAAACCTAGTTTAGCCTCAATACATTGGGCAGTGAAGGAGCCGTGCAAGAAACTGTGTTTATTTTGGCTCTTGTAGAAAAAAAAAATTCCATCCATTGACCCAACTTTAAGGTGATCAGAGGTAAAGGACAAAATGATGTCCACCAACATTCCATTTGTAAAAGCCAACTGGACTGGCAATCGAATCTTATATAAGCATACAAATAGGAATGGGTGAGAAATTTGATTCATATCATTTCTCATTAAAAAATTAGCAGAATTTTCTAATTTCTTTAAATTTGTGAGGATTTTAATGGCACAAGATTTCAAAAGTGCAAATAAAAAAATGTATCTGGGGTAGATGTGTTGGCCATACAGCAATGCAATAAATCCAATAAATCCAATAAATGCAATAAAATCCAAAATCTAGAAGCAGTGATACCTTTAGTAGGCCAACTCCAAAGCAGAAAATACAAAACAGAAGTTTGATATACTTGCACAACAAAAGTGCAAGTGGAGGTGAAATCAAAACCTAATTATTAAAGCTTTGCAATTTTTTCAGTCTTTCTATATATATGTGTGTGTGTGTGTGTGTGCATACATTCATAGAGATTGCCAGAGTCATAATATTAAAATGAAATTCATCCAGAGGTTCCATTTTACATATGACTCACACTAATGGTATATTCAAAGGTCTTTTGCAATGTCTTCTTATTGGTGTATGTCTTTTTCAAATGAATAATTCTTTTGCCTCTTAATTTCTTTGATTCCCTGTGTATTCATTCACATTGAATTATCGATGCTGCCTCTTTTTCTCTTCCTGAGAGTCTCCTCATTCTTAACAGGTCCAATTTGGTCTTCTCCATCCTGAATATTGTGGTACCTTTTGGATTTGGGTGGTGGAGATGAGATTTAATTTCAGTTTGTATTTGGAAAAGTAAAAGTCGCTGTCTTTCATACATGGGATTGGAAATAACTTGCAGAAGTTTTTTTTTTAATGAATGTAGTAGGAAGGGAGACATTTATAGACAGAAGGGAGCATCTCCCACAGCCCTGAAGTTAGGAGGCACAAGACAACCATCCTCAGTTCCTGGGGCTGCTAGTGGTGGTCCAAATATCTGCTGCCTAAGGTAGTTGGCTTATTCTGTTTGAATGATGGGCAAGGCCCCCTGAGCCTGCTCTCCATTGCTCTAGGACCCAAGGACTGGGGAGCAGAACGCAACAATGGTCTGATTCCAGGGACAGTACTGTAGGTTTGTGTGTGTGTGTGTGTGTGTGAGGGAGAGAGAGAGAGAGAGAGAAAGGGGAGGGGGAGAGAGAAGTATGTGTAGGTAAAGTCTGGTATTATTAGCTGTTGAGAATCATTTGATTATACCAAGGTATAAAGGTGCACAGCTTTTATTGGCAATCACCTGAAAAAGGAGGAACTTAAGAGGATGACATCCTGCATATGTAAACTGCCCATGTTTTTCTACCTCTTCTCCATTTTTGCTTGTCAGAAAAAAGTGAGTTAAGAAAGAAAAGACAGAATAGGAATACAGTGTTTTTTTTTTGGAACCAGTGGGAAGCACCTTAAAGAGTCTTAATAAAGAATGGAGAATGGTAGCAACACAAACACAAACAAGATACAAAGAGGCATGGCATCAGTAGATACCCATCAGGTCTGATCAAGAACTGAAAATAATGATAGGGAATGGATGGTAGGGCTGACGTTTGTTACTATCGTTATTTTTGTTGTTATTATTATTGTTTGGTCTTTTCCCCGGTCTAGTAGGGCTCAAGGCAGCTTACACAGCTTAAAAGAGACAACATCAATTTCCCCTAAATTCAGCACCCAATTCCATGTGGTAAGTGAGAAGGCAGGCATTTTGTCAATTTTCATATTGTCAGTTTTCAGGAGGATTCACAGTGATTGCATCCTGTTAACAACAACAAAAACTAGAGGTGGGTCAGCAGACTAGTTTTTCTACATGTGGAAAGTGACTTTTTGAAGGATGAACCTGCTCTATCTGTGGTCCCCCTGTATATTTGTGAACTCTGGAAAATCAAGGTTTGAAGTCACAGTGAGGATATATTTCTTTATTTGTGATGCTGTTGGTTCTTGAAGACACAACTGCATACCTTTTTACCATCATTCTTCTGGACACAACACATTCCTTGGATTAGTTCATGTGTGTATGTTTGTTCAAGTTGCCTATTGACTTATGGAGATCCCATAAATTTCATAGCTTCTTCTAGGGCAAAGAATACTTAGAGGTGGTTTTGCCAGTTTCTTCTTCTGAAATACAATCTATAGAACCCGGTATTTATTGGTGTTCTTCCATCTAGATACTAATCAGAGCTGATCCTGCTTTGCTTCCAAGATCAGACAGAATCTGGATTAATTCAGTGGTGAGTAAATGCTACTACATGAGAAACAGATGAGAAACAGATGCTCAGTTTTTGGAAGAGGTAGACAGAAAGGCAGATCAAGGCTGGGTAAAGTTAACATCTTTATCTATTTAGTTTGAAAATATCTGAATAAGTCTATGATTACACACACATTTGATTTTAGTGCTTAGGAAAGTAATATTTAAAGACTACATCATCTGCCTGAACTGCCTTGGTTTTTCCTGTTGGACAGCAAACTTATTTAGAATCATTTACGTTTGTCTCAATTAAATATAAAAGATAAAACTATGCAAACAATTCCTGATTCTTAAACTTATTTTCTTTAGCTCTGCCAGCTACTTGTCTATCAGAGAAACACTGTGTTTGGCCAGGATTTTGAGAAGTGTTTCCTTAAAAATTCCATCTATTGCACTCCTTCCTTCATCCTACAGAGCCATTGCCTGAGGGCCAATCTTGTCATCATTCCATACACAGCTCTTCCACTGAAGTCTGGATCAAGAAAAATTGTAAATCACACTGTGTAAGAAGATACAGTCCATTTCATTTGACAACCTTAAAATGCAAGACTATACATGACAACATACAGAGTATAGTTATAGAATTCTGGCTGAGAAAAAAGTACCACAATGTAGATGGGAATTCAGTAAAAATAGATTCAAGATACCATATGCGCGCACACGCGCGCACACACACACACACACACACACACGTGCACACACTAGCATTTGGATGAAGAATAAAAATAACATCTGGCATTATTCTGGTGTCTCCCATTGACGGTATTCACTAATTAATTCAGCATTCCCCAAAATGGTGTTCTCTAGATGTTGGTGTTGTAGTCCAGAATATCTGGAAAGTATTGACTTAGAGAGGATTGATTCTCCATTAAGATGTCAAAGGAATGTTTGCCTTTTTCAGGGGACGAGGCACTAATGAAAAAACTCCATTCTCACAACCTAGGCTTCTTATGGGATCTTGTGTTGCAGGATTCTGAGGTTTTGAGAGGTTGTTCTTTTCTTTAACTACAGAGTCAGTCACACATTCATTTCTTTTCTTGCCACCTAAGAGCTGAATTCATTGATTACCACTTTTTAAACATAACAGTTAATCTCTGTCATTCCACTTACAGCTCTATGTATTCAGAACTACCTCTCATTGGTTTCAGTGAGATGTTCCTTCAACTAAGAATGTTCAAGTTTGCAACCTGGGTTAGAAAAACTGGAACCCTGAAATGTATGGCCTTGGGAACGACTGTGACCTGGATGCTGACTAAATAAAGTGTTTTGCGTGACCTGAATGCAAAGAGCTGCCTGCTTGCAATTTAATTACGTGCATGGAGCAGTATGGCGTAGGACAGGGGTGAGGAATCGGTTGTCCTCCAGAGGCTGATGTACTATTAAAGGAAGTCAGCAGCAGAGATCAGAAATGAAGAGGACAAACTAAACCAACACAATATGCAGTGGAACAAAATGATAAAGAGGGAATTGGAAGCTCACTATAGTTGATCTGATGAATGAAGAATTATTCGGACAAAACCGGAAACAGAGTTTAAGTTATAAATAAGTACTCTTCCAGATAAATGTAAGGAAATAGGAACTTTCAAAAATTAGATTATTGATGGCATTAGAAGAAAGCAGGCTATACAGGAGGAAGAGGCAGAGATGTGATGTACAGTACCACGGGTTAGATTTTAAACAGAGCTAGAAGCAAGACCTTGTCCAGACTGATTCTTTAGTTTTATTTTCAGGGTTTTGCTACATTGCATGGTGTGTGTGAAATGTAATCTGGAATGGGTGGTTTGCTACAGCCAGGCACTAAGCTAGCTAGCAGCCACAGTGAAACTGATGAAGGCCAAATGCAAAAATTAAAAAGGGCTAAGGAAAAAAATAAGCTCACCAACAATGCCCTCTAAAGTTGATTGTAATTATTACAGCTGACATTTGTGTATGTGTTAAGGCAAAATTAATAGGTTTATAAAATTCTTGCCTCAACAATTCGTTGCCAGCCCTTCTGATCCTCCCACAATAGTCAAGAGGAAATAAAATATCAGTGAGTTCACCACTGCAAATTCCCTGAGATCCTTACAGTAACTCTTCTTTGTGACTGAGTCTTTTAACTTTTTCATGACTTTAATCTTAAAAAATAGACTTTTAATTAAATTCAGGACTATTATTCCCCTTTAGGGGAGGTGGGAAAAACAAATGCAACTCAGATGTGGGACCTCTGAGCATAACACTATCCTTCTCTTTGCAGTTTGTTTTGGCATTTTTATATATCGCCTGCTAATAAAATGTAATGATTTTCATCTTTTACTTTGACATCTGAGACTTTATCTTTTATCTGTTGCTTACAGTGTTTCAGCCCATAAATAAATCATATGACAAAATAAATTACTTAATCTTGTATTTTATTTGGAAACACATTAAAGCTTAGCTCAGTAGGAAAATTTCACTTTAACACCTTAGAATTGGTTATATACTTTATGATTTTTGTGTCACGTTCAAAAAGCATCAAGGTGTCATATCAATAACAAGTGTTCACAAGAGCCACATTTTAAGCCTTTACAATCTTCTGGTGGAGTTTGATAGGAATGCTTTAAAATGAAAGTGCTTCTATCTTTGGCAAAGAGCACTGTCAATTATTTTACTTTTTCTAGCCTGTCCCCTGCATTGTAATTTATTATGGATTCTCCAAAATCACCTTTGAAAAGGGATGTAGGTTTATTCCTCCACATCACTTCAGTCTGCACTGTGTTGTGCTTTTAGAATCTAATGTTGTCTCACACAGACCTTGCTTGCTCAAAATAAGTTATAGAAATATTTTATAACAGTGTATCCATTTTTTGTTGATTCAATCATTAAAGGTCTTCTTTTGGTGTTGACTTTGGGATCTAGGCTAAGGGATAAATAAATAATTTTTCTCTTTAAATAAGTCAACAAAAAGTTTTCATCTCTCCTTCCCCCACCTGCTTTCTCAAGCATTTGCTTCATTGATGGAAACAAGAAAACAACCAGAAATAGATTTAGTGAGTAAATGGTTTCCCCTGCAGCTTCTTTTGCTTCTCAGATGCTTCAGTTATAAAGAATGTACCTCTTTTCTTAGGTTAATTGCTGAAATATGATGTGGTATGGCTGCATTCTTAGTCATTTCCAGATTCTATTCCAGGACATTTGGGATAGAGCCCAAGAGCTTAGCATGTTTTCCTTTTTTCATGGTAAAATTGTGCAAATATGCATTAGAGTGTGAAAACAAACAGTCTAATACATTTTTGCAAAGCTCTTTATGTTTACTGTTTATTGCAGATACCAGATCCTAATTAAAAATGCGCTAACAAAAGCCAAGATACAAAGAACAAAGATATAATGAAGCCTTGTATTGTTTTTTTAAAAAACTGTGATTAATCCCAGGGGACTTTCCATCCTGCTTCAACTCCTGTAAAATGAAAGTTCATGTGGCAACGAAGAGGATGTGACATTAAATATTATGATGGACCTCACCTAACAGTGTTAAAAAAAAGATTGTCACATAGTTGGATTAACCTGCTTTCCAAATAGCACAGCCTCCTCCCGCCCTCATCCTCCGTGTTAGTCTTACTGCAATATGCCCTCGGTACTTTCACATTTAAGGAAAAAGAATGTCCCCTGCTGTTCAGTGGAAAATTATTAAACAGGTTAAGCTGCAGCACTGGTTTGATACCCCCCCCCCAAAAAAGAGTGAGTCCAACATAACTGAGTAATTTTTCAAGTCAGATGACAAGAAATGAAGAAAGAATTATTTTGGTAAGAAATGAAGATTGATCTGTGTAATTGACAAAATCTGTATCTGGGTTATCGGTGCAAGGAAGTGTTGGTACAGGGTTTCTCTTATATTTTGCCACTTGTCAGAAAAAGGCATTCCACAGAGTGGAAGCCAGCATTTGGGGACCACATCTTACTAGCAGAGCATATTCTTTGCATTGAGAAAGTCCCAGATTAAGTCCTTCATTGTTGTTCTGTGCTTTCAAGTCCTTTTTGACTGATGGTGACCCTGAGGCCATTTCTGCACTAGCCTGTTATAGCGCTATGATTCCACTTTCAACATCCTATGGAATCCTGGGGCCACACAGGGTTTTTAACACGGGGCAGAGCGTCCTCCAGGGAGGACGTCTGCACCTGGGAGCGGACTGGGTCGGACCTACTTAACATAGATCCGCACCCCAGCCTGCTCTGGAACGACCCCAAGTGGTTGTCTAGCGTGCTTTTGAAAGACCACTAAAAATGGGTCTTTCAAAAGCACGGAGCGCTACTGCAAGCCTGCTGCCTTCTGCAGATTTGCAGGCTTGTATTGGTGCGAGCCTGCGATCTGCCAGGGGCGGGCTTTAGGCTGGTGAGCTTCAGTGGTTGGTTGAGACCCTTGACCAACTGGAAGCCGCCATTTTCGTCCCCGGAGCAGTGCGGAGCGGCGGCCACGCACTGCTCCAGAGAAGAGTGGACCGTACCGGGGACTCCAAAAGTCTGGTGAGTAGAGTCATGGGGCAATTCCCTCACCCCGTGCAGAAATGGCCCCAGTCCAAATTCTTAGAAAGACCTGCAGCTACAAACTATTGACTATAGTCATGCTAAGGTTGCTACCTCGAATATGCTTAAGGCCAGGACACATTAAAATGTCTCCCCAAAATAATTTTGGGAAACTGGAAGTGACTGGTTTAGCAAAAATGTTGTGATAAAGACCACAATGGTGTGCAGGAGTTGAAAACTGGGTGGGGAGTGGCCCCTGAGGTCGCTATAGTTGCCTGCCCCTGTTCTAAATGCACATCTCTACCTGCTATGTAGTGCTTGTCTGAGCTCTATTGCATTGAATGAATATGGCATGAATGGAGACCCACTTCCATATTTGAGACCACAGGTTATTGGCTATCTGTACATATATAGATTCTATTACCAAGAACACAAATAATCATAATCTTCCAAATGGCTATTGCTCTAAGGCTTTTTTCCCACCTAAGACTTTCAAAGAACATTTTACAAATACATCTGGAAGTTGTTAGCAAAATTAAAAATTCTATGACACCGAAAAGCCATGACTGAAAATGAAAGGTAAGATATATGTTTTGTTAGTGCGTGTGATGGTTTTAGGTATTTGTTCAACTTCAGTGCTCTGCCATATCACAGTGGTGGCTAGCTTTCAAATGTCATTTTGGAAATGTGCCCCTTGATACATTTTTCTAGGTTTTTGATACGTTCAATCCATTATTCAAATGGATCAAATATGACTGGTTTGATTTGCTTTCCAATTAATTTGATGTGAAACAACATTTTTACTGGACTGTATAAAGTTCAGGCAAACTGACTTGCACCCATTGCCAATGATTTATTTCAAAGTCACACAGTCAAAATCTATCCATCTCTACAAAGAAGTACATCTTGCTGTGTCCTTTGCAGGCTCCTGCTAACTAAGTGCAGATAAGGCTCCAACCAATGTCTAAGGCCATTTCTGCACTTTTATAGTGCTGTTATAGCGGTATTATTCAACTTTCAACATCCTGTGGAATTCTGGGGTTTATAGTTTACTGAGACCAAAGAGCTCTCTGGCGGAGAATTCTGAATGCCCCTCCTTAAACTGCAAACCTCAGGATTCCACAAGATGTTGAAACTGGAATAATAGCACTATAACAGTGTAGTGAGGAAATGGCCTAAGCCTTTCACTGACCTCATAGAAGATCAGACAGAGTACTGTGGTGGAGACAGTTTCGGGTCAGTCTAAATGACCTCTGGGTATGAGGGAAAAGCAGTTAATTTCCTCTGCAATTGAAATCCCTCTTTGTTTGAGGAAAGACAATGAAACTTTGTATGATGGAATGTTATCGGTATGGCTTGACGCGCTAGCCCTTGGCTGCGCTACAGAAGATTTGCAACATTTGTAGACACTGGTGGGAACTTGCATGTATAACACATCAGTTTCCTTTCTTGAACATGTGATGATTATACTGGAAATGTATAAATTGCTGTGAATATGAAGAGGCGGGGCTCAGACTTTTGGGAATGATCCCACTGAGACAAATAAACAATTTTCCTAATCCGTGGGTCTCTATCTCGGTTCTGCAACAGTACCACTGTCTCTGTCCAGTAAAACACACTTCTTTTTTTGATGATTTTGTGCTCAACACTGGACAAGGTGTACTTACGCACTGCCAGGCTTCCAGTGCTCCAGAAGGTGGCCCATCTGTCTCCCCCATCTAGTACATGGGACCTTGTGCTGCCATTTTATATTTTCCATAAAATCTGCTTACCCCACCTCCCAAGTACTTTAGGAACATGTGTTAATGTCATGTTAATAGGACTGCCCCTTCCCCCCCCGGTTTGACTATGTTGAACGGGAGAAGAAAACTTAGAGAGTAAATGCCTGACCTCCAGCAAGTTGAGTCTGAACAACGCAATGTTTATCAACTTCGTTTCCTTTTCCTTCTCTTCCTCCTGCTCTTTATTTATACTCCACTTTTTTGACAACACCAGAGCCATTTCTGCATTAGACTCAAAGGCCTCTCCCTAAACTGAAAATCCCAAGATTCCATAGGATGTTGAAAGTGGAATAATAGCACTATAACAGTCTAGTGCAGAAATGGCCCAGGACTCAAAGGGGCTTACACATTAAAATAAACGTGATATAATTAAAACTGTTGTTGTTGTGTGCCTTCAGGTCATTTCTGACTTATGGTGACCCTAAAGAGCCTAACCCCAATCATGGGGTTTTCTCAGAAAAAATTGTTCAGATGCAGTTTGCCTTTGACTTCCTCTGAGGCTGAGAGAGTGTGACTTGCCCAAGGTCACTCAGTGGGTTTCCATGACCCAGTAAGGATCGACCCCTGTTCTCCAGAGTTCTAGTCCCGCTAATCATTCCTGTGAACATGATGGAACTGAAAGACGGACCTCTCCTTAGGTTGTTATGATTAACAGTTTCAACATTTGTAGCCCTTAGTTTTCAAAATAAGCAAAGCTCCACCCACAGACTTCTGGTACAGACATAATCCCTTGGTGCGTACTAGAATTCCATCAGTTCTTTGTTCCTCAGTCTTGTACCCAGAATAGTCAGGGTACAAAGACAAAGGGACAGAGAACTAATGGAAATGTAGTGCTCACCAAATGATTATGTCTGTACCAGAAGTCTCTGATTTGAGATTCTAGCAGACATTGTGGTATATGTTGAGATTTTAATCATCACTAGATCTATCGAGTCCAGATTGCACATAGATGTTCAGAATGGGGTGGAGTTTTGCTTATTTTGAAAGCTAAAGGCTGTGAATGTTGAAATGGTTAGTCATAACAACCTAAGGAGAGGCCTTTCAGTCCCATCATTTTCCTAGGCATGATTAGGGGAATGTTCAATAAGACCCTCCCCTTGAGGGAGTCTTTGTGGCTAACTTGCCCAGTTCATTACAACCATCGAGACTAACCTTGACTAGAATCGTCTGGACTGTAATATTTACTTCATGCAAAAACAATTATAAATAAAGCCAATGTTAAGCACATTCACAGGTTTGTTGAACCTATATTGAATCTGTAATTTATTGCTTATGTTTCTTATTATTTGTAAACTATCAGTTCAGTGATTTCCCTTATTGAACACCTTCTCTCATATTGGGGACATAAAGGAGGTAGGAACCATAACTCAGCAGAGGCAGCTGGTCAGTCTGCTATTGCAGAAGTGGTGAATCACCACTGCAGAGAAGGGGAATTTGAAAACTGCTCTTCTTGTGATTGCTCGAAGAGGAGCCCTGCTGGTGCCAAACTCAGAACACTTGCAAGAATAACAGTGGCAAAATTAAGGGTGGATTTGCCTCTCCTATGATAGCAGATTTACAAATCACCTTTGTTCCTGTAGTGGTATTCATGCACTTTCCACAGATGATCTCAGGTTCACATCCTGACATCTCCATTCAAAAATAGGTGATATGTCAGATACTCAGGCTAAAAAACCTGTGTACAGTCAGCTCTCCACATTTGTGGGTTTCACTTTTGTGGATTTGATTATTTGCAGATTATTTGCTGCTGCCTCTGCTGCTGCCCTCTGCCGTTTTTAACAGGGACTGCAAGCCTCATGAGACTGAGAAACTGTGAACGAGGCTTGTAAGTCCCTATAAAAATGGTGTGGGGAACCGTGGAGGCGGCGGTAAGCCCCACCAGCAGCTACACACTTCTGCCTTATGAAGGAACACTGATGCCTCAGAGGAATCCGCGGTCGGTTGAATATGGTGATCCCAATTTTTTTTTGTGTTAAATACGGTTTGGGAGGTCCTAGAGTTATTCATTTTTTTCACTTTCACAGGGGTCCTGTGCCCTTGATCCTAGTGAGTGTGGAGGGATGACTGTACTCTCACTTAGAAATAAGCCTTAATAATTTCAGTGAATTTACATGCATCAGAGCAAACATGCATCAGACTGTTGTAAAATACAAAATAAGAAAAAAACTATGTAAAATATTCTTAGTTTCCTATTCCACATGTGCCCGCACCGTAAGAATGTAAAGAAGAAAAAGAATCTTTGAAACCTTCTTGGGATTTATTTTCAACCCGTCTTTGCTGAACAGAGATATCAATATCCTTTTGCTTGACGGTCTCCCCTTTCTCTCTTTCTGTAGCCTCGAACACTGCTTTTCTTTTACTCCTCTGACTGTCCTGTACCAGCTTGGCTACTCTGCAGTAGGCATGCAATCACCTTGTCAGAGAACATTTTATACCCCCAAGTGGCTGCCAGTTTTTACCCTATACATCAACTCCTTCCTGATTTTGGCTGGCAATTGCTGATGCTGCTTTGCAGTTGCCAGTTATTTATTCAGCTTTAACCCTATTGTAAACAGCCTTGCCATGAATGCACAGTAATTCCATTGGGGTGAGCCATTTTGCTGAAATAACCTGCAAGTGGAGGGATGTTGGCAGTCGTTAATAGAAAATAGACTCCATGTTGCATTCAGCCCCCTTCTCTTTATTGTGGAAGCTTCACCTTTCATAGTCACTCATTCTTTCTTGTGCATATTTTTAGTATTTTCTTTCAGGATTTTAACATCACAGCCACAGTTTACTATTTCCTGCCATTGGATTCAGGATGGCACTCAGACATAATGCATATATCCTTATCTACTTGGTGTTTTTGGTATAGTAAATTAAAGAACTTGCTTTAGAAAAAAATCTATGCTCACAAAGAATTTGTTCCAGCCTTTCATGGGTTGTTCCCTGCCATAAGTTATGTATGTTTGACATAATGAGTTTCTCCACTGGATATAAATAAACCAAGTAAAATTGTTCATAGTGATTTTTTTTAAAAAAAAAATCCACCAGAGCCACTTCTTTCAGCTGCTTGTGGAGTTCAAAGTGATTGCCAGAACTGTTGTAGTTAGAGTTTTGAAACAGAAATAGGAAGATCAGATGGAAATCTCCACTCAGCCATGAAACTTGTTGACTAGCTTTGGCTTAGTCACTCTGTTATACAGGTACACCTCAGTTAACTAAGCCTCTGATAGTGAAGCTCTTTCTACAAAGGTGCTTTATACCTACCAGCCACCCTTTCCCCTACACTCTGTCTACCTGAAAACTTTTTAGCAGCACTGGCATTGGGAAGATGGTGAGGAGGGATAAAGAAATACAGACTTTTGGTATCAAGTTGCAGATTCGCATCTGCGGGAATGTAATAAACAAAGCTTGATCTGAAAAAGAGTGGGACCTAGCTGTTCCTACTGTAGCCATATGTGCTTAATAACTACAGGTAAGACAAACAGAAGCTACTCTAGAATCCCTTACTGTGCATGTGTAACAGCAAAGCAGAGAAACAGGGAGAGCAGATAAGTCTGCCTCACCAGCTACTTCTTACATGTTAAAGAAACATAGATCTATATATCTGGCCAACAAAATGAAATATAGCAGGCCCTCCAAATATGTGGGTGTTCCATTCCAGTGAATGTGGAAATGGAAAATCCTGAATGCTCTCGTCTCTTTATATTCAATGGCAATGACTTCATGCAGATGCTTCACTGCATCTGTATGCACATCACTGCCATTTCAGGTATAGAATGTGACACTTTGCAGTTGCTCAGAATCATGGATCTCGAGGTCGCAGGTAAGGAGGCCCTATTGTAGTATGAAAAGACGAGGTGTTCTGCCTGGTTCTTTAGCTAGCTCTGCTAAGGGAAGAGGTATTGGATGTGATAGAAGCCACATTGGAAATCAGCTAAAATTGCCTTCCTGGTACAGCAGACTCTGAGGATTATGCACATAGCCTGTATTCCCAATCCTGGCACCTATGGGACAAAGAAGGTGTCCCTGGAAGTGTGGGTGGATCAGAGGAGGCTGGGAAGATGTGCAAGCTTTGTCACGCACCAGCAGCCATTTTTCTGTATTACTGACAGAAAACCAACTTTCCTAACCTCCAAGTAATATAAGATTCTACACGTAAGGAAGTCCTTCAGCTGATGGGGACAGTTAATTTCATCAACTATACGTCTGCAACCTTTGCATGGGTGAAAATATCTGATTTAAACTTTTTAATTAACAACAAGAACAGCACGGTAGAACTGAGTTAAAAATAAAACTACGAGAAGCCCTAAACACACTGGCAATCTTAGAGACTTTAATTCCCTTAATTTCTACTGACAGACTCTTTTTAACTTAAAAGATTTAAAGACATAAAAGTTTTTAATAAGCCTTAACTGTGGGAAGAAAAATCATGTTTACCTTATACAGATATGTTTTTCAAGGACGCTGCTGCCAGGCGGAAAACAGGGAATAAACTGGCTGTGAGCTCAGGGTGACCTGAGTTTCACCTTCCTGGAGAATGAGTGCTGAAGCGTGGCTAGAGAGAATTCTATGGAGAGGTGTACTGACCTCTAGAGATGGAGTGGAATAACTGCACTAGAAAATATTTCTTTTAAGTAAAGAATTTGACAGCTGTCGGAATGGCTCCAGGGCTGTGCTCTAAGCAGGCACAAGCAGCAAGTGTGCAAAGCTCAGGAAGAGTGTCAATTGAATATACTAAATATGCTGATTTAAATCAAATTATTTTGGCAGAGATTAAATGAATGAGAACAGATGTGAATCAGATGATAGTAGATATGGATCAAATGAGAAAGCATTTTAAGCAAGATCTGAAGGCTGAACCCAAGGTTGTACTTAAGAATATAAGCAATCTTTGAATCAGACAACAAAAGAGATCAAGCAGATGAATGAAAAAAAATGCACAGAATTAGTGGAAGATAAGATACTGAGATAGGAAGAAGTGGTTGAGAAATTATCTGTGGACCAAGAACAAAACCTAGATGCAGTGGCTTTACTTGACCTCAAGGAACAGAAGAAATGCCTCAGAATCAGAGTAACAGTGGAAATGCACAATGAAGATACATATGTAAGCATGATTGCTGCTTTGGCTGATCTCCTGGAAAGATAGAAGACTTTTGTTGGGAACTGGATAAAGTGTACAGACTGGATTCCTATGTGGTGTGACAGAGAAATTGGCCTAGAGATATATTTGCCTCCTTTATGATCAAGTCTTCCAACAGTATTATTTATATAAAATGCAGATTGATGGAACTGGATGCTGAAATTGTATGATCTGGCAGAAATGGACAAATTGACCATTTTGATTAAAGAAGATTCACTGAGTAATTTTTAGAAAGGTTGGGATATGATAATTGCATATTTGAGAGGATATTGGGAAGTGGACTTTAGTTCTGGTTTTTGAAGATTATTAGTTTTTGCCAATAAGTAGAAGTATATCTTAAGTTATATAACACTGAAGAAGCAGACTTGGTAATTTATCTTATAACCATCAGCTGAGAGGCTGGAAGTCAAGTGTCTCCCCTGCTGACCCTATTTTAGTTTAGTCTGAGCCCCCCCCCATCTTCTAGGTTACACAGTCTTTTGTGTTGTTTAGTTTAGGTAGATATTCTCTGCCTTGTTTTTCTCTTGTTTCCTTTTTTAAAATTTCCTTCTGTGATTTTTTATATATCTAAATTTTGTGTTTGACATATTGTATTTAATATATATATGTGTGTGTGTGTTAAAAGTGGATGTTAGTGAAATTAAAAAAAAATCCTTCGATGCATTTTTGAAGGAGCCTTCATGTGATCTCTACAAGTTTTAAAATGTTTTTGTTTACTTACACATAACTTTCTTATTCATTATTTTTATTTATTTAATTTATATCCTGTCTTTTTCCCAACATGGAATCCAAGGCAGCATACAATATTTTAAAGCACAACACAATTTTTAAAAAACTGTTAATACAGAAGCTAAAACACAATTGAACTCAATTTCTATTTAAAAAACACAAGTTAAAAACAGCATTAAAAACAAGTTAAAAACAACATTAAAAGATTCTTTAAAACATAATAAAACAAAAACACTACTCCTTTCATTAAAATCTTTATCTGCTACATATATTAAAAAAACAAAAAGTTCCTTAAATGGAAAGCAAAAAATCAGCAAGGAGGGGGCCAACTGGGAAATCCTGGGAAAAGGAATTCCACAACTTGGGAGCAGCCACTAAAAAGGCTCTGTCCTGTGTCCTCACTGAACTTGACTGGGATGGTGGTGGGACTAAGAGAAAGCCTTGGAGCACGGGTGAGCTCATATAAGGAGATACGGTTTTTCAGATAGTCTGGATCCAAGCCGTGTAGGTTATGGCTAGCACTTTGAATTCTGCCTGAAAATGGATCAGCAGCCAGTGGAATTGTTTTAATAAGGGGGTTACATGTTTTCTGTAACCTGCCCCAGTCAGCAACCTGGCCGCACCATTTTGGACCCACTGGATTTGCTGAACGGTTTGCAAAGACAGTCCACAAAGAGTATGTTACAGTAATCCAAGTGGGATGTAATCAAGACGTGTCACTATAACCAGATCTGACAGCTCAAAGAATGGGTGCAGCTGGCGCACTACTTCTAACTGTGCAAACACCCTCCTGGCCACTGCTGGGCATCAAGACTCAAATCTGAGTCAGGAACATGCCCAAGGTGCAAACTGGGAGAGTGTAACCCCATCCAGCACAGGCTGAACTCCTGTTCCATGATCTACCTTCTGACTGACTAGGAGCACCTCTGTCTTGTCTGAACTAAGCTTCAGTTTGTTCACCCTTATCCATCAATAGATACCAGTTTAGAATTGAACAGTCTTCTTTTGTTTCAGATGGAAAGGAGAGAGAGCTGGGTGTCATCAGTGTACTGGTGATACCGAACTCTAAATGTCTGGACAACCTCATTCAGCAGTTTCATGTAGCTATTAAACAGCATGGGGGACAGAAACCTGAGGGACCCTGCAGGCCAGTGGTCATGGAGTCGAATGCAATCAGATGTGGGAAAACTAATGATCCGGAAGTCAGCAAACATGCAGACTAGGAATTAGTATAGTCATGACAACACAAAGAATTCCAAGGCTGTGGATTTCCCTTTTAACAGCTGCCAAATTGCCCCTCTCTGTGGTCCTTTTGCCAGTAAGCTCTGAGACAGGCCTCATTTTTATTCAGGTAGGCTTTAGGCAACTGACTGGCTGCTGAGGAAGGACTTTTTAATTAATTGGTGCTAGACTTTTTTTTTAAGAGCCAGCGTGGTATAGTAGTTTGAGCATTGGATCATGACCTTGAAGACCAGGGTTCAATTCCCCACTTAGCCATGGAAACCCACTTGTGACCTCGGGTGCACACACACACTCAGCCCCAGAAAACTTTGTGATAGGTTCTCCTTAGGGTTGTCAAAAGTTGGAAATGACTTGAAGGCATACAACAACAACACAGCTAGGCTTTTTTACTGATTTTTTTTAAAACATCCATAGGATTCCATAGGATGTTGCAAGTGGAATAATAGTGCTAGAACAGTCTAGTGTGGAAATGGCTGTAATAATTTTTTGTCTGCTTTCAACTCTACCTGTTTTATTTTTGTTGTGAGATGCATCAAATGTCAGTATTGGGAGAAAGGTATAAGCAAATAAGCTAGGTAGCTTGCTAGATCTGTTTATACCTAACCCTCATGATTCTATTTTTTAAAATTATTTCAGCCAGGAAGACTGAATTAAGGGGCAGACTCAATTATTAAAAAGCTGAATTGTTAAAAAAAATCAACTATGGGAGCATAAATCATTCCAAGAATAAATGAAGAAGGAGAGAAATTCATTCTGAACAAAGCTAATTTCTCATTTTCTCTAGAAACCCCAAAAGGATGTTCCTGTAGTGGCTGTTGGAACTAGAACTGTTACACGTACATGGAACTTCAGGTAATGTCATCACCCATTAGGCATATAGTGTTATTTCCACCTCCCAGGCAGTAAGACTCCTTAAACTCAATAGAACACCCTCCCACCCAATCTGGAATCAGCAGTAATGGCTTCCAGGTCAGAGGGCACACATTTCTGGCAAACTCCATCCATGACAATTCGCCTTCTCCAAATGCATCATTATAACAAAGCAAAGTTTTCAGCAAGTTAGTTTGTTGAGCCATGCTACTACTTGTTATGACCAATGATATATTTTTGTTATAAGTAATCCTTCAGCGAAAGTCAAGCTAAACCCCATTGCACACTGTATTTTAGACTGCTTACGACACCATCGTGCCAGTTTTCATTATTATTGATGCTAAACACTTCAAGAATATTTCTTGCTTATACAAAGGTCTTGAAGAGCTTCAATGATTTATGAAGCAAAGAGATTTCCTGGATGTCTGTGAAACACCACTGATGGATTTGGCAAATGCAGCAGCAAGCACCCATTACGGCACCTAGAACACAGTATCTAACCTGTTTTTTTGTTCCATTAACAAGTTGTGAAAAAGTCATGATGGTGCTTTTAGCTGTAAAACACTTTAGAGTGTAATCTGTTTTTAGAAGATTAATTCAATCCAAAATACCATGGCAAATGATAAACAACTCAAAGCAGACAGAGAATCTATCAGCACTCCCCTTTAAAGAAGACTGGCAGCAAAGAGTACGTTACATCTCATAACAAGAAGATTGTCCTGCGTGTGAAGAAAAAAAATGAGAAAGAGAAAAGGAGGGAGACTCCCCCAGTTAAACATCAGCCTTGCCAGAATTTCTTCAGCTATAATGTGTCTGTTTTAACCTATTTGGTCAAATTTGATGTCATTTCAAGAACTGCAAATAATATCCTGTTTTTTTAAAAAAAATTATAACTGAATAATACTTTGAGGAATAAACCCAGTACAGACAAAAGCCAATGAACTGAAGAAATCTAGAATATAATCCAATCTCAGGCCAGTGAGCCTAGGGGTTATATGGGCAGTACTGTTTTGATGTGCTTGGGAACACACATCCAGCAGTAGGGAGTGCTGAAACCGTGTTCCGTATTCCAACTCTTTTGCTACCCAGCCTTGCTCCATTGAACAACACCTAGATCTGCACACCTTAGCTTGGGACACTGAAGGTCTCCATGCCTAGAAAACCTTCACCAGCTGTGAAAGGGGAGCTACATTGAAACCTATGACAGCTAGGGAAAACTTGTTGTTCAGGCAAGTTTACAGCTCAGATGAGAAGCCATATGTAGTGCCCTTCCTGTCTAAGAAGGCTACTGGCCAGCCTGAATGAACAAGGCTGCGCCAGAGACTGAGGAAACTTTGTTGTGGAACACTTCTTAAGTGGCAATTCTGGTAGGTAAACATATGAGGCAGCTGTACACAGAACTGAAGGTACCTAGTTCTAGCTCCACTTGATTTCTGCTGATTAAGGATCAAACTTGATTTTAAGAAGAATGAATATTCCCTACAAATAATCTAAGCCCATCCCCTCAGTGGGATTTCTTCAGAGATATATGCTTCAAGAATCAGATTTACAAACGAAGTCTGTTTGCCTTCCAGCAATCAATCATAAAACAGAGCATTCTCAATGCAAGATATGTACATAGAAAAAACTATATGTGATGACAAATTTCTTTCAATGCTTGGGAAGGCACCTCTGAAACTGTTACCCTGATTTCTGGGGTCCCTTGGGGGACACCTCAATGTGCTCCAAATAATGGGGAATGGGAATTAGCCAGAGCACAAGCTGTAGCACTACGAGAGGCAGGGTAACCTAGCGAGATCTTTAAACCCAATTTTTACAGGGTCAGGTCAAGCCAAAAACCAAGCAAAATTGTCTAATAAAATGATTTTATTGAGGTGAATTCACTCATGCATGCACACAAGATACACACAAACACACATTCACACAAGAGCTAGCTGAAAGAGAAGGGGAGGAAAAATTATAGAGAGGCTGAGGGATTTGGGGGGATTTATAATTTCCAGTCCAGAAGAGTAGTGAAGAGCAGAAATGTATTTTGGCTTAGGTAGGACCTAAGGAGCCAGACGGACAGAGTGATGGGTAGATCTTCAAGAGACTGCACTGGGCCTCCTCAAATCAGGGCTATGTGTTCTCTGAAAATGGCTTGTGGCTGTGAAGGTTCCAGATGCAAGACAAAGGGAACCTGTTGTGGACAATGAGTCTTTCGCCTGTTGATGGACTTAGTGCTTTGATTGACAAAGACATGATGAATGTTGTAATAACTGTCCATTGTGGGTGCTGTGAGGACAGAGGAAAGAATCCAGGTGTACAAGGGATGGATATCTGTCAATCAGTGTCCTGGTGGGCTCCTCACAGCTGGATTCCCTGGAAAATTCCAGCTTCTATTTAAGCCTATTATCCACAGGAATGATGTGTATTTGCCTGATGAATGACTCAGCCTTACCTGGAGGAATTTTGGAGTTGACCTATGCTTCTCAAATTTACAGTCAAATTCTTTCCCTCGCTCAGTTTGACCTCTGTCACCTTTCAGGCTTGAATTTGATATCAGAGCCAATAAAATGTGTTGCCAATTACATACAATGCCAATTAGGTATAGTGCTCATCCAAACCATACTGATATTGGGGACCCCCAAAGCGGGGCCTTACAAAACAACAATAATAACAACAATAACCACCCATGATAAATGCATTTTCTAGTTTGACCCAAGTGGCTGTTAAATGCACAAGAGTGGAACAGACCATTTTTCTTATGGGCATTTGACAACTCTAGCAGCAAAGGTGCAATAAATTGTCTGGATAAGAGGCTTTTTTTCCTGATATGGCAACCTGAAGATCCACATGGAGAAATCAATTTATTACACTAGGGCCAGTTCCACACTAGACTGTTATAGCGTATTATTCCACTTTCAACACCCTATGGAATTCTGGGGTTTGCAGTTTAGGGAGGGGCCTCCTAAACTGCAAACCCCAGGATTCCATAGGATATTGAAAGTGGAATAATAGCACTATAACAGTCTAGTGCGGAAATGGCCTACGTGTTCATCACTACAAATCAGTTTGAGTGGAATCTCTAGCTTCTCTCCCATCCAATATATTGAAAAACAGACATTATCGAAAGTGTGCATGGATCTACCCTGCATTTTTATCTTCCTTCCCACTACTTATCACTCATTTCCTAAAATGAAGAGTGCAGATGCACAAAAAGGAGGTTGGAGAGAAAGAAAGCAACAGAGGCCATATATTCTCTTAATCGTGTGAGGAAATAGGATGACAACAACAAGACTTGAAGCTTCTTTGTTCTGTGGAAAATATTTTCAGTGATCTATGCAGGACTTAATACCTTTCATGTATATTTAATATTCCATCATGAGGCACAGTACTTCATGGATATAGAAGCTTACATGATTATAAAAATACAGCATGCATGCATAACTCAAGTCACTATCCTTGAATTAACACATGAGATTAAGTCACTATATAAAAGACCTTTTTTTTCCTGGGCTCCATGTTTCTGTATTTTTTTTTCTTTAATTACAGGGGTCCTACCATGCATAACTCAAGTCACTATCTTTGAATTAACACATGACATATATAAGTCTATATAAAAGACTCCCCCCGCCGGGCTCCATGCTTTTGTATGTTTTCCCCCCAATAGAAGAAGATGGATTTCTGCAATTTTACTTCAATAATCTTAAAGGCTGAACAGCCACAGTAGCCAACCACTGATGGTTTTCCAGTATGCATATTGATTTATTTCCAATATTTTTTGGAAAACCATGATCCAAAACCCCTTGGGAGATAATTCTAGGGAACCTCTGAAATTTTGTTATGGAATGGTGGAAAGTATTTGTTTCTTTATTTGTTACACTGATGTTTTGTCATTTCTCCAATGAGCTAACGGTCACATATCTGGCTCTCCTTCTGTCCACTTAACCTGAACAACAACCTTACATGATAGATTAGGTTGACGAGGAGTGACAGATCCACAGTCAACTGATCAGTTTCATACCCATGTGGGGATTTGAACATGGATCTTCCACAGAACCAGTGAAGACTGTAAAGTGTTTAACTTAAGTGAAAAGCAGACCTCCAGATAATGTTGAACTGCAAGTATGTTAGTTTAATGTTGAAAGCCCAAATCATAGCATAAGTACATGCATAGTAAAATGACAATTTCAAATATGTAAATAAATAAAAGTCCACGTATTAAAACTGGACATGCCAACTATAATTTGCCCAAAGATATAGGAGATCTAGCTACCTTTTATTTTTAAGAGACAAAAAAGAAAAAGTAGCCACTTGATTAGGTAACATGCGGGAACAGATCTGTAAATAAGTATTTGATAAATCTGTCTTCAGACCCTGAGAATCGTATAATAAACTGGCTCAGGAATCTCTTCTCTATGTTACTGTAGAAAGGATTGGGTATCCCATGATCCCTCAACTTTGACTATGCAGGCTAGAGCTGCTGGGAGCTGCAGTTCAATAACATCTGAAGAGATGCACAACTACCTTGTGTAAAGAGTTTAGTGCACAATTAGTATCACTCTGCAGAACTGGATTTCCCTTTCTTTGCTGCTTCAGGTTGGTATTTTAAAATAATGTACTGAGTCCAGCAACTTCAAATTTAACCCAAGAAATGTGTTTATTTATTATTCTTTATTAGCAATATATTTCTGTACCACCCACTTTATCAAAAAGCAAAGCAGTACATAATAAATTTAACACAAAAATATAAAAATAAAACATCATTCAGAAGAGCATTAAAACCACACGGGAGTAAAAGCAATGTAAATGCCTACGTGAAAGAGGTACATTGTCTCACCTTTTCTGAATATCAAGTGAGAGAAGGACCAGTCATAATTCTAGATGGAGTGAATGCTCTAAATTAATGGTTTTGGTGTGAAAATACTAATCTTCTAATAAGAACAATGGAAAAAAATAGGGAAATAAGCAGTGCCAACTTCTACTGGGGACAGCGGCACTGTGGTCCTCCTGGTTGCCATACTTTCATTGTTCAGAAGAATGTTCCATATACCAATCTTGTTTAGTAAAATGTATTTGCTGTTAAAATGTCTGAGGTTTCAAAGCCTCTTCAATGTCCCTTTTTGCTTTCTTTCCTTAAGCTCACATTTTCATGAATGCTGTGTACGTGTACACGCACACACATGGTTAACAATAAAAAAAAAGCCACAATTAGCACTATGCATTATCTCCTCCTATCCTACGGTTTATTATTATTATTTTTTTTACCTTTTAGAACTAATGGTTTAGAACTAATGCTTTTTGGAAAATTACAGGAAGATTTGCAAAATGAATTCTTCAAAAACACAATGTTATGCTTCAAATGAGCCATAGATCACAAAAATAAGTAACACGTTTACGAAAATAAGTACCAAATACATACTGAGCTTATTTCACTAAAAGACAGGAAAAATGTGTTCCAATTGGTATTATTTTTACATTTTAGTAAATCATTAATGCCCTCAATTTCCAGAGAAGGGCATCAAGGCAAAACATAGGGGGTATTCTAGTTCCAAATGAAAAATATTGCTGCCTCTTGAAGTCCTCCCAAATCCAAGCATACACATTGTGTGTAGAAAGTATTATAAAATCTTTTTATTTTAGTACAAGTAAAGTGTAAGAGGGACATTTGGGGTTCTACATTTGGCTGCAGCATGTTGGCAGCAATCCACAAAGTCTACCCAGTAGGCAGTGTGTAAGTTTTTCCTATTACACACTATGAACAAGGAAGCATTCCCATGTTCTAGCAGAGTTTCATCTGCCAGCAGCAGCAATGTCACCATCTTATGTATGCAAAGAGCTTTGGGTCCTAGCAACTATAGTTTGAAGATATGGGCTATCTATCATCTAACTCAGAGCTTTCCAAACTTTTCATGTTGGTGACACACTTTTTAGACATGCATCATTTCACAACATTGTAATTCAGTTTTACTAGCAAACTGGAGGTTAAACTAACCCCTCATAAGGGATACAGGCACATACATAAATTGTAATAATGAAATTATGAGGACACAACATATCTCATGAAAACCTTTCATTTATATTTTTAAAAATATATGATTTATAAATAATAACATACTTTTCCAAGGCTCAGCTGGGGGGGTTGTTCTTGGCCCAGGGACGTGACACACCTACACACTTTAGGCGACACACTAACATGCCATGACACACCATTTGGAAAGCCCTGACCTAACTGTATGTCTGTGTATCTCTATATCCATAACCAGAGCACTACCACCAAAAATGTCTGTGAATGTAAATGCCTTCAAGTTGCCTGTTGTCTTATGACAACCCCATGAATTTCATAGCATTTTCTTAGGTAAGGAATAGTCAGAGCGAGTTTTGCCAGTTCCTCTGTCTGAAATATAGCCAATAGCACTTGGTATTTGTTGAAGGTCTCCCATCCAAATAAAATGCTTTGTAGATATTTTCCTTGCATGTCACCTCTGATAGCAGGGATACTAATAGCAGGGTCTCAAATGAAGAATTAAAAGAATGGTTAAGTTTATAAAAACAATTCTAAGCATTTTTGGCTGGAGAGGTCTGTTTTTTGCATAATCTGGTGAAATTATTGCACTACGTTCTGACAGCAGCAAATCTCTATACCATGTATCGAATCCTCAGTACTGACTAGTAGAAAATACGAAATGGAAGTGAGGAGGAGGAGGAGTAAGCAAGATTTGAAGATTTTATAGAGACATGCTATAACCGGGCAGTGGTATATCTAGAGCATGGGCCTGGTCTGTCCTGAAGACACTCCTGTTCTGGCCCACAGAGATAATAAAGATTTAATAACCTCCAGTGCCAGAGGCAGCCTGCCTCGTAATACTAGTTGCTAATGAATAGAAGTGAGAGGGTGCTAATGCATTAATGTCCTGCCTGTGAACTCCCCATAGACATCTGCAAAAAAACAAAACAAAAAATAAATAAATAAAAATAAAAACATTTTCATACCTGTATGTGCAAGAAAACCTTCACTTTTGTTTTTGCAAAAAGTCCCTGAGATACAAATACGTGTGTGTGTGTGTGTGTGTGTGTGTGTGTGTGTAACCCTACTGCATGTTTTTTCTTTTTATATTGGTGGCCATAGATTGTAATAAAGATTGATTGATTGATTGATTGATATTTTGAAAGTATACAAAAATTCTGGTAATTTTAGCTGTTGGAAAGACAATGTTTGAGAATGTTCATGCTTGTACATCAGAATGAAATAAATGAAGATTTTCATCCCTAGCAGCCTCCCACCTCTTCCTTATTAATTCTCTGGTTGGCCTCCTCTGTTGGAGAAAAGAGCTGTATATGCTGCACAAGCTATATAGGCCCTGTTGGGTAGCATGCATAACTCTTGACTTCACTTACTTTTCTTTTAACCCAGAAAGGAATTGTATTGGCTCCAGGTCTCCCCAAACTGAGCTGTCTCAGACCCTTTCCATGCAATGCACCCAACCCACCGGGAGAACAGGAGAAAGATGGGACCAGGACGATGCTTATGCACTATGTTGTCCCAGAACCGTCCTTCTCCCATTCTTAGGTGATAATGATTGCACTGCATATCATTGACAGATTGCTGTTCCATTATGAACTTGAACTGTATGTGAACTTGAGACAAAGCACCTCCTTATCCTTCACTTCAGGTAGCAAAATGTCTTGGGACAGATTTTTATAGGGAAATTATCAACAAGGGGTTGACTTCTCCAATAAATTTTCTTTATTACGAGGAGAAATATCATCCAGATTCTAGGATGGGTTCTTGCAAGGTTCCATTGATGGACAAGTCTGTTGAGGATTTGATACCTTCCTAGAGTCTGTTATGGAATGGAGAACAGAAGAGCTGTCATACTGGACATGCCTGGTAACTGTTTTCACCCCCTGCTATGCTTGTTGGTTCTTTTAGTCCCTAAAAACCACAGCTGCTAGAAGGATGGATTAGCTCAATATCAACCTTCACAGGTTTCCCAAGATAACACCACCTTTTGTGAAGAATATAATAGGCTGCATAGTATATAGTATTTATTACAATCATAGATCAGTCAACAAAGTAGAAATCACAAACACAAACAGGATATACAGTGGTACAAAGGAAAATTCAAGATGAAAACAATGGAGGAACATCACTAAAACTGGAGTCTGAAAAGTTAAATAATGAATTGGTAAAATAAGAGAAGATGAAAGAGAATATTCTTTTCATGGTATATTTTTTAAAAATAAATAATTTACCTGAATAAGGCTGTGAGTTATGGCTAGAGTACTGCAATGGAATGCCTAGAAGAAAAGAATATTTTAGAATCACTTGTAAAATTAACTATGGAAAAGCAATAAAATATTGATTGCTTACCACAACAGTTGTTTTCACTTGTTTTCTATAATGCAATAACAAATCTATCACCTGTTTTTATTTGAGTGCTTTCACGCATTACAAAGTCCAACCAATAGGATTTTTTTGTGAGCTGTGCAAGCTGTTATGAAGAAACACCTATGGTGCTGAGTAGATGCAGGATAGACATTCAGCATTTGTTCTGGAAGTGTTAGAATTAGAAGCAGCCATCAGCATATTACTAGAATATACCACTGGGACTTGATGATAGATTTTTCAAATTGTAAAAATAGGCAAGGCTGTTGCTTTTGTGGTTGAATCCTAATGTATGAAGGAAAGCCTGTTATACATACATTATCATGGCAAAGACATGAAATATGGCCATCTTTTCCTCTGCTGCTCAGCGGTTAGTACCTATCATGTTTTTTGGGGTGGGGGCGGGGGCAGTGAGTAGCTTATAACTTGGACACAAAATGGAACTATTCAGAGATAGTGTATTGGTTTCTGCATTTTGTGAATTTAAATAAACTCCTCCCATTACTACCTCACAAGTAAGACAGAATCTACAAGGGTTTACTTCCTTTATTATGGGGGAAGTTGATCACAAAGGGTCCAGGATCCTCTCCCACTCCATTTCATAGCCCTCAGATCCCCACAGTCCATCCCTTCTCATTTTTCCAGTCACTTCTCATTTTTCAAAACTGCTGTTTAGAAAGAAAATAAGGTGTGTGGGGTGGGACAGCAATTCATTAGAAAGTTGCACCACCTGAAACCCAATGGATATGTGATTCCCAATTTCTCCCTGAATTTTCTGCCCTGGTAAGGGGGATAAGCTCAGGGCAAGCTCCCATAGGCACCACAATTCCCATCCTGCTCCTGGACATTAATTGCACATATGAGGGGCTGCAAGAGCATGGCAGCTAGCCTCACTAGTTTTTTCAGTGGTGGCTCTACATACATGCAGATGATGACAGAGAATCACGTTTGGCCTAGAATTCCTCCTCACATGGAAACAATTGGAGATCTGTGTAAATACATTTTTATGCCTGTTGTTTTCATGCCATCACCAAACACAGTCACATGGGAACGTGGGGGCAGGGGGAATGATTCACCCTGGGAGGCAGTGTTTTTGGGATGTAGTGTACTGTGGCCCCACCCCTGCGCACCCTGGCCATACCCCCACACACCACAGCCACGCCCCTCATACTGTAGCCCCCCCTTCCACACAGTCCAAGCTCCGCCAATGACCAAACATGATGACTGGGAGTGAGGCAGCTCTCCCCATGAGTGCTTTCAGTTCATGAAGAATATGTATGTTCCCCTATCCCCAGATCTGGTTTGAGGCTACAAATCAGATCTATGACTGTTTGAAATATAGATGGTGTAGAAGAGTAGAAAGAAGGTGAGAAGAAAAGGAAGAACAGGGGAGAGAAAATGAAAGGGAACTGACTTGCTCGCATTCTTTACAACATACGTTGCAGAGCAGTGTAAGGGTTGGAGGGATGTCTTTCACACTTCTAGAACTATTATACTTCTATGAAATTATCATCATGTGTGGGGCTAATAGTCATCTAGCACACCAGCAAGAAGCATCAAGATGGGAGTGCATGTCCTATGCCTACAGGCAGCAAGTGTCTGGAGACACAGGTTATCATAGAAAAAGCAGTTACAGGTAAGCTAAGTGAGTCCAAGTCATGCATAGAAAAGTTCACAGAAGATGAAGGTGTATGAGTCCCCTGCCAGCCTTAGTCTGAGGCTACAGATCAGGTCTGTAGTTGATTGAGATACAGGAAAATGTCTTAACAGTTGAAAGAAAAAACAATATCGGATAGAAAATAAGAGAGAACTAATTGGCTTGAATAAGACAGGCTGAGCACTAATTTGAAAAACATTTTACAAAAAGAAAGCCCTTAAAGCCTGAATAGCGAAGGGATGCGTGTGTCTGAAAACAGTATAAAGTGGGGATGGTTTTTGTGTTAAGACAGCATAGGCCCTTTCCTCACGGGGGGGGGGCAAAACGGGGCCGCGCACGCAGGGGCAGAACTTACCCGCAAGCGGGTTGCTCCGTCCCTGCGGAGAGCGCGGATCCACCGTTCCAAACGCCGCCGAATTTCAGCAGCGCTCGGCAGCGCTCGGCGGCACCCAAAATGGCGGCCGGCGGCTTCCGGCGGCACTCCGCCAATGAGGACAGTGCGCCAGCCGGAAGCCTGCCCCCAGGCAGATCTGCAGGGACGCGCTACCGCGTCTCTGCAGTTCTTCACCGGGGGCTGCTACGGGGCAGCGCAGGTGAGTTTTATAAAAACCACTTGCGAAGGTGGTTTTTATAAAACTCACAGCGCCACCCCCGCGGCTGCGCTAGAGCAGTTTGAGGTCTAGAACCTCACTTTTTTTAACTGCTCTAGCAGTTCTAGAAGAAGACCTCCAGGAGAGGTCACTCTAGCGTGGGCAATATGCCCGTGTGGAAATGGCCATAATATTAAGAGCATAGGTCTACATGCTAGTTCCAGGTATGAAGCCATTTGGTAAAATTCAAAGTGACAAGGAGAAAATAGTCTGAGAGAAAGTAAACAAATGGCCAACATATAATGAACCAAAGAAAATGTACTACTTTGGCATGATAGAATTACTATATCTGATATATAAGGAGAGGTAGAGTGTATTGTATATCTCAATAGTACACTGATAGAAATTTGTTGTATGTCTTTGTATCTGTCTATGTGTTTGTCTTTGTTTTTAATGTTTGTAATTTGTAATTCAACAAATATATTTTTAATAATTAAAAAAAAGAATTACTATATCTGATAGCTCTTGCACCGATGGTTGATGCAATCTAAAAGTAGGCAGCCAGGAAACAGTGTCCTCACACATGATTGGTCACTTATAAAGAGCCACTAAGATCTCATCTGTGATTGGAGGGAAAGATAATTGTTTATGTTACTGAAAACTAATGAACATGTGCCTCTGATTGGGCAGTTAAGGTTGAAGATACTATAGAAGTTGGCTTGCAAAAGACAAAAGGCAGGCTGTTGTGCAGCCTCCAACATTTTTATGCTGCATCTCTTAACCTGCTGATGCTGTTCCTGGCTAGGAAAATACCTATAAAAGACTGATAAGAGAACCTCCTCTCTAATAAAATCGGCTATAGTAACTATGGCCATTTCCACACGGGTATATTGCCCACGCTAGAGCGACCTCTCTTGGAGGTCTTCTTCATCAGGGTGTGTGCTAGAGCAGTTAAAAAAAGTGAGGTTCTAGACCTCAAACTGCTCTAGCGCAGCCGTGGGGGTGGCGCTGTGAGTTTGATAAAAACCACCTTCGCAAGTGGTTTTTATAAAACTCACCCGCGCTGCCCCGAGCAGCCCCCAGTGAAGAACTGCAGAGACGCGGTAGCGCGTCCCTGCAGATCTGCCCGGGGCGGGCTTCCGGCTGGCGCGCTGTCCTGATTGGCTGAGCGCCGCTGGAAGCCGCCATTTTAGGCCCTGCCGAGCACCGCCAAAATTCGGCGGCGTTTGGAACGGCGGATCCGCGCTCTCCGCAGGGACAGAGCAACCCGCTTGCGGGTAAGTCTGCCCCTGCGTGCGCGGCCCCGTTTCGGCCCCCCCGTGAAGAAAGGGGCTATATTTCTTATCTCTTTGATAGATAAATGCCTGATATGCATGAATATTGGATGCTGCTGTGGATATCAATGCCTGTATATTTATCCTTAGATATTTGAGTTCCTATATGTGCTGGGTACAGAGATGCCTGCTAGGATAGTAGAGGATGTAAATGTTCAAATCTATAAGATCTTAAAATCTATAAGATCAAATCTTCAAGTGTCAGATCAATGTATGATGTCTTCTAGTGAATGTGGCTAAGATGAACAGGAAAGAATTTAGTGATGACGTAAAATCTGATGTAAAGTAACAGGTAGTGTATCTAAACACTAAAAAGTCTATGTTCCTTCCTGAAGGGAATGTGTGTGTTTATTTATTACTATGTTTATGATAGTATAAAAGAATAATAGAGAGTTTGCTCATTTTCCCATATTGATAATCCTGAGATTCCAGGGCTTAAGAACATTTAAGTGGAATGCTGATGGTAACTCTACCTGTCTGGACTATACTGTTGGCCACAAGTTAGGAGCCCCTGGGACCAGATAGTGACCAGATGAACCGCGAAACAGGTAAAGATAAGCTGGCAATTGACAAAGAACCCACCATCCCTCACTCTAAAGAGATGATGGGGTGGGAAAACATGCCAACTCCAAGAGCAAAGTCGTATCTCAGAGGCACTCTCAGCTGGTCTAGAATTATAATATGAAGCCAATGGTTCAGATAATCAAAGCCAAAAGTGTAAGACAAAGAGATGTTAAATGTAGCAAGTCGAGAGGTCAAGAATCCCAAAAAATACATGAGCACAGAGAGTACTGCCAATTGAGGAGAATGAGTGATTGCAAGCAATGAGGACTACCAGCAGCTACTAGTGATTTATACATGGCTGACTTTGGATGCCAGGTGCTTGATTACTCAACATTTTCTGTTTAACACACAAGGATTTCTATGAAGCTGCTCCTTCCTTCTTCCCTAGACTTCAAATAATGAAGATAATGCTTCAACATCCATCAAATCCTGCTGAGGACAGAGCCATTCTGCTGCTTCAGGTACCAGCTTCTCAGACTTCGGGAGGAGGCCATTATCTGGAGCCAGAAACTCCTTGCAATTCAACTTATCTGCATCAGCTTCCAGATAATGAATCATGAAGGGCTGGTGCTTTCCTCTTAGGGTAGGGCTGGGGAATATGTGGCTGTCTAGACATTCTTGTATTGCAGCTACCATCACCACTAGCCAGTCTAGTCAATGGTGAGGGATTATGGGAGATGTAGCACAGCAACATCTGGAGGGCCACTGTCTTAGGGGTAAGCAGACACTGAAACATTTCACTGCAGGTTCTACTTATTTAGTTATAATTCTCATTTTTAAATTCTTATTTCACATTCAGTATCAGAGACATTATGCTGTTAATGCCTGTGGGTGCCATAGTAATCAAAACATTCAATTTGACCATCTCACCCCAATTTTTGCTCGTATAGAAATGGAGAGTTAAACAGTACTAGCATTTCTGACAGCTAGTGACTAACAGTGTGACCTCCTAAACTGCATTTACTGTTCACCAATGATTATGTCATTAGGAATGAATTAGATAGTCAATGAGGGGAATCTCCAAATCCAGTCTGCCACAATGAAAATCTCAATTATGTGACTGGTAGGAATACATCAGGTTTTTTTTTTTAAAAAAAAACTGTACATCTTTATTGCTGCAGTTTTGATTTGCTGTCATGAAAGGAAATACTGTCATGGATTTATTTATAACAGTTATTGTGTTTTGTTAAAAGTAACACATCTGTTCAAATTCAGGGTTACAGTTAAAAGTAATACTCAATTTCTCCCCACCCCTCTTGCATTTCTACCCCACAAAGAATCCCAGAGGAACTTATGCGTGACCAACAAACACAGGACAGGCCTGGTCCCCAGGTCTGCAAGGTGTGACAGAGAAGGAAAAGGAGATGAGGAGGAAGAAAAAAACAAGAAAGCACTGCATTGTTCCTTAAAGTCAACTGTCATGATGATCAGTTTGAATGAAAACAGCTGTATTATCCTAGCTACCCTTTCTGAATGGCTAATGCAACAGAATTGTTTCTTATTTCTACCTCTGCTATAGCCCAGTGGAAAAGTTGCTGCCAGGTAACTGCTTAAGACAGGAAAAGTGACTTCTAGTAGGTCCAGTGGAATGAACTTACTTGACATTTCTCCTTCAATGTAATATGAGACCTGTACAAAACCATGCTCTAGCTTCTGGACAGAATTAAGTCTACCAAAATCATAGCACACTCTGTCTGTCTGTCTGTCTGTCTGTCTGTCTGTCTGTCTGTCTGTCTTAAAGCTGAAACTTTCTGCTACTACATTTAAATAGTTTTCTTTGTTAATCTTTGTGAGTATTAATACAAATGAACACTAGTATATTGAGTTTGCCTTCCTGAATACCCCTCAAAAGAAGGGGGGCACTGCGGTGAACTTGCCAGCACCTTGTGCCTGCTGAAGTGGCTGGATCAACCAGGCACTCTGCATATGGGAGAGGAGGAGATCTCACACCCTCACAGAGGGTTACTCTCACAAGACCAAGGGCCTTGCCACACTACGTTGTTATAGTGCTATTATTCCACTTCCAACATCCAATGGATTTCTGGGGTTTGCAGTTTAGGGAGGGGCATTTAGAATTCTCAGCCAGAGAGCTATTGGAACTCAGTACAAACCCAGAATTCCAGAGGATGTTGAAAGTGGAATAATAGCACTGAAACAGCATAGTGTGATAGAGCCCCAGTTAGTCTCACAAGAGAGCCTCTTCTCAGAAGAGATTGGCCTGCTCAACTAGGCTCAGCCTCTTGTGACTGCTGCCTTTCTAGCACTCACCCACCCATCACTCAGTGGCGGAGTTTGGAGTGGGGTAGGTGGGAGGAGGCGGGGCTATGGTGCGAGGGGCATGACCACAGTATACGGGGGTGGGACCAGGGCGCATGGGGGCATGTCTATGGGCAGGATGCTTCAAAAACATTGCCGCCTGGGGCAATCCATCCCCCGCACCCCCGTCCCTACACGACTGCCACCACTTCACTTTGAGTATTCCTGGGCTATTGCTGATCGCCCTTGAGAGCTGGGAAGAAATTTTTATATGTCATTGTGGCATGTTTTTTTGCCTTGCCTGGGAACTACTTGTGGGGGAATAGGGATGTATGGGAGTATGTTAGAGCATATTGCATAAGAGTTACTAAATGTGACTGGATAGTGATCTGGATGTTATACCTTTTGTCATGATGGGCATTTTAAGGTGAGTAAGAGGAGACCTGAACACTAAAATGTTTAGGAACATAGGCATGGGTTGGGGAGAGGGAGGACCTTGGGGGCTGGCTGATGTATTTGGGCAATGTGGGTCAGCCCCTTGGGGCTACGCTCTTTCTCCTATAATCAGGAAATAGATAGCTTGGGATCCAGATGGTACAGCCTTATACACCTCACATAGGAACATGTAAGGGTGGCTCTACCAGCTCTCAGGCACAGGTCTCCCCTCCTCACCTTCAGACTATGTATTGTGTATTTATATAAATAAAATAAAATTGTATATAAAAATAAAATTGCAGTCAAATTTAATCCAATTGTGAGTGTCCAGCTCTTATATCAACACAATCCCTGAACTTTTACCCTTCTCCCTTACTCTTGTCCTCTGAAAGCCTATTGTGCCATGTAGAGCAATTTGCAAGACAATTATTCCAAATATTGGGCATTATCCCAGTAAATTTAACTGCAAGTTAGACCACCTGGAAACTTTTGAACTCAATAGTCATAACCTGGGATTGCCCAAAGCATTCTGCTACAGAACGCTGCAGGCTAATTATACCTCTTCTCTATTTATGATGCATGTTATGAAGATAACTTTCCTCACACTTAGGGCAGAAAATCCCATAAGAACCTCTACCTGTCTCCTCCCTAGCAGTAACAATACAATATCAAATTAAATAATTAACAGCTTGCTTCTCTTTCACAATATATCAAGGCAATTTGCCTAAATGTAAGGTTGGCCTTATGACAGCAATCCTTGATCTGGTTACCTAGGAGTGATTTATAGGAATTTGAATAAAAGAGAATTATTTACTTTTGATTAGAGGTATATAGCATTGCATTGTAAGTCCTCATCCTATTGTTTTCAGTAAGGCATTACTAAATTTTCCTGTGTTATCTTTGCCACAGTAACATGGCATTTTATTAACCATAGGAACATAAAGAGTGAACATAATCCTGAAGAACAGATACTAATCGTCACAAATAGACAGGAGATGGAAGGAGTTATATATTTCACTCATCACTTTTTTACATACTTCCTTCAGCCTCCAGTGGCAGGAAATGTCAAGGACCATGCTACAGGAATGCAGGATATTTATGGTTTCTTTGTAATGCTTATGTTTAAATATGCCTTATTTACAAATATAAAAGTGGGACATAATGAAGACAAATATACTTTTATACAGTACAGCCTTAGTACAACCTCCCTCAGATTGTCAGACAGAAATTTGTGGACTCTCCTTCCCTTCAGATCTGTAGCCTTCTTTCCAGTAACTCCAGCTGAGAAACAGAAGTGTTCCATTTGTCTTTTTCTATATCTGTCTCTCTTCAGCCTAAAATCTGTCCCCCTCTTGTCCTCCTTCTGTCCTCTTTCCCTCAACTATAGTTGAAAAGGACGGACAGCAGGCTTCTGGAACATACTTTAAAAGGACTACCACCTCAAACAAGATAGAAAATGGTGGCTTAGGGGATGGAATCAGTTATTTACTGCACACTATGAGACCGTGGGATGATTTGCACACACAAATCTGCATCTCAGTCATGATAGATCATATATTCTGACAGTCTTATTTAAGGAAAAATGACTACTCTTAAATAATCTAGAATTGATGATATAATACAAATTACTGAGAGAGTGACCAGTCGACGGTAATCTACCTTTTCGTCAAGCCCCTCAGCTTGAGGGTGCCAACTGTTCAAGTGGTGGTGGTAGAAGAACAATTTCAAAAAGCTGGTGAACAATTTCTAATGATCAGGAGATAATTTAATTATCATCTAATGATCAGAAAATCATCTCCTGAAGCATTAACTGACCATCCATGGATATTAGACTGCCTTAGGTCCCCTGACAGGAGAAAGGTGGGATATTGAATGAATGAACGAATAAATATATTAACAAACAACCATTTTACACAAAGTGGTCTGTAAGCAGTGGCTGTAATAATATATTTAGTTAAAGGTTCTAAATGTTTCTACAAAAGATCTAAAATCTGATTATAAAACTGATAGTTCAATTTGTATCTGACAAATGGTTTGCTTGTGAGAATCTTAAAAGTTGATTCAAATGTGTAGGGGCTCATAATTTACTTTCTATGGTATTCTTGCTGACATGTAGGTTTTCAACACAGAGAATAATTCAGATAGGTGGCATATTTAAACAGCCAATTCCTCTCCCACCCAAATATTACAAGGTAATATTATTTTGTGTGCGGACTGTGCGTGGTCTTAAATGTACAGATATCCTCTTCTGTGAGGTTTATTTGAAGTAATTAGAATAAAATAATACAAAGGTTGTTTTTTTTTGCAGGCCGCATCTATTTTGCAGCCCTTCGTGGAAGTGTTAACATAATAACGCTTTGTGTCATGCAGTAGTTATTAGGTTCATAATGACTATAATACTGTCTTTGTAATATTTGCTAATACAGTAGAAAAATACAGTATGTTAATTGAGTGTTCTTTGAAGATTAGCTACTGCAAGCTAAACTATGATTTGGTGTTAATATGGTAAAAATCTATTAAAGCTACAACCTTTGTGCATGAAAAGGAATTATTTTAACAGATTTATAGCATTAATAGTTTTTTGTCTGAAAGAGCTCCTCAAAGATAATATATATAACATACAGAGAAATATTTTTTCCATGAGTGCCTTTGATTCTTTGGAAAAGCGTAGAGATAACATATTTTAAAAAAAGAGCCAGTGTGGTGTGGTGGTTTGATTATAACTCTGGAAACTGGAGTTCAAATCCTAGCTTGGCCACTGAAACCCACTGAGTGACCTTGGGCAAGTTGCAATCTCTCAGCCTCAGAGGAAGGCAAAGGCAAACACCCTCTGGACAAATCTTGAAGAAAACCCTGTGATAGGTTTGTGTTAGGGTTGCCATAAGTAGGAAATAACTTGAAGGCACACAACAACAACATTAAAAACTTTGTTACTAATTCTTTTTTCATGTAATTAGGGGCAATGCTTTTTAATAACAGTTTACCAATAATGTAAAGCCCCTCCCAAAATAATGAGTAATGTCAATAAACGCTATTTGTTACTTTTCTTACATAAGATGGTGGAACATGGTAATTAAGTTATATTTTTTAAATGGAAAAAGATCCTCTCTGTTTCTGCAATGAGAATTATTTTGACAACAGACCAGGAAGTGTAGAAAAGAGCCACACTTCCTGTAATATGTAGAGTATTATGACAGGATCAACAGGCAATGTGGCTGGCTGCCTTCCATACTTCCTGGACTGTGGAAAATCATCATGTGAAAAGCAGAAGGTCCCCATTTACTCTGAATCACACTTTTAGGCGTCAATCCTTTTGGTTTGTCCAAAGTAAACTGGTGAGTAAACACCTAGGTAAATCCCACTGTTACAATGAGTATACTCTAATTGTTATTAACCAATAGATTTGAGACTTTATGTTCCAGATAAAGGCAAAACACACACACATGCATGAATGGGCACGCAGCCCTGGACCACGTTAGGTAAGGAAGATAAGCAGTGTAACAGTCAAAGTAAAGCAATGTATAGCACAGCAAGTTACTTCTCTGGCCATTTCCACACGAGGGACTTAAAACGGCGCAGTGTGTCCTCTCATGGAGGTCGTCTGCACCTTGGAGCGGACTAGGTCCGGACTACTTACCTCAGATCCACACCTCAGTCTGCTCCGAAATGGCCCCAACTGGTCCTCCAGCGCGCTTTTTAAAGAACGGTAGAAAACCGTTCTTTAATTTCTTGGAGCGCGCCATTGCGTACCTGCTCCCTTGTGCAGATTCTCAGGCTTGCACCAATGCGAACCTGCGATCTGTGGAGGGTGGGCTTTAGGCATGGTGAGCTTCACGGTTGGTCAGGACCCACGAACAACCAGAAGCTGCCATTTTGCAAGCCGGAGCAGTGCGGATCTAAGACCTTACACTGCTCCGATTCACCATGGACAAGACGAGGAGCCCTGTGGAAGGGTTTAAGGGACAGTCGGCATTGGTCCGTGCCCAGAAAGATCCCGTAAGTACCGGCACGGAGCGATTCCCTCACCTCGTGCAGAAATGGCCTCTGATGAGGTAACGAGAACACATATTAAACTCCTGCATATGAGCAGGTGCTATGGGGGTTGTCCTTCACATGGAGGAGCTCCTTGTGCATTTATATATGTGAAAAGGTCTTGATACACTGGACAAATATTCCAATGTTGGACTGGGGGCATGGCAGCAAGGTGTCAGGTGTGTGTGTGCGCATGTGTCTAAGTGTGTGGAGATTAGCCCATGTAGCCCCGCAATCCCCATCAAGCTAGGGACTGTGTTACCTGACCTGAGCTGTTGCTACTCGGGTGATGGATCCACATTCACATGGCTGGTCTTTTAGGCATAGTGAAGCAGCCACCTCAGACATCAGATGTGGGTGGTGGTGGAGAAGCAAACATTGGGGCACAGAACTTGTATACCACTAGTCTGCTGCCATCAAATGTAGTGGAAAACACTGTCTTGTCAGTAGTGTTGATGTAAGACAGAACTGCCAGTTTTGAAAAGACTACCATCTTGTCACCTTTGTACATGGAATAAAAAGGAAAGGCCAACTTGCACTTTTCCTTAAGACACTAAAATATTGTAGGCTGGTCCTGAATTTTCATGAATTGAGATGAGGAACAACATGTTTGCATATAACTGCTACAGAAACCAGGAAAGCCTGGCATACCACATATCCTAAAATATATCAGTCTGCTCCAGAACAACGTGTAGATTAGGCAGACTGAGCTCAGTTTGAAAATTAAACAGGATTCAGTGCTCTGCCTCATAGCTGGCTGATGTCTATCATCCTGAAAATACAAAGCTACATGAAAAAAAGAAAGCTGTTTGAAAGCCCCTATAAGTTCTTTGCAGAGTGGAAACTCGTTGTTGAGTCTATACTATCTCTGAGTGCAAAGCAGTCAGAAAGAAGGCATGGGCACAATTTTTATGGGTGAAAGATAGATTACTTCTAAAGTTTCCCTTCAAAGGAAAATCCACTATTCCCTGGTTGTTCCTTAAAAATATATCATGTATTGGATCCAGTTGACTGGAGAGTTTATGTTTTAGCCAGCTGTGGTCCAGTAATGACCCGTGCAAGTGTGTGGGGAAGGGAAATGTAGAACCTTCAGGTGCTCATGTTCTTTAAGAGACACAGGATATTTGAAAGTGGCATCTACACAGTGAGTGGTCCAAAAACATGGGAGACTAAGAAGTTCTTCTGTTTCTTTATTTCACCCATATATGTATATAAATGTGCTTGGAGTTACAGCACTTCTTTCCAATCCCAAATATGGTTTTTACTGATGAGAGCTTTAGGAATTTCTGTCTGGTATATTTGCGAAGGCTTTAGCTATTTGGCCATTATACAATGTTCATCTTGAGAAATCCACACATTTTCCTGGGCTAAATATTCAAACACATTCTTTTGAAAAGATTGATTCCTGCTCCCTTGCAGCATAGTTCATCATCTTCTTAGTACAGAAATGAATGGATGGTAGTCTCTTTCTCAGCTCAACAATTGTAAGCCTGTATTTGGCTAGCAGCAGGGCTTGCTGGATGAAGCATGACTATTTCACATTCAGTTCCTTTGTTAATGCCAGCAAACGATATAGTGGTGTTAAGTAGGGTTCTTTTTCTCCCAATATAGAAGAATGAACATCAGTAGCATCTGTCCAAAATATGTGTATCGTGGCCATTCTCACACAAAGAGGTGCATAATAGCTTTGTATGTTGGGCAAAGCATAAGGAGAATTGGCTCATGTCAATGCTTTTATTTGTAATACTTTTCAAAAATTATATATCTAACTTGCCTAGCACACTGACACAAGTTTATACAATTCTAATATTAATCCTTGAAGATTCTCTGCAACATTGTGAAAAACTACATGCCAAACCTCTTGATATGCCATATTCTTCCTTTTTCATTGTTGTCAATTTATCATAAGAAATCTAGGTTTCTTTCATTATGTTTGAGATGGCTGGGGGGATGTATGAAGTACAGCCCAACTGAACAAAGGCCTATATTAAACACAGTGGCAACATGAAAAGAGCCAATATTAAATGGAGACTTAGAATGGCTTCTGTTCTGATGTTGTTCTCATTAGTAGCTTGAAAACGTTTACAGGGAAAAAACCATTTTTTTTTAAAGAAAAGGTACAGTTGCATATCTTTAAGACCTCAAATGAATGCTCTTATGAAATGTGTGCTCTACAAACCTCCTGCATCTCACCTCTGCAATCAGCTCTGGTGATTTTCTAGCAGCTTTTTTTGTATGGGTACATGTCCAAATCAGTTGCTGAGGGATCATTCAGCTTGATTCGATGTATGTGGTAGAAAGGACCTGCTTCCTGTGCAGGTAACCATCTTTGCTCCAATCTTCAAATCATACAATCATTGCCGGTCCGTAGATTGTAGCTGAAAATTTTATGTAGGGGGAATTCTAGCTCCAGCAACACATGCTGAAGTAATTGAATGGGTATTGTTGGCATGTGCTTCCCTCACTCTACACTGGCTTTTTGTATAATACCATATTACCTCTTACTGCAGTGCTGTACAAAAACTACAGTGCATAGCATTGATTTAACTAATTATAAGTCAGTGGCAACATGAACATTTCTCTGTGCATGTTGCCATTCAGAATGAGCTGAGAGTTCTTCATTGTTTTCTTGATGCTAAGAAAGTTGCAGATGGGAATTCAATGCACTTAATATGATTTTCAGAAGGTGTGACGAACCAAACACTTCAGAAAAGGCTCTGAAAAAAGGACATGCCTAGATATATAGAAACAGTAAAATGCCCTCATAACTCAACCTTATGTTAAATTAAAGTAATACCTATGAAAGCACTGCTGGGATTCATGAACAGACCATTCCAGGCATGAATTGGTCAGTTTGAATTTTTCTGCCTGAATGTTACCAGTTCCCCAAAAGGAATATCCTTGTCCCTTTTTGGGGGCAGGGTGGTGATGGTCTTTGCTTGGCTGGCAAATGCTAAAGACAACCAGAACCCTTGACAACCTATGTGTAGGTTTCATCCCTTTCAGTATCTGAAAACCATTTTTGTGGTCTGTTCTTAATATTCTGGTACATTTCAGCTACCCGATGTTTATATTAATTTCTTTTAAAGCAGTCACCTGCTTTTATGAATACATTGGATTGGAATCTGGAGTTCATTTAATTCTCTTTCCTAATCTGATGGTTAACATCACTAGTTTTTTCTTTTGGAGTCTGGTGTTTAGACTCACCAGAACTGAGATTCTGAATTGTGGAGTATAGCTCTCCAGATATTGTCAGTAGGGATGTAAATCCTCAACTCCTTTGGGAATGAATAATTATAGTAGTTTTCCCCCTACTGCAGAAAGAAACTAGTGTTTTTTCACAGTATTATTCCTGTATTTGAATGCCCCAAAATATCACAAGGTGCTTGTTCTCCATAAACATCACTTGATTCTTCATCATAGTCTCTTGGCAATCATATAAATGGATCCTGTTGCCTCCAGAGAAGCCTCCCCAGATCAGTTTAGAGCTGAGCAATCTTTGGAAGGAACTTTGCCCCCACTTCCTCACTGCACGTCTCAACCTTTCCCTTTTATACGTCTGCTGCCCATAGCAGATATGGAAAAGAGGGGAGGTGGGTGGGTTGTATGAATTCACAGATAACCACCTGAAAAAAAATCAGTTAAAAGTAAATAACCTCCTCCTTCCTCTCCTCCTCCTCCTCCTCCTCCTCTTCTTTGTGATCTCTGTGAAATCACAAAAATGACTGGCTAGCTCATCTACCAGGAGGTGGGGCCTGTGATAGGCAAAAATAGAAGAAAGGACAGCACCCAAATGAGGTATATAGACAAAGAGTATCTTGTGGTTTGTCCTACCTCATAGGACTCAAACTGCAGGTGTATGTTTTTTTACACACAACCCTCCAGCAAAATGCCCTCAGAAGACACCCATCTTGCTCACCACCATTGCTTCTTCTTTCCATTCATGTAGACTGGTAATTCCCAAACTGTGGATCCACAGATGTCATACTACAGCTCTGTGAATCTTTCACCACTCAATATGGTGGCTGTGGCTTTGGAGAATGTTTAATAATATCTGAGAATCCAAGGTTCAGAATAAAGTTTGGGAACCACTGATCTAGGCCAAGGACTCATGGTTATCAAGAGAGAGGGGTCATATTTGTAAGGAGTCAGAATCTTCTTCTTCACATGAGTACCATCATAAACTCAGAGAGGCCATGTGAGCAGTCAGTAATAATGAGACAGGGCAACAGGGCAAGTGGGTTCTGATGGTCAGCAGTGATCTCCCAGCTGAATCAGGGGTACCTCCATGTACCTGACAGTGCCAAACCCTAATGATGAGCCCTGCCTCAGACAGGACTGAGCCTGCCCCTATTTCACATGGCTGTGATGGCTGTGGCTGCTATATGTATTAAGGAAAAATACACATTTGTTATATTGTATGCACATTTGAAAATGGTAGCTTGTTATCTATTATTTATTCTGACTGGCTGAGATAACATGCCAACTGGAAAATTCCCAGTCAGGTGTGTGTGAAATGGAAGCCCACAAAAACCCTGAGCTTTAAAATTCGCTAGATAGCATTGTTCCTTTCCATGGAACAATAACTGTATGCTATGCATGAAGGAGTTAATATTTACCAAGGTGTAGCAGACAGAGGGAAAATAAAACATTATAGCTTGAAGTATCTAATGCGCCTGTTTCATAGACGAGTAATTTAAATATGTTTGGAATTGCTAGCATTTCCAAGAAGACTGGAAAATTCCTTCTGTCAAGCACATGAACATATAAGTTACCGCTGCCTTCACCTCTCTCCACATTTCCTTCCACTGCTTTTATGTAGTTGTTAAAACTGATTCCAAATTTATATTTTATTCTCAGTAAAGGAGTATGCATGTATTAGGAAGGTAGAATTGAATTCTGGCTATTCAGTATTAATGTGATATCAGTGGCACTCTAGAAAAACAATAGAAATGCTTTGTGTGGCTAGTGGGCATCCCCAGTTTCTCCTCACAGATTTTGGGGCAGGAGAGATAAAAGGAGGGAATAATAATTCTTTTACACATTCAATTATAAATATTTCTTTGAGCATGTCAGAAAGACTACATCTGTGTGGCCTCTATTATGGAGGATTTCAGCTCAAGCATTTATTTGACTCTTAGATTCCCATATAAACTTCAGTTTGTATCCATCTACTTGGTCTACTACCTAAGGGAATATAATGTATGTACCACTGCTTCCAAATAAAAAAAAAAAACTGCGCTTGAGAGCCTCCTCATATACAGATCCCAGTAATAAACTCATTGAGACATTATGAAAATCAAATCTTGTTTATTTGCAATTCCCCAGTCTTCTCCATCAACAAAACAAAACAATACATGTGAATATTTTTAAAAACCATCTTCAGTTAGTTTTATTCTCTCTGTGTGTTTTTTCCAAGGAGCAGAAAATTACATAAGTGACAATGCCAGAAAAATCTAGATTTATTACTTTTTTTAATTTTCTGTTTATGCTGGCAATGAGTGAAAAAATAAAATTTTGTAATTTTGAGAAGAGAATAATGTACTTTTTTATTAAAACAGAAATGACACACTGCTGCATATCTAACGTGATTTAGTGTTTTTATTAGTTATAAGTGTTTTAATACCTCGCTAACTATTGTATCCTCCCTTAAGGCTTTCATTGTTCTCATACGCTAGAAACAAATTGATAATTCAGAAAAAAATTAAGTATTTCTTGGTTGTTTGCTAACAGCAGAATAGCAATCAGTCACCACAGGGTTACCACAATGGGCATCATTATATCTGGAACCTTATCAATTTCACTATATGGGTAAGTATTATTGCTGCATACCGGAACTCCTTTGGTGTTATTGCTTAATTTTAATTGTGATTGTAAAATGTGAAAAATGTGGATATTTAAACAACAATTAAACACCTGCTATACTTGTTGTGCATTGGCATTTAAAGATATATCGAGTGTTTAAAAATCTGCTGATTCAGATATGATCCCGAACAAAATAAAGGGGAGGGGAATCTTTTCATAACCAATGTTTGTATAAGGTAGTGGCTGTAGGGAAGTTTAATTGAGTCAGATGTCTACCACAAGTTCTACAACAGACATTTCCAAAGGCACATTTTTATATCATGCTGCTTCTCAGTGCAGCTTCCGATATGGTGCCAGTTCCCCATAGTTCCCAATAATCCTTCTCTCATCTGTGTTTGTCCCACTGACATTGTGTTAATGGAAAGCCTTGCACTGGGAAACACCTGCCCAGCATTAACAAGATGTTAAGGGGAGGAAAAACATTGGAAAATCAAGTTGCCGAGAAGCAAAAATGAGAAGCAAAAAATGTGTAAAACCGAGAGGGAGGAGGAGTAAATTTCAATTGATTCCCTGTCAAAGCCTCTTTCAATTTGCAGGCCAAATCAAATGTTAAAGACACAAGAGCATCGTAATATGTCTACCATGTAATTTTACTAGTACATATTGGAGGGATGGGGAAGAGAAATAAAAGTACCAGGAAGACTCTGAGAGAAAAAGAAAAGAGATTTTTCAGTTCAGTACCTAAAACTATAATAGCAATGCAGGGGCCACTGGTCTATTCTGTATAACCGGAGTGTTCAAACTCTGTGCCTGCATGCGTAGAAAGTGTACACCTGCAATGTCCCATGGGAGCCCTGACAGTGTCCACTCCAGATTTTGTACCTACCAGTCTTTGTTGACTGCTATCCACAGCAACAACAGATTGCTCTGTATTTGGATCACTGTGGAAGAAGCATATAACTTGTAGAAGGGTCTCTCCTCCCTTCAAGGGAAAAGGATTTCTAGAATGTATGTGTCATTTGTGCACATGGGTGTGCATGGAAGCTTTGAAAAAAAAAACTTTTTGGGGGGAATACAGCTGGCAGAATCTGCCAGTCTGTATAACCTGTTTCTACCTCCATCCTTTCTCAGCTGGTACCAGCCTCACTTGCTGTGAGTGAAGGGGTTTACATGGGTGCTGTGGCTGTGCAACACTGGTGCATCATAAATCAGCAGCAAGGAGATGGGATTGTGAAGAAAAACATGTATTCACTTGGTAGGAAGTGGGTGGCCAGCATCATGACTGGTAAGACTGCTTGGTGCACAAGTCCAGGAAGGAGCAGTAAAGGAATGGGGGAGAGGAACTTCTCTGTGGTCTATCAGTGAAGCTTTCACAAGCTCCTGCAGCAGCACAGGGCCTGGAAAATATTCCTATTTATCATGTGTGTTTCAGAGAAGGCCAAAAGGGATGTGAACAGCAAGAAGGGTGACAACTAGTGCTAGTGCTGCTTGAATTTTGCCACCCCCCTGTCTCTAGGTTGCCTTGTTACCTGGTTAGTTAGGTTTACCCAGATTCTCATCATGCCCATTTTCACAATCTATTGGCCCATGAGCAGATCAGCCTCCTTTTCAACCCTTGTCTGTCTCTGTGATATAAGGTCCCATCCCATGATGACATAAGAGTCTGTGATGTCACTTGCACGCACACCCTAGTATCAAGTTTTGGTCCTGAAATCTCAGGAAATGGGAGGGTGCTCACTTGGCAATTCTTTTGTGGACCTCTGTTGTACAGTGTCAGAACATCCACCTCATTGCTGAAGACTGCTGCTGGAGACCATGCTCACAATTAGGAACATAGGACAATGCCAGAATGATGTCTCCCCCACACCTAGGCCAGAATTGTTTACTTTCACTGGAAGAGGCTCTTTGGTTTTCTCAAGTTATCGGGTCTCTAATTTAAAAAACAAACAAAAAACTTGAAGTGCCAAAGATTGAACTAGAGACCTTACGGACACAACCCTGGACCCTGCCATTGAACTTGTATAGTGAATGTTCTTTCACAACAAAGTCAATAGATACATTGATGGCCTAGCTAGTGTGAGTCCCCATCCTCCTCCATAGTTTCAGTGAACACACTGAGATTTTTGGACATACTTATGTAATGATGCTCAACAGATCTTTCCTGACCACCAGGAGAACATATCAGCATCCCCAGAATTTTACTATTAGAATAGTAAGGCCTCTGAGAACCAGTATGGCATAATAGTTTGAGTGTTGGATTGAGACTTTGTGAGACCAGGGTTTGAATACACACCTGGCCATAGAAATCCACTAGTTAATTCTGGGCAAGTCATGCTCTCTCAGCCTTGAAGGAATGCAATGGCAGACCCCCTCTGAATTAATCTGGCTACTAAAATCCCAATGGAGATTTGCCTTAGGGTCACTATAAGTCAGAAATAACATGAAGGCAAACAACAAAAACAAAATGGGGGGGCTTACAGTTTGTTCCTGCTTGACACTATATGAGATAAAAGCATGATATCACCCATGAGATCATCAGAACCAATAGGCCTCAGCTAGGAGGAGTGTGGGAAGTGGACTTGCTTGATAGCTGCCTGCATTGGTTTTCAGAGCTGCTAAAAAATCAAAGATAAGTGGCACTAAAATATGTTGAGTTCTTTTGTTTAGACAACCATCACAGGCACATTTGGTGAGGACACAGGAAAGAGAGCTGCTCTGATGTTACGGGATTCTCTTCCATTGGAAGATTGCTGTCTTTCTGCTGGCATATAAAGAACTTTTTATTTAAGGAGGTATTTGGTTGTTAGTATGTTGTGGCAATTAGAGCTTTTAATGGAGGAGGTGTCGTGTTTTTATTTTATTATGCTTCAAATGTCTTTTCAATGCTGTTTCTAACTTGTGTTTTCAAAACAGAAATTTAGTTTAATTGTGTTTTAACTTTTGCACTAAAAGATTTTAAATTGTATTGTGTTTTTAAATACAGTTGTGTTGGGTTCCAAGCTGGGATGCAAACAAACAAACAAACAAACAAATAAATAAATGAATAGAATTTTACTACAGAAACTGTGGTTTGTAAATATATGCTTTGGTCTTACTTGGGGTGGGTGAGCTGGCCTCACTCTAGAGAACCTGTTTTGGCCCTAGGGAAGTCTGGGTGGAATCTACTTAGGGACATGATCTACCAGTTGCTGCAAGGGGACACTGGATTTGATTCAGCTGAAAGACATGCAGATACTTCCTTCTGCTATTAAATATCTGCTGTATCCATTATCCATCAATAAGGTCTATTTAGACGAACAGCTTTGTCTCAAGTTAATCATCCACAAATCTATTTTGTTATGGTGATTAGGTCTCCAAATTATTCTAAAGTCTTTCTTGTAGGGAATATTTGGAGAATATATTCCATAGGTAATAACAAACGAACTGCACAGGAGTTACAATTACTGAGGACATACATACCAGTGGTTTATAAAAATTGGTTTAGTGCAGGGATACTTTCCATGTAACCCTCTGGATCTTGCTGAACTGTAACTCCCATTAGTCCAAGGCAATATAGCTGATCATGAAGGATCATGGGGTCTGGTGTGGAGAGGGGAGCTAGAGATAAGTTTTCTCCCTTTCCCCCAGAGTCCCTGAATGAAACTGATTAGCAATAGATTCAAAGAAAAGTATTTCTCTGCACAAGGTACTTGGCTTATTGAATTTACTGCTGCAAGATGCAAAAAGGACCATAAGCTTAGATGGTATTAAAAGAGATTACACTGATTCATGTGGGTATCCATCAATGACTATCAACTCAGGGAGCTAAATGTAAGTTTCAGGTTCAGAAGTAACAATAAGCGTATGAACACTAGTTTCTCAGGAGGGAGGTAAACAACAAGAGAGAGCTGTGGCCTTTTATATACTGTGTATTGCAGGAGAGCAACCCCATGTTGCTAGACTACTGATGATTGGCTGTATTGGGTGGGACTCATGAAAGTTAGAATCCAGGAATACCTAGAGCATTTCAGATTTCTCATACTTTCTTGATTCATCAGCTTCCTAGAAATATCTGGCTATCCATCAGGAGAAGCAAAATTCTGAATTAGATCAGCTTTTGCTCTGATCCTGGATGGTTCTTCTGATTTTCCTGAATATATTTCTATTGAAGTATATTTTATCTGTAGACTTTATTCATAGCCTACCTTCCTTCCACACAATCTACAGTGGCACAAATAGGGGTTCCCAAGCCACCCAGAGAGCTCTAGTTAAGGGTTGGCATATGATCTTAAATACATATGTAGCTAAAAGCCAGGAATTTACAGAATAGATTTACAGAATAGATTCAGAATAGTATTTAGCTTCTTCAACAAGGCTGATGAATTGTTTGCTACTGAACTGGGTATTGGAATTTTAGTTTTTAAGCAGAGCAAATCTATAAAGTTGAATCAAAATAAGTCTCATTACATCCTTCCAATATTTTTCTAATATTGTCCAGCAGCATGTGGCTGCTTCCTAATGAATACCATACCAGCAGCTTCTGGTTTTGAAATGGAGTCTGTGCATTGCCTTCATCTCACCATACCTCCTGATTTAGATCATAGGCCACCTGGTATATTCCATCCCATCCCTTCCCTTCCCTTTTTGCAAGGTGGATGTCTGAAAGACTTCTGCATTACTCCTAACATTTAGAAAGGCTTTTGCATGGAATTTTGAACCTGATTAAATATGACCTACTGTCAAACCTTTAGTAATTTCCTTTTTCTGTTCTATGTGATTAAATACACATTAAACCTTTTATTTTCCCTTGATAATTAGATACATCTATATCTGTGATCATCAGGGATTTTTTTTAAAAAGTCTATTCCAAGCATTGGTGAGATGGAAAGAACTGGAAATCCTTTGTAAGCCTGCATTTCCCTAGGTAGGAACCCATTTTGGAGACTCTAAAATTTGTCAAACTCTTTACCTCAAAGAAATCCTTTAAATATTATATGCCTGTCTTATAGAACATCTTGGCTAGCAGCAAGTACTCTGTCAATCTTCAGTAATGGTTTGTGTCATATTGGAACCACCTGGGAAAGACAGGGGTGTATCTTTCAAAGTTGAAGAACATCTCTTGTATCTCCAACGTGTGTCACAGAAAGAGATTATTAAATATAGAATAAATAACAGACAAGTGAATTAGGTCCTATCATTCCACTGAGGAACTACTATTTTTCATTCCTTTTTTTTTTAAAGCAGATTTAGTACTCATGAAAGCTGCCAGACTGACAGCTTTGGAAATGGAGGTGCTCATTTAATTCACACAAAAGGCTTTAATGCTGGCAGAAATGGTGCTGTTTCTCCTCTTTTCTTCTACTTCCCTTTTTGTTAGCATAAAACAGGGGGACAGTAGTCAGGAGAGAGGCAGTTACATACTCTAAACATCCATGACAATTAGCAATATAATAGATATCTTAATTAACCATCTGATGGATTTTATATTGTTAATATTCCTTATTGCCATTGTACAGCTTTTTAACTGTGATATCTGCACGATACCGTTCCAATGAAGGCAATTCTGGAATGCTGAGAAGTGCTATAAATAAAGTCTGTGCAGTCATAAATACTGCAAAACTTCCTACTAAAAAGAATATTAAGACTGCAGGGTAGTACATAATACTAAGTCCATGGATCAGTAAGTACTAAGATCATAGATTAGTGCAGAGTAGCAGAAATTTGTTGTTAATTCCTTTGTCCAACAACAAAGATACAACTACATCACATTACAATTCTAAGAAGGGGTGACTTTGTTAGTAATATTCAGATTACATCTTTGATTATGTGAATTGAAGGTGACGTAAATTAGGGCTGTGGCAAAATTCAGTCCACTCTGGAATAGTTCTATATTAGATTGTGTTGGACCAAAGGGGTTCCAGAGCTGGTTGGTGTTACCTCGAAGAACTCTGTCTCTTTCCTAACTGCTCTGGAATAATGTGACATTTTTAGCATGGGTGAAGCATGTCTGGTAAAGGACTTTTTCTCGCCTTCTGAGGAAGCATGCTTTGTGGTAGGGTGTGATAGTGAGGGGTTGCAGTGGACATAGAGTGACAGCTGTAGTTTCCAATCCTTGGCAGGCATTTCATTAGTGTTTTCTGATAGTTCCAATTACAGCATTTATTTCTCCGTGTGTAATGTCACTACAGTTATGTCTCCCTGTTTCCTGCGTTTTCCTATTACTTATTTTGGGATCTGTTTGGGAACAGCCTGACAGAAAGATATTAGAGAAATTGATTTGAGAAAACTGTTGAGACCTGTGCATGTATGTGTGTTATTTGCTTTTTATTTTTAGAAGCTGAGAGGATTCTTCAGGATCTGCTTGTATGCACATTTATTAGATTTTTCTCATTTTTTTGGACTTTACTTACTTGGATTCATTTATAAAACAGGAGAGGAGTTTCTTCCTCATTCCTTTTAGGTTTAAATTTTCAACAATTTTGGTGAGATCGAGTAAGCACCTCTTTTTCAACTGGGAGGGACTGCAGTTCAAGGAGCAGAGGAAAGATGTGTGTGAATGCGTCAAATGAGCTACACAGTTTTTTCTGTTTTCCTTTTCACTTTTGCCAGTCCCACTGCTTATTATCTTGAGGCTTAGGCCATTTCCGCACGAGACTGTTATAGCACTATCATTCCACTTTCAACATCCTATGGAATCCTGGGGTTTGCAGTTCAGGGAGGGGCTGCACAGCTGGTGCGGAAATGGCCTTAGACAGACCCTTTTAGACAAAACTGTTCTATTTTTCCTCCAGTCATTATTCAAGGACCATTTTGTTTATTCAGAATTTTAGTCACTAAATAAAAATAATTTTGAACACCTGGAATGATTTAGAAAGAGAGCTGGTCTTGTTTGTTTGCTAAGGCAGAACACTCACAATATCTAGGAACACACACACAGTTTTTCAATGAAGTTCATTGAGAAGTAGACTGAAAACAGAACTTTAAGATGCCCGTGCAAAATCTTTGAAGCTACCTGTTTGCAGTTTGGCAGTGTTAATCCCCACTTTTGCATCTACTGTGCCCCCAAGTTTCACCTAAAAGTATGAATAAAGTTATAGCTATTTGGATTTCCCCATAAAGTGAATGGTAGGAGCTGTGATTTCAATTCCCAAACTGTGATCTGGATTTGGATTGGGTTAGTTCTTGACAAACTCAGGAGTTGCCACCTGGGGGCTCTTGTCCCTTTGAGAAGAGAGATTTTCAGTAGGTGTTACTTGTCACTTTATTTATTTATTTATTTCATTTCATTTCATTTCATTTCTATGCCGGCTTTTCTCCCAGAATGGGACCCAAGGTGGCTTCCAAAATAAGTTACAAACATTTGAAACAATTAAAATAATTAAAAACATATAAAATTATAAAAACCTATAGCAATGCACAATTTTAAAAAAGGTTAATATATAAATAAAAAGCTCCCCAGCTCACATAAAAGCTGCTTAAAGAGAAATGTTTTTGTCTGCTGGAAAAAGGAGAGCAGGGAGAGACCCAGCCCAGCCTCCCATGGAAGAGCGTTCCACAGGGTGGGAGCAGCCACTGAGAAGGCGCTTTCCCATGTCCTCACCAGGCTAGCCTGAGATGTGGTGGGACTAAGAGAAAGCCTTCCCCTGCAGATCTTAGGGCTCTAACAGGGAGACACGGTCTTTCAAATAATCCGGACATTGGACTATGACATTGGTCACCAAAGTTTGTTTCCCTGCTCAGCTGTGGAAACCCATGGGTGATCTTGGGTGCATCACACACTCTCAGCCCCAGAAAAACCCATGATAAGCTCACCTTTGGATTACCATAAGTCAGAAATGACTTAAAGGCACACAGCAACATTTCAAGGAGAGGAACTGGCAAAACCACCTCTGAGTATTCCTTGCCTAAGAAAACCCCCCATGAAATGTATGCGGTTGCTATAAGTTGAAAGGCAGCTTGAAGGCACAATATACACATACATGCAAGCATTAAAGGGAAAGGAGCCCTGTCCTGGCAACCCTAGATCCACAGTGGGTCAGGACTTGATCCAAACCACCAGATCTTGCCCCAAATCATATTCAGAACTCAGTGACAATTAGAACAAGAACTTCTGAATCCCTAGTCCAACATTTAACTGTTAAACTACACTGGCTCACTTCTTTGCAGTGTAACTATACCTTTTAAAGTTACCCTTGTAGTTATGGTGTCTTGGCAGAGAAGGAATAGTCCCACGAACAGAGTTCATGGTGTTTCAAGTTATTCTTCATGTTGTGAGTTAGTGAGTGTTGAGGTGACACTGGGGGGGATGGGGAGGGTTTTTTTTTTTTTGGTACTTTAGAGCATCTTTTTGAAGCATTCAGATGGTTTTTAAAAATCAGTTAAGTATCTATAATATTTACTTTTAAAAATGGGAAAGCCCTTACTTCAAAAATATGTTTATAATGATAATTACTTTTGGTGGCATTGGAACTATTATGATAATTTACTTTTACAAAGTACAGTAGGCTCTCCACATTTGCAGGGGATAGGGGAACAAATATGTGAATATGTGAATAACAGAGTGCAGGGAAGAGCACTCCCCTTCCCTGCACTCTGCTGCCCACTGCTGCCGATGCTGACCATGGCATCAGCACCGGCACTGACAGTGGCGGGCAGAAGATGGCAGGGGGAGGAAAACATCTTTCCTCCCATTCACCCTCCCATCCACCACTGGGGCGATCACACCCGGAGTGGCGGTGGAGGGGAGATCTTTTCCTCCTGGTTACCATTTCCCCCCGTCACTGGGGCAGAGTGGGGAGATGGCGATGGGGAGGAAAAGATCTTTCCTCCTTTCACCCTCCCCCGCCACTGGGGTGATTGCACCCGCAGTGACGGGTGGGAAGTCGCAAGGGAAAAGATCTCTCCTCCCTTTCACTCTTGTGCCCCCCCCCGCTGGGGAATGGGCGGCAAAGAATGGGGGAGGCAAGTGGGCACGTGAATAATCAAAACTGCGAGAGTCAAACCCGCGAATGTGGAGGGTGAACTGTAACATTCAAAGCTTTTATCTAACTATTAACAAATGCTCAAGGGTTAGAAGTGGTCTGCGTTCATTTTTGTATTTATCAGACCCTTCCTCTATGGGTCTCCATATTTTCTCCATAACCTGTTGCGTGTGTGCCTTTAAGTTACCCCTTGACTTATAGAGAACAATGAATTTCATAGGGATTTTTTAGGCAGTGAGTATGCAGAGGTAGTTTGCCATTGTCTTCCTTTGAACTATAGCTTACAACACCTGGTATTTCTTCACAGTCCCCAAGCCTTACCAGGCTTGACCCTGCTACAACCTTGATATATTTTACTTATAGGGAGCCCAACATATTTCATGGCCTGAATCAAGCCTAAATAGCACTTGTTCCTTGACAGTGCCAACACGCCAAACACTGCACAGTTTGTACATCGATTCTGGCCTCCCTTTTTCACTCATTTACCTCACAGTGCCTCCTAAAATAGGTTTATGTCACCCTTCTAAATGTCAAGAACAGCCCTGCTTTCATATTTCTCATTTTTGAAGAGAATACTTCCCTCCTACACTTCCGGGTCTAACTGAGGCAGCTTTATATTTCTTTTTGAGGCTTAAACTTTAGAATAAATCAACACAACCTTCCAATCTTTACAGTGGTACCTGCCTTATTTGATTTATTTGTCTGATCCCAGGGCAGTGTTGGCCCTGGTGTGAGCTAATGAAAATGAGAAAGATCAGAAGCATAGCTGTTTGCTCAATAATACACCAAGAGATAAAAGACATCATGGGGAGGGGATCTGTTTCAGAGATCTGACAGTCAGTTTATAATATTTAATTATGAATATTCTCATAAAAGTTGCTCTTTGCAAGATGCATACATGTGTTTGGTACTTATGTAGTTCACTTTATGAAGTATACAATTTATGCTGTAACCTGAGAACTGTAACCATATATTTGCCATTATCGAGAGCCAGTGTGATGTTAGTGGTTTGAGCACTGGACTACAACCCTGGAGACTAGATTCAATTCCATGGTTGGCCTTAGAAACCCACTGACTGATCTTGGGTGCGTCACACACTCTCTTCCTCAGAAAACCCCAAGATAAGTTCACCTTAGCTTTGCCATAAGTTTGAAATGACTTGAAAGCATACAACAACAACAATTTGCCATTATACATGATGGTTCTTTACTGACAGGTTGCTATATATGTGTCTGCACCTTTTTTCCTCATATGAGAAGTGAAGTGGTTCTTAAAACAAGCAGGTGTGCAAAGCATACATGCAGAATCCAATGCCTCTGTTTTTTTAGTAGTCAGAAATGGTGATCTAGTCTTAGTTCTTGTTTCTGGCATTGGAAGCTGGTGGATTCCATGTGAGATGGGTGGAAAACTTCCAAAATAGCATCAGCACCTTGGAGAGCTTCTTCAAAGTTTGGACTTAAATGCCAAACAGATTCCTTGTCTCACTGACATGGAAACTGCTGGTTGTCATGGATCATTGGGAGAAGAAGGCTTTTAAGCCTGCCTTCTTCTAAACTTTGAAGTAATCAGGATTACTATACTGCTTTTATGCTGTTAATGGCATTGGGGCAGCAGCATGGGGAATAACTGTTAGGTGCTGCAATGGGGTTAAAGTCTCTCCCTGGATGAGCTATTCCAAGTCTCTTCCCTTAGTGTGTGCATCTGTCCCTGGTTCAGCAGTTCCAGACCTCTTCCCCTAGTATTTGTGTGTGTGTGTGTGTGTGTGAGAGAGAGAGAGAGAGAGAGAGAGAGAGCAAGAGAGAGAGAGAGACAGACAGACAGACAGACAGAGTGTGTGCATATGTGCTCCTTTGTTTGTTATGACAAAGCTCACTTTTACCTGTTTTTTTCCTTTGTTGCTGTTGTTGTTGTTGTCGTTAACTCTCCAGCTCCTGCCGCTCATCTCATCCCTTCTCCAGAATCCACTTCAGGTTATTTTAAGTCTTAAGTCTTAAGGGAAATAAGGTGACTCTAAAAAAGAACAAGTGTGTATGTCTTGAAGTTTCTTCTGGTATGCTGCTGGGACCTAATCAATTTCCTGACAAAAGAACCTCAGGCAGTGGTTAAATACTAAACAGTAAAAGTTTTGTTTCTAAGTCATCCATGTAAGGATATAAACAATATGAGGCTGGCTCAGTTTGTTACAGTGGTATCCCTCTTTACACACACACACACACACACACACACACACACACACACACACCCTTTCTCACTCTTTCTCTCTCTCACACACACATACGCACTGCCTCCATCCTAGCTTGCTAACTTTATTCAGGTGCATAGAGATCTAGCACTATTGTGCCTAGTTGAGGAGAACTATGGCCTTTTCCGCATGGGGTACGTAGTACGGCGCGGTGTGACCTCTGATGGAGGTCGTCCGCACTGTGGGAGTGGACTGGGTTGGACCACTTGTCGCAGTTCCGCACCTCAGTCCGCTCTGGAGCGACCCAAAGTGGCCGCGCAGCATGCTTTTTAAAAACCTGTTTTTACAGGTTTTTCAAAAGCACGGAGCGTGCCACTCTGTGCCACTCTGTTCCTGCACTCCAGAGCAGATTTGCAGGCACGCACCAGATCTGCTGGGGGTGCGCTTCCAGCTGGCGAGCTTCTGCAGTTGGTCCACCAACCAGAAGCCGCCATTTTGGATGCCAGAGCCTCCATTTTGGACGCCGGGGACTGCGGAACAGCGAGCTCGCGCTGCTCCACATGGGGACGGACTTACCCTGCTGCTGGTAAGCTCTGTTAGTGTGTTTTCCCCTGTTTCCCCTTCCACGTGTGGAAAGGGCCAATATCTATCTATATGTATAGCTATATATACATTCTAAAGGGCTTAAATACCCTAAAGGCACCAGATCCTGTCTGATCTTGGAAGCTGAGCAGGGTCTGCCCAGGAGAGTACTTTGATGGGAGACTGTCAATTAATACCAGGTGCTGTAGGGTGTGATTCATGGGAAAGAAGAAGAAAACCACATATAGTATTCCTTGCCTAAGAAAACCTTATGAAATTGATGGAGTTGCCATAAGTCGACTTGAAGGCACAAACACACAAATGCTATATTGTGCATCTGTATTTATTGTTATCTTTGGCTGTCTGTCTGTCTATCTGTTTATCTATTCATCCATCCATCCAACCATCCATCCATTTTTCTTTTTTTCTTTTTGCAGGTCACTCTTATTGCACAAAAGAAAGAGGTGAATACATTTCCCTATATTTCTGCCTCCATTACATTTACAGTCTGAGGTTCTGCTTGTGGGTGGCCCCTTGTGTGGCTGGGTAATTATTCATAAGCGTTACCTGTAAGTCTTTCCTTTCCTTCACAATACATACACACATACATATATATTCAGATTCCATTCAGTTCAAAATATTATTACCATTGCAAACAAGGAAAATGTGTTTATCAGAAATTGCAAACTCCTTTAGGGCCTCATAGGATTAATCACGGTTATAAAGTTTTATTAAACACAATTTTTGTTTAATGACAAGCTCCACCAGTCCTTCCCATTCCAAACCAATCCTGTCCTAAGGGTGTATCTAGCATAGCAGATTGTTTTCAACAGACTCTCAAGACAATCCCTATTACTTTGTCATGCACAGAGATATTTTTCTTCCTGGATAATTTGAACTTCCTTAAAAATCACATCTGTTTCATACTTTATTTATTTGTAATTTAAATCCTTAAATTGAATCTTTCATTACTAACATCTGGGCTTGAAAGGCAGCCCACTTGAAAAAAAATACAAATTTTATTTTATTTGTAGTCAGACCCCTCCCTTTCACTTGGTAGCATTGGTACAAACATTCCCTGGCCAGAGGCAAAACAGTCGGGTATCTTAATGCTGTGATGTCGTATCACGTGTATTATGGCTCACTTGAACGTCCCTGAAGTGACTGGCAATTTGCCCAGAATTTTTTTCAGACTAAATTTTGCAATTAATCTCTATAAAGCAGCTGTGTATTGTCTCATGGATATCCTCTCAAAGCACCTCCTGAAAAGAATTGGGTGGTAGTGGAAAATCCGGGCAGAAGGTTGTAGGAAGCAGAAAGGTAATAGTACATTGTAGGAAATATCTCAAATTCAGATTAATAGGGATGTTTCTATTAGTACAGTTTTCCTGTGGTGGAAATGATGGCTAAAAGAGAATGCTGGCAAATCTTGTGTTTATAGCAGCACATCTGTACAGGATAATTACTATATTTTTAGCATTTTTAGAGGAAGATACCTACTCTGATTTCCATTAATTGGGAAGTCAGGAAATTTTAATCAGGAGTGCCTTCAGATGCTCATCTGGGAAAGATGACTCCCCAGGCCTTTTGAAATTTGCTTGAAAATGTGAAAGAAAGAAAAAGAGAGAGAAAAGAGAAAAATATCCTTAGTACTCTTTTATACAGATAGGTTTAAGTTTTATGGAGAGTGAGAACAGGTCCAGTTTTTCACCTGTTACTAGATCATCCCAGTTTGTGTAAGAATCGTTAAAGTAAATTTTAAAAGCTGCCATTTATGCAGTCCTTTTGCCTCAAAGTCTGTTTGCCAGTTTCGTCCACAAAAAAGAAATTAATTGAGCATATATTTTACTCGCAAGGCACAGCAGCCCACAATGAAAACAGTCCAATATTATTTTTAAACAACACTATTGAAGTTTGTATTATGAACTACTAATCTTTGATATTTTGCCCAGTGAATATAAATGGAGCTTGTTTTCCCTCTAATATCCAGCATGTCAAACTTTGTTTTTCTATCTATTTATATTATATGAGAAATGATAATTTTATTATCAAGTAGACTGCAATTTTTTTTTGCAGAGTTACCATAAAGCGGAGACAACAATGAGATGTCAAGTTTTATATTGCAGATGCTAATTTATCAAGCTAATTACTAACAAAATGCAGCTAAATTGCTGATAATCGTGAGACTGATTAATTCAGCAACACAGATATTGGTGAGTATTTAAAGGTTATGAATAGCCATATGGATTCCTTGTCTCTTTCTGTTCTTGCTATGCCATTAATACACTGTGTATTGTGCAGTCTGTGCAAAATTTTTACAAATGGTGTAATGGTGAGCCATGTGTTTTAGAAATAATTGGAGTCAAAGGCGTTGATGCTATACATCACTGAGAAGAATGCCACTTTTGTCATTATCCCAAATATTTAAAAAATGTTTGGAAATGCTCTGAATTTTGTTCTACTGGTGTTTACTTCTAGCTTCAGCTGGAGACATTTTCCATTTCTTTCATTTCAGTTTCCCCTTTCCCATGTCGGGCTCAGGTCAAGATTTCTGCAGGTATCCTTCACTTAACATGGAAAGAGAAGGATGGCACCTTTTCTCTCATATTACAAACAGAAGCTCACTGGATTGCCTGCTGCATCTTTCTTTAATGTTTACAGTGGGATAGCATCCTCCAGCATACTTCAAACAGTAGGTCAGTTTGGATCAGACTTTTTACTGAGGGGAATAGTCAGGGAAGTCAGAAGGGACAGCTAGGTGGCTGTCAGAGATGTTCTGCAGCATCTGCCATCTGAGGTGGTCATCTCACCAGGCTGCTGCTGACAGCTATGATGATGGCTGAATACTTACGATCAGGGAGTTCCAAACACGCAGCCTATTCACATGACACAATTATAGCATTATTATTCCACTTTAAGTGCTGTGGTTCTATCCTATGGCATCCTAAGGTTTGTAGTATGTCACCATAGTATAGTGATTTGAGTGTTGGACTACAACTCTGGAAACCACGATTTGAATCCCTGCTCAGCTATGTTCGTCTTAGGGTCACCATAAGTCAGAAATGACTTGAAGGCATGCAATAACAGCAACAAAAACAACAACACTGGATGAGAATTTTAAGTGTCCCCCCGCCAACTGGCAATCCCAGGATCCCATTGGATAGAACCATGGCAGTTGAAGTGGAATAATAGTGCTATAATTGTGTCATGTGAATGGGCCCATGGCTTTCATCATGCAGTTGCCCTCTCTTATTTACGGACTTTTGGTGGAATGTCCAGATTTCATTGTTTTTCTTTTCTTGTTATACCATTAATGCATTTGTTTCTCTTCCCAGCATTTCTTCCATCTTTTTTCTTTCTACAAAAAAATGGGTTAGGAGAAAAGGGTTAACACTTTTTTACCGATATCACTAGGAGCTTGCCATATGGGACCACCCATAGTTAGCTGCTCTTTGTTATAGTCTTCACTGGGTAATATTTTTTTAAAAAAGCCATTTCTAATTAATTTTTCTTAGATGACAAATAAAGAGATATGTAACTTTGTAGTTATTCATCAATGCAGCAAGCCTTGCACTGTTTAGATTTTTTTTTTAATGAAAAGATATGACACTTGTACTTCACTGACAAAAAATGCAAAGATAGGAAGGGCAGTGGGAACAGTCCCCATGCTCCCTTCCACCATAAATATGCAAAACTAGGGTCTCTTTCACACTGTACGATTATATCATTTTGGTACTGCTTTCACTGCGGTGGCTGCATTCTATGGAATTCTGGGATTTATAGTTTGGAGAGATACTACAGGTCTTTGGCTGAGAATTCTAAGTATTATCTCCATAAATTGCAAATCTAACAATTCCATTGAATGCAACCATATGAGTTAGACTCATATAATTGTATAGTGTGAAAGAAACCTAAGATACAATTTGGATTGCACTGTCGGCAGTAAGCAAGTGGCATATGACATACCTGAGAACATCAAAGAAAACGTTTAGGGGGTCCCTAAAACTGTCCCCTCTCCCCTCCTTTTTTTTTTTGGTCTTTATATAGCATTATAGTCCTATGGAATTTAGGCTGCTGAGTCAGTGCCTAATGAGGCCAGATCATGTGTTATTTTTGTGCACCAAAGACAAGGCTGAGGCTGCATGAAATTGCATCACTTGGGTCCTTGTACTGCCAGCAACATAACAGTTAGGTCCCCATGGTGTCGAATGTACTCCAATAAACGAGGTTAAAGAGCCAGTACATTAATTGATTCTGGTGCCAAGTCCCTTTTGTAACCTGTGTTATCAGCAGAAGTACAAGTGTGGCATGGCAAAGAATATCATTATAAAAAAGATTTCCTGAGAGAGGAATTAGCCAGCTCAGGTAGCGATCCTGGTTGTAATGAACACACTGCCCTGTTTATGAACCCAGCTATAGATCTATTTTCTTCTTTCTTTCTTTCTTTCTTTCTTTCTTTCTTTCTTTCTTTCTTTCTTTCTTTCTTTCTTTCTTTCTTTCTTTCTTTCCTTCCTTCCTTCCTTCCTTCCTTCCTTCCCTCCCTCCTTCCTTCTTGCTCTCTCTCTCGCTTGCTTTCTTTCTTTCTTTCTTTCTTTCCCATTTCTCGGGGCTGTCAGGAAGAGAGAGACTGACTGAGGGAGACTGACTGATCTCTTTGTGGGGAGTTTTGTGGATACTTTCATGCAGGATCTCAAAGGGTTAATGTGCAGTTTACTATTGAATAACACAAAATGAGCTGTAAATAATGTAATGATATGTATTGTTAAGCTACATATACTGTACCAGGTGCAAGTACTCCCACTCCTCACTTAGATATAATCTGGGGCAGTCAACAAACACAGATGTATTTTAACAAAGAAAAAAAGAGAGAGGGAGAGAAAGAGAAAGAACGAGAGAGAGACAGTATGATAAAGAAAGAACAAGAGGGAGGAAAATAAGAAAAATGTGTAATGTAATTTAATCAAGATAAGAACCCAGGTAAAACTTGGCCTATTTTCTAGAATACCTTTAACTATGCTTTGACTTGTTTTTGGAACACGCATGAGCCAAACACATGTGAAACACCTTGACAGGCCTTTTGTATAACTACAAGAAAACTGATAATCCTAAATCAATTACATGCGGAAAAATATGAATCTTTGAATACTGGTAATTATAATGGTTATCGTTCACCATTGTAGCACCTGCAAATGATGTATCGTATATATAACAATGATTCAAAAAGCCCCTAATTAACTGTTTAATTTTTTTCTTGTTTTCTGGCTGTAAGCACTGTGCATTAATTGTCAATTTATACATACATTTTCCCCCACAAAATATTTTCCATTACCTTAGGAGTGCCTGAAAAATCACATATGATAGAATTTCTTTCTTTCTTTCTTTCTTTCTTTCTTTCTTTCTTTCTTTCTCCCTTTCTTTCTTTCTCCTTCCCTCCCTCCCTCCCTCCCTCCCTCCCTCCCTCCCTCCCTCCCTCCCTCCCTCAATTCTAAAATCTTCTCAGGGTGTTTATTTAAAAAAAAAATTAAAATTCAATAGCTGGCAAATCTGAAAAGTAGGAAATTCTGGGCTGATCTCACCTCTGAAGACAACTGCAGCCCTTTCTTTCCCTACACTGACATGAATCCTGCCTAATAGTGCCAGTCAGAATTCCTAACTGTCCCTACCAAATGTGAAAGAGCAATTCTGGAATACCTCCAGTCATGGCTTCGTACTGCTGACAGATTACTCTAGGCTATTCATGGAGCAAGATTAGCCTGACCACCATGAAGAAAATTCTTTTGTTCTGTGTCGTTAGCTAGGATGGGCTTGAACCAAATCGAGGGGAAAGCTGCGTTGGTGAGCTAAATGCAAACAGAAACAGGATTGGTGATTATAAATAAAGTGTTACTGTTCTGGTTCACAAGGAAGAAGGAAAGAGAGATTTGTCAGGGTTCTAGATAAAGACTGTGTAAAATAAAGCTTCATTTTTGTTGTAGAGACAGCGGGTGGCTTGTGACAGGCATTATTAGGATTTCGAACATGGCTAGAAACAAAGAATTGCTCCAGTTATACACATGGGTTTTATATTTATTTCAAGAAGCTCAGACCAATGGATGAGCGATGCTGAACTCTGGTGATTCAGTGTCTTTTTCAGTACAGTTGTACTGCAGCAATTCCAAAGGCAGTGAGACAGAACCGGCAAAATTCCTGGGTTCAGAGTGAAGGCACAACAGCGCCACATACAAAACACAAATGCAAGATGGCCGAGGCAACCATCTGCAGGACATCAAAGTCTGCTTCCTGATGGCAAGTGGGCTGCCAAAGCTTCTAAAGGCTTTGGCGCTGGACTGTCAATCGGATGCAAACTGTCCATCTGCTGCATGGCACAAGTGACAGCTGATTCTTTTGCAGTCCGTGAGATGAACTAGACCCTAAGCCAATCCGTCCCTGTTCCTAATCACACAAGGTTTGTTCTACCAGTATCATTAGCCAGACACATGAGATACAGTATGTGGTTTTTCATTTTGCACAGTACGTGACATGGTAAAAACTAACACAGGGGATGGGCTGTGAAACCAAAGGGGACACACTGCTGCTACTGCTGAGAAAGCATATTGGCAATGTTCAAAGCATATTGGGGGCATAACAGTAGTCTAAAAACCCCAATATGGATTAGGACAGCTGACCAGATGTCTTGAGTGACATTTTTTAAATGAGATTCAAGCATGTCCCCGCAGTACATAAATGCAAACTATACAGCTGTATACTTTTCACCCACTGGAAATAGGCTACATCAATGCTCTGACTATAGTTGATTATTCCAATATACAAATAGAGAACTGTGCAATGTTAGCTTTGTGGCCACCTCCTAAAAATAATATCAGTCTCTCTTTGCAGGATCTGCATCTGTGTGAAAGCAGACAAGTCAGATCCTGCAGCAGAAAAAAGGTTTATAACTCCTTTTTATATTAAAATGAAGTTACAGATGCCTTCTAGTGTGCTTTTGTAAAAGCCAAAAGGGGACCTGAGTGATGCTGTTTTAGGAAACCTTATATGCTGAACCAAGCAGAAACACAGAGTTAAATTTGTTAACTAACACTGTTTCTGTATTAACATTCTTTTTGGTACAAATTAGCCATGAATGAAGAAATGTTTTCCTTTGTTGCATTTAATTTTTACTGCGAATTACTAGAAAAACAACAGGAAAAACCCTTTAAAAATCTCAGTAGGTTAAAATACTGTATGCACACACTTCATTTTTAAATAACTTTACTAAATTTTAAATTTTTTACAGCAAATGAAAACAACAAGCCCTTTCCCTATCGCCCCCCTATCTCAGCAGTTAAGCATATGAAGCACCTGCTTCATTTTTCTACTGATAAAAAGATGATCTCTGTACTTGTATCAGTTCCTGTTTAATTTTTTCTTCACTTTCATTTAAAACAGACTCAGGTGGAATGGTCCAACTGTCTATTTCTTTAAAATTATTTATGTCCTGCTCAATTTCTCTCAAGGAGAAAAGAGAGACATATGCTAAGAAAAGAAAAACATTATCAATAAATACAAGCACCAACTGCAACTGATCATTCAAGGATGGATCAAGGAACAACATTTACATAGGGCTATTATACATCTCCCGTTCTTCACATGGTGATGATATCCATGGCTTGTGTTATTAGATTCCTTTGGGTAAGAGAGAGAACTGGAAATGGTATGCGTGTATTATTTGCCTTATTAGTGTTGTGTGCCTTCAAGTAATTTCTAATTTATGGTGACCCTCAAGTGAACCTGGTACAAGGTTTTCTGGGGGCTGTGTGTGTGACACACCCAAGGTCACCTAGTGGGTTTCCATGGTTGAGTCGGGAGCCTCCAGGGTTATAATCCGATACTGAAAGCACTACAACATATTGGCTCCCCAACTGCCTTATTCACAAATACACAAAACAACATGAGGACAAATCCACTTCTTTATGCCAACAGCATAGCTACAAATCTTGCACTGTCCACCACTGAAAAGCAACTGCCACAGCAGCTGCGCCTGTACCATCCCTCTCAGTTCAAATTGTCCCCAAATTATTTCTTTGCATCCTCCCACTTACTGACTTTGTTCTCACTAAAACCCTTAGGATTTAAGCCATGATTACTACTTCTCACTGGTTTCAGTGGAATCAAAATTCAACTAGTTGTACAATACTGTATGTGCCTGTTAGATGTAAGCCTCAAGGACTTCTGTGGGATTTATTTATAAGTAAATAGATGTAGGATACAGCCTTAGACCCCATAGAACTCAATGAAAACTAGTCCTGAACAGAAACACTTAAGTCCACACAGCTACTTAACTGAATGTAGGTTCTGTTGAAATCAGCAGGATATACTAGTCATGGCTAGTGCCAATGGTTTTAGTGAGAACTGACTTATTTACCTTGGATTGTTATTTCTCTTGATTTGATAGTTTTTTTAAAAAAATGAGAACTTCTCTCCTATGTTTATATCTACTATACTCACATTGTTTAAATGCAGAAGAGAACAATTAGTAACGCAAGTGACTAGCCATTTTAATTATATGTTTCTTTCTTGGAAAATGTAAACCTGTGTCTAAAAATGTATATGTGTTTGCTTTGAGGGACGCGTTCCCTTCATAAACCTTTCCTTTTTTCAACATAACTTGGTCTGAAATACACACAGAAATAAAATACTACCAAATAAAGAAAAAACCCTCTGTTGTAACAGTGATGCTGTTGCAGATATAAAAAAGGTATCATTTGACCATAATGATAGCTCTATCCAGCAACTGAATGTGTGTTTTCATCAGTGCCAGCCACTTGGATATATACCTTCTGTGAAGATCTCTGGAAAGAGAAATCCTATTTAGTAAGTTGATACTATAAAGTTTAAGCTTCATCAGTGATAAAAAAAAATCCTTTAGAGCTCAAGTTTTGACTTTAATTGCCAATTTACTCTGTAAAAAAGTGTTAACAGTCCAAATTGTATTGAGTTTCATAGGATTAACTCTCAAGCAAATGTGTATAGAATTGTGGCCTAAATGGTATTTTAGATCAATTTCCCTCTTCTTTGGATCTTTTTCATTTAGAAATATCTTCTCTAAGTTGCTGTTCAACACATTACACTTCCTGTGGGGAAAACAGGAGATAATGTTGGTGTTACCACACAACAAGAAGCACCTATATTCATGTCTCTGTGAACCTAATAATTGTTCATTTGATCAAACCATATATGTTGCCTCTAATAGTGGGTCTGCTCTAATATGTCCATATAATCTTTTTTTCATATAGTTGGTTCCCCACTTTCTATAGGGGGCAGTTTTAAGTGTAGTTATTTGTATTGGAGCTCAAGGTATGTACTGGATGGTGTCTTTCCCTTTAAGAAAAAGAACGCTGTTGGAAAGTGAAGACTGAAAGAGGAAAAACAGACTTCAAGTGGGAATACAGCTGTAATCTATAATAATTAAAGAAAAAGCTCTCTGCCTTTGCTATCCATAACTCTATGGTACATTGTGCCAGATGCTTCAAAATTCTTGACTAGCCAATCTCAAAATCTGACAAGTTTTATTGATGTGGTCCAAGTTGCAGCAGCCAGTTTTAAATCAAAATTCTAAAAGAGGCCATCAGAGAAACAAAAATGTGGGGCCTCCCATAACTCATGGTGGTGGAGGGCTTGTTGCTAGGATTTCTGAGGTTTTTAAAAAAGGGTGCAGGAAAACATAAAGTCCCATGGACCTCTTTATTAGGTAAGTGTTCGGTACTGGTCAGCTAGAAAACAGGAGAGGGTTTTCTGAAGTACTGCAGCTCAGGGGCTGAGGCAGAAAAAAGGTGGACAAACTGGAGTTGCCTAAGGCACTATAACTAACATTTCTGAGATTAAAAGAAGTGTATGTATAAAACAGGAGAACCTGAAGGGTACTTTTTGGCTGTTGGATAAGGAACCAAATGTCATGCGGTACACTTGGTAGTTTCTTACAATGCTATGCCTTGGTGTGCAAAGGAGAGAGAAATGTTGGACTGTGCTTGCAGGATGGGTTTATGAAGTGAGAATAACATAAGAAATGTGTGAGTTGCTAACAATCCTTGCTGAAATTCTGGCTAGGGGCTGCTGTAACATAGATTTGGCTCCGGAATTCAGGCTTTTCCATAAGCATCTTAGTTGTTTTTTTTTTAATATTGCTTAGCAAACAAGCTGATCTTTAGAGCAGAGGTTTTCAACCTTTGACCCTCCAGATATTTTGGATTTCAATCCTCTGAATCTCTAACCATTGGCCATGTTGTCTGGGGTTTCTAGGGGCTGAGATCCAAAACATATGGAGGGCCAAGGGTTGAGAACCACTGCACTAGATCACTGGAATTTCTGCATACTAGCTATCTCACTGGGTTGTAAACCTTTTCCTTCAACGGGCAATGCTGGGTTTATGTTTCAAAGTTACACACATAATCCTAATCATATACCAACAAGCCTGCTGTCAAGGTTGCTAATCAGCCCTATCAGTAGCAGAAAAGGTTGTCAGGTCTCAGGATACCATCTCAGGGAATTGTTATGAATTTCCCTTTCTCTAGATACCTCAAAGTATCCTACTTCGTGATGTCAAGTGTCCAGATGAATGCATCTCTAGTCCAAAAGACAAAACAATGAAAAAAAAATGCAGCCAGTCCAGGGTTGTACACAGAGCATCTGTAACAGCGAAAGCATGTCTGGAGCAGTATGTGGTCAAAGCACAAAAATCAATCCAAGGAGGGTCAAATGCCAGTCAGGAAGTTACCAATTTAGGAGAGTCCAAAGAGCAATAGAAACTCAGGAAATGAGAGTAGGAATGTCACAGGGTGCCAAATGAAGACTGTGGTGCTGTTGTATAGTACAATAACAGCTTTGACTGTGATAATTTATAGCTAGCTGTAACTCAGCATGGCTGGCCTAATTATTCCAGCACTTTCCTCTTAAGGCAGGCCAGACCCTTGCCTGTGCTTTTGTTGCTGCTGTTCTAGTCCACAGGTGCATTCAGACTGATTAAAACAACCAGAAATTTCCAGATTTTGTTCCTGTTCTTTCCAAATTTATTTTGGAGATCCATGCATGTTTTAGTTATTCCAGAATATTTTCTGTCAGCTCCCAGTATGATCAAGACTTTTTATACCAGCAACCTAGGGTGGTATTTTATTTTAACCCAGTATAAAATTGGGAAGAAAAGGAAAAGAATCTGGGCATTTTCAGTTATCCCTAAGATGGTCCAAAGAATGAAGTGGTTTAGTTTTAACTCCTTCCTATCAAGGTTTACCTGTAATGTCTCTGCTTAGGGTCTACATGTGATGGCTCTTCTTCTAGGACAGGGCTGCCAGCTTTCTCTGATTCCAAGGCAGGATTGCTGTCCTTTTCTGGCTCTGAATCGAGCTTTTTATCTGGGCTCAGCTCTTTTACTTCCTCATCCAAGGAGGCCCCAACCAGGTAGGACATGATACAGGCCAAGACAAAAAGTCTGATTTTATTGTGTGAGCTGGTTTTAACACCTGAAGACATGTCTCCTCTTACTAACACAAATAAACAGATGCAATACCATCAAAATAGATTGTTTCTATGTTATGCTTAACTGTTTTCAGGTGATAAGATGTAAAAAAAACCCCCCAAACACGATATCTCTGATGCTCAGGTTGTTGAGCCCACTAAAATTCGCATGTACATATTGTTACTAATAGTATTACCCTACATAGGACAAGGTCCTCTCTATACATTGTTTAGGAAGTAGTACAGAAAAGCCACATGGTCTTTGTCTCTAGTGCACACCCACACAATCTTTTGTCATTGCTGCATCAGGGGCAGACTCTGAGACTTCAAAAGAACTTTTTCTCTGCGATTTCACAAGAGTCTCCTCCTTGGCCTCAGGGTTTGGCTTTGAGGTCTCAAAGAACAGGAAAGTTGGTAATCTCACAACTCTAGCAATGGAAAATAACCAGTACTGGTGTCGCTAAACATAGTAAATATGGAGCTAACTTGACAAATATTTTGCATTATGGACCTGTGGGGATTTCAACTTATATCCCACCATGCCTACACCAAATGTGGGGATCTCTATTTATATCCCACCACTGGGACCACCATTTTTTAAAAATTCTTTTTTTAAACCCCCCCCCCCATGTAAAGACTTCCATGGTGTTCTCTGCAAACACTCAATGTGAGGGCTTTCTCCAGTTCCACCCTCTGCCACACACAAGGACTTCCTCTGGTCCCAACCTATGTGAGGGATCAGTCTAAATGCCCTCATCCTCCTTCCAGCTTTAATGTTGTCACCACAGACATTTTACCTGAACCAAGCTCTCAGAATGATAGTGATTCTGGAGACCAGAAGTGTATAAAAACAAAACTTTATTTACAGAAATTAAATCTAAAACAGCAGATTATTTATACATAACATTCAAAACACCACATTCTCTCCTCTCAAGCTAGATCAGACTCACTCAAAAACTCATTTCTCTCACTTCAAGCTTAGAGTAACTCAAACCTCCCCACAAACATATTTATTTGTTGCACTCTTCTGAAACTCATGGCTAAACTGAGAAGTTCGACTTACCATGAGAGGTCATTCTGGTTGGCATGTGGAGATCAACCCAGTCATTGTGGATTACTCCTCTGTGCCATCTTGAGAATGCCCTTCACTGAAACTGACGCTCCACGGATCCTTCACCAACTGCCTCGTGCAAATCTCCTCAAACATTCCACCAACTGGCATTCACTTTAACAGTTTCCCACCCACCCCTGGCCTTCCAACATTTCCAACATTTGCCTCATGTTGTTGCTAAGCTCCTTCAAGTTATTTCAGACTTATGGCTAAGGTGAACCTATCATGGGGTTTTCTGGGGCCAAAGTCACCCAGTGGATTTCCATGGCCAAATGAGGAACTGAACCCTGGTTTCCAGGATTGCAGTCCAATACTCAAACCGATACACAAACCTGGCTGTACTCATACAATGAATCCAGAAACAGTTTTATATGTAGACCCATGTCATCTCTTTTGGCATCTCAGGCTTTGTTCATGATGTCTTAGGCTTCACTCTGAGAATACAGCTTGAGCCTGTAATCTGACTAGCTTCTCCGTTAGGCAGTTTACTGGATCACTTAAAAAATAATAATCCAAAGTAGATACTTCTTGTTACTTATTTTAGAAGTCTGGGGCTCTGTGTAGAGCCTGCAGGAAATATAACACCCTGGCAGGTACCTAGAGTTGGGGGAAGAAAACAGGAAAAATCTCCAAAAGATTTTTCTGCCCCGAGATAAGGCAAGATATGGCATCACTTCCCCTTTTCACATACAGAAACCAGTTCGATGAACAGTGAAATATTACTTCATTGCTAGTGGCAGGGTGGCATTCTCCGTCATACCTCAGACAGTGGTCTAGTTCAGGGGGTCCAGACCAGATACAGAGGTAGCTCTGTTCTCCAACAGAAGAGAGTAGCCTGGGCAATCAGGAAGAACTGCTGATTGGCTGCCTCTTGTGCCCTCAACACCTGCTCTCTCAGGTAGCTGCTTCAGCACACTGTCATATGGTAAGGCCAGCCTTGTGAGAAACATTCATATTAGCTTTTGAACTTTTATCTTCCAAGCCTTATTCAAGGACAGAGTTGCCTGGCCAGGCCTACTCCAGGCCCTGAAATTTCAGGGCCAAAACCTGAATCTTAGGGATGCCTACTTCCAATGTCATAGAAGGGAGGCCCTGGTGAAGCTACAAGAGTGATGTTACAGCCCATGGTAATGTCATTGAACACAATCTCTTAAGCCAGTGGTTCTCAACCTGTGGGTCCCCAGATGTTTGTGGACTTCAGCTCCCAGAAGCCCCAGCCACTATGGTCAATACTCAGGGCACACAGTATGCCAGTTAAATAAAAATCGCTATCCCCACTCAGCCATGAAACCCACCTTGTTGTACACAAGAACTCTGGAGAAGCAAGGAAATTTTTATGTGGAAAGGCTTCAGGCAAAATGGATGCATCAGTCTTTAAAGATTTTGTTTTCTATAAGAGGAAATGAAGATGGAGGGGAATGAGGCTGGAATCTTTACTGCTTGCATGTTGAAGAAAGCAAGATGATTAATTGCTGAACCAGACCCCAGATTTTTTTGAGAGCTTGGGTGGAATTCATGGCTATTCACTAGTGTCACCTTCAGTCTATCGTTGTGGTTTAATTCCACCTGGATCAGAGTTAATTTTGGTGTATGCCCAAGCACAGAGGAAAGGAATTCTTCATTACAGGTGAACAACGACAGGATAATATTAATATGGCAAAACTACAGTCTAATAGTGTTGCAAATGCTTTCAGAACCTGCCATTTGTAATCTGGGTCTTGTCCAACCCTTGTTGCAGTTTGTCTGCCAGTATGTTTTTTCATATACTGTGCTGTGGGTGTTGAACTGCTGACCTGACAATGTCTGGTAGCATATACTCTACTTACCACTATCCATTTCTAGCCAAAGGAGAGACGACAGAAGGATGGGCAACAGCATCCATTCAGATATTGAACTGCAGCTTTCTGTAGCCCTAGTCATTTTAGCCAATGCAGAAGGTTCATGGTATATGCAGCCCAACAACATCTGAAGAGCCATAGTTGTCCACTCTGGTATGACAAGGAGACCAGCCACAGTTAAGGAAGTCTCCTTTGATCCATAGACTAGAGCACTTGAGGCATTTTTTAAAACTTCTGTGACCATCTGCTAAATAAACCTCGTACAGTGCTTTGAATGATGTTTTGCTAGTCACAAATTAACTTCTTCCTGTAGAAGAAGAGAACATCACACAGATACAACATATAGATTGCAAGTTTGTCCCACTAGGGAGTTTCTTCACTGCAATGCCACTATCAGATACCATAGTTGAACATATATTGCAGTGTTGGTATAATATCCTGGTTGGATTATTGGAGGGACACGGTACCATACGTGTTGATCTTATGCTCATCCACACTTTGTTGTTGTTGTTGCTGACTTATGGTGACTCTAAAGTGAACATATCTTGGGTTTTTTACCCACTACAATATGCTTATTTGCTGCTCCACTGATTTATAAGATCTGCTTTGATTTATAGTAAGCAAATCAAACAGTTCTGAAAACAAATGGAATAGTTACAGTTTAAAACTTGTAACTGATAGAGTGGGGTATGGTTCTGCATCAAAATGAATTGGCACAATGGGACTTTCTCCCTGGGGAAAATTAATTTACATCCAATTTTCTTGTGTTTATTCATAAATAATACTAGATCCACAGCATTGTCTACTGGCTAGCTTTTTCAAAGTACTTTGGTTTAATTTTAAAGATTGACTTCAAACCAGCTTAAATTCTAATATTTGGGTTTCAGAATTATAAATTGAGCTGTAAGGTTTTTGTTTTTCTAAATTCGGTTTTATCTTGTTATTTTCTGCATGGTTATTTTAGTCTCTTGTGAACTTCTCCTTATTCACAGTACATCCCAATTAGACATCATCTGTGAATTTACTTCCTCTTTTTTATTAATAAACTTTAGATTTCAAAGAACCCTTTAAAATATATGATAACAGTAATACTGTGTGTTGTGCTTCTTCAAAGCTAAATTTAATGAGCTCTACTGCCTACCTGTAAAAATTGCACCTGGAATGAGTTGAAAAGGGATCAACATTCTTTTCCCCAACAAAATATTTATTAGGAAAGCTGGAAGAAGGACAAACTTGTCCAATATTTCTTAAATGTATCATTTGGCCTTCATTTTAAGCATTAATATGTTTCATTTACAATGTTTTCATTCTATTTTACTTGCAAACCTAGTACTAGAATTGTGTTTAGGTACAAAGGAAGCTATAGTTTTAGTATTGCCTGACTGGTTTTCCATTCATTAAAAATACATAATTGTATTGAATCTTATAAACAGCTGTTTATTTGAAAGGCTGGAACCCTAATCAAATAGAATCTCTTTTTCCCAAAAGGCAGAATTATGCCTTTGGGCTTTAGCTACATTGACTCATAGATTCACACAGGTCATGTCTTACTTCACATAGCTGGCAGGCAAAAGTATGTGATCCATACACATAGCGGCCTATGAATTTGTGGGAGACACATTTTCTCCTGACATCTCTCATATTTGTTCTCTAGTGTTGTATTGGCAGTAATCCAATTAACACATTGCAGCCCTGGGATTTTATACAACGATGATGTTTTTATGATTCCAGTGGTAAAACCAATCATGTAAGCAGTGCTGGTGTCAGCACCGGATACTCTTGGGCAGCAGGCAACAGAGCCAGCTCTGCCGTTAGGCAGAATGAGGCAACAACCTCAGGCAGCAGGAGCTGGGGGGCATGGAGTAGCAGTAATGGAAGACAGAGATATGTGTGTCGTTTCTGCACAACGATGCTCTTCTGTGTCATTGTGGTGCAATTGCCTGGGTCCAGAAGGGAGCATGTCAGTAACACTCCCCTCCACACCTGCTTGCTCCATGTGGAAGGGAGTGCAATGGCGCCACCTCTTCCTTCCACAGCGCAACCAGGCACTTTCCATTGCTGCACTACGGAAGTGTCGCCATTGTGCTTTCTCAGCTTCCGCACAGCTGGGAGTGATGGAAGCGCTGTGTGATCGTGAGTGTGATGCTTGGGGACGGGCTGGCAGCAGGCTGACAATGACGTCATGAAGAAGCACAACCTGCCGACTGCTGCCATCCTGTTCCAGAAGCAGCACAGCCTCATCGTGCAGAAATGGCCAAAGTCTGACCTGCATGTACTACACAAATCTGCTATTCTCAGGTGCAGTGGAAGATACTGTCCCACCTTAAACAATGTGATGCTTAAGTAATTTGCCAGTCTTGTTTTTCATCTTGTTAGTTAATCTTTTGCCTTAGAGAGCAAAATGTCTTAGATTATCTCTGACTGCCCACCTTTCAGCATTATGGCAGAGCCTATCACTGATACTTATCGTAGTCCCTTCTTTAATTTTACATTGAAACTTGGTGCTCAAACCACCACAGTTTTGCTGGGTGTAGCTGCCATTTTAATTTTCCGCAGTGTCATGGAAAACAATAGATTTAGGACATTATGGAAAATTAAAAGAGCCGGTAGACCAAGCCACTTTGTACCATTTGAGTGGAACTTCTGCCTACCAACAGGCAAGCCCCAAAGGCCTATTAATGGAAGAGAGCATCTGCTGACAAAGGAGGGCAGAACCTCCGACTTTGAATTACTGCTATATTAAAGGACACCATGCTATATTCAATATTCATTGACTGCAGAACTGTGTGGTGATTCACACAAATGAATGAGTAAGCAAAGTGGAATCAACATGTCAGAACTTGGCTAAATTTCTTGACAGGCCATGGGATCAGTTCTGGTTTCTGGGAGAGTGTATTTGAAAAACTAAGGATGATGGCATGGAAACTGTGAAAAGGATGAATTTTGGGAGGGAACTCCTCATGCCTCAAAACCTTGAGAGATATGCAATCATCTGGGATTTACTTTAAGGATGAATTTCCCCTTCCACACAGTTCTTCTTCATACTCTGTGTTCTCATTCTGTAAGTGTGGAGTATTCATAACAAACATGGTCTGGTGGCCAGAGGAGGCATACAGGAGACGGGTCAAGGCTAGCCAAATCTGTTCAGCAGCTTCTCTCAGGGACGAATAGTCAAGCTGAGAGACCAAGTCTGGAGTAAGAGTTATATGAAGCCAATCAGTTCCTTATTAGTCTCAAGGCACATGGCCTACATGGGTTGAAAAATAGCACAATATATTAAATATATGTGTCCCACTACAGATTAGCAGAGATTTAGCAGCTTACCTTCTACATTACAATTGTCCTGGGGGTTCAGAGATCAAGTAATCTCCTGTTAGAGTCCTCAGTTTAAGACCCCTCTCATCCCTTATACAAGGAAATTTTCTCATCACTAGCATCATTGCAAATACCTTGCCTCTCATGGTTCTTTCCCATGTTGCCTCTGTTGGGTAGGAGATGCTTCCGTAAGGCTTGTTCTCATGCCACTAAGGGAAGTTACGGCTTGGTGACTGTTTTTTGGATGACCAGAAACATGTCAGTGTAGCCAAGAGCAAGGGTAGCAGCTTGAGATGGGATTCATCAGTCAGGTGAGAATGCTCCTTGTGATTGGCCCTGTCCCAGGACTGGCATCAACACATGGCATCTTTGGACAGTTGGTAGAAAATCCCAATAGAGCCAAAGGCTACACTGACAGATGCTGCCTCAACATGGAATTTGTTTTGCTGCCCTGGGACCATGGTGCCAGGAGGCTTGGATCCTCTATTTTAATAGTACACAATGCTCCCAAAGGAATGCTATCTTGGAGGCATTATGAGAAAGTGAAATGGTGACGGTAAGCTATCCTGTTGTTTGTAGCACTGTTGCTCATACTTCTGCCAAAGGCTGGTAAGTTCACCAGGACTCAATGATGTAGAGCAGAGCTTTCCAAACTTTTCATGTTGGTGACACACTTTTTAGACGTGCATCATTTCGCAAAACAGTAATTCAGTTTTACTAGCAAACCAGAGGTTAAATGAACCCCTTGTAAGAGATACGGACACATACAGAAATTGTAATAACAAAATGTATGGGGACACAACATATCTCATGAAAACCTTTCATATATTTTTTAAAATTATGATTTATAAATAATAACATACATTTCCAAGATCATTGTCATTTATGAATAAAAAATACGTAAATATGCAAGAACATGCTGCCATTGCCTTCAGTGACGAAAGACCTTGGTGAGGGTGGTGGCAGTGGGAAAGGCAGCCTCCCTGCCCAAGTCTGGCTACTGCCATCGCCCTCAGTGAGGAAAGACACTGGTGGTGGGCCAGGCTCAGGTGGAGGGGGCTCTCTCTTGGTCTGGGGAGGTGGCACACCTACACACTGCAGGTGACACACTAACATGTCACGACATACTGTTTGGAAATTTCTGATGTAGAGGGACATTCGTCTGAAGGCACTTTGTTCTGGAGTCAGCCTGCCCTGCCTGGTCTACATCACTGAGGAATTTCTAACATTATTACTATAATTTGGGAAGAACTCTCAAAGTAGCAGCTGCTGCTCTGCTATGATAACATATGAAGGGCCTCAATGGGGCTACTTAATAGATTTTGCTGTGATTAACCAATTGTTAATGAACAACTATCACAGAGCTTGGAAGTTGCCTGTAACATGTTACTTTTCAATAATGAGAGTATAACATCTCTTTTGCAAAATAATGGAACTACTGATGATGTTAATTTTTGTGTAATAAGTAATGTTTGCACTTTACTTTTTCTCATCATTTTTGATGCATTGGCATGTGCACCTCGGCTGAATTTTAGGCCATTTTTGCACTATTTTATATGAATGTATGTGTTTTTTCCCCAAAAAATGAAGCTAAAAAGTAATGAAAAGGCAATGAACAACACGATGAGCAAGATAATGAGTCAGAAAAAAACAAAACAAAACCACCCAACTGTCTAACAGCAGGGGCAATGAACTACCTGTTTTCACTCTGTGGTAATTTACAGAATGAGCTACTTTTAAAAAGTAAATTTCCAAGCGCTGAACTAATGTACATGTATGCACAAGCCAGGCTGTTGTTGTGGTCTTATCTTATAGCTTCCCATACCTTTTGTTTGCTATACAATTAGGTGGTTTGATCCTGAAAGCTGGTGCAATGTGGTTCAGCTTCATTAGTTACTGCTACATTAATAATAGCAACGAATGACTCACCATTTGGTGCCTTTGCAGGCTGAGGTGTGGCATCCTCCATTTTGGCATTCCTCCCAGGGTGCCCGGAGATGGTGGCAGCCATGTTCGTGCATGCGCTGTTGAGTATGCGCGAACATTCGGTCCAACGGCCAATGAGTTCAAAGTGGCCTGCTTCGAGCTCATTGGCCGGGAGGGTGGGCCTGTGTGAGGGCATCCTGGCTTTACTCAGGTCTGCTCACTGGGCACTTACCTGGCGGGTCTCCGGGCTTTTGGCAGTTGGTGTTTGGTGCAGCAGGGTGGCAGCAGCGGGAACAATGCAGAACCGGTGGAGGGAGTAGGTGACAGCAGTGTCGGCAGTGGAGGGGTGGCAGTGGGGGCCGCTGCTGGGAGTTGGAGGGTGAGGCACGCCACGTGGTTGGCCGTGCCAGATCTGTTTTTGCTTAAATCACGCAGCGGTCATTCCTGGGCTACCTTTCTGGATCCAGGCTGCAGGGCCTTGGCCCTCGCTGGTCTGTCCAGGCGCCTCACCCTCGGCTTCTCACCTTCGGTCTCCCCTCGGATTGTTCTCAGTCTGTCCTCTGTCTTGCCCAGCCATGGCCCTCATTCTTCCGCGGTCTGGGCTGCCTTTTTTCCCGCTGGTACCATGCCCCCCAAAAAACCTGCTACGCCAAACACCACTTCTCAGCCAGGCGGGCTGTGCCTGGAAATCCTGGGTCGAATTGGGAGCCTCGGACAGCTGCAAGGCAACCCCCACTACTGGGAGGGGGATTCCTTCACTCCAGCCAGCCTCGTCTCCTGGCAATTCAGTCCTGGAAGGCATCGCTCAATCTCAGGAGAAACTGGCCAAAAAATGGAGTGACTGGAGTCTAGTCCAGCGGTAGCTCTTGCGGGACCAGCATCTGGGCCTCCCCAGCAGCAACAGGAAGGTGGCTCCAGGGTTAGGAGGAGGCAGTCTTCTTCCTCCAGGAGCAGCACAGACAGCTCTACCAGTTCGGAGGTCAGCCCGGCGAGCCACAGAAGGCATAGAAGCCATAAGGGTAAGAGCAAAAGACACAGGAGGTGCAGCAGGAGTGATGCTGACAGCATGACATCTGGGGGTGAGTCAGGAAGGGGAGCAGCACATCCCAAGGATTACTGGAAGACTATGGCCTCCGTGCCTGGACTTCCTGGATGGGCCATTCACAGGCATCACAGGAATGGGGTGGGTCCCCTCGGTCCCAGTTCTGCTTGGACAGGATCAGGGCAGCAGGAGGGGTTGCCGGCTCAGACCACTTTTGGGGACCACGAGGACCCCCCGGGGATCCATCTGAGCAAAAAGACCAGGGAGTGCATCCTTGATGGTTATTTCATGGATGTTTTCTTGCTTCTCAAGCTGGAGTATGAGGAGGGACGCACTCCCAAGTTTCACAGACATCGAAGTAGGGAGGACAACTCGGTCTTGGTCGAGCAGTCTTTTGACAACTGGCTGGCAGGCCACACGGTTTTCATGGGAGTGGTCCAGGCAGCATATCCTGTCTGGGATTGGCACCTCACCAATAACCTGGGAAATGTCCTGAAAGCACGTGCTCTCGCAGGCAACTCAGTGGCTATCGGATACGATGCTGCCTTCAGAAAGAGGACCTCGCAGAATGATCACGCTCAATGGGACCTCATCAATGACAAACTGGTTGGTCACTGTAGGTCCTCACATCACAGGCAGAGTTGAGGGCCCCAAGCTTTTTTGTTGGTCTGGGAAAAAGGATGCCAGAAAGCTGGTCTATTGGGAATTCAATCAAAGGAAGTGCATCCGGCCTTGCTGCAGGTAAGACCACCTCTGCAAATCCTGTCTTTGACCACACCCCAGGTCCTCTTGCCTCTGGTCATGAGGAGACCAGCCGGGTCCCCGGCCTGGCTATGCTTCCTTGCCATCTGGAGGTAAGCGGGATGGGGGCAATGCCGGTGGCTCTGGACTGCCTAAGCAGTAGGAGGTCTTGGGGTCATACCCCCGTGCATATCACAGCACTCCTTCCCCTTTGGGATGCGTGCTCCAACAGGCAGGCTGCCAAGCTCCTATGAGAGGGCTTCTCCCATGGCTTCAGGATCCTGGCAGCTGGTCCACTCTTAGCATTTGATGCTGGCAACCTTAAGTCAGCTCAGGAGTTTCCCCATGTGGTCTCAGCCAAAATTGAGAAGGAGTGCCGGGCTGGGAGCGTAGCTGGGCCCCTTCCTGTACCCCCTTTTCCCAACCTCAGGGTCCCCCCCAGGAGTGGTCCCCAAGAAGGCACCCGGCAAGTTTCGACTCATCCACCACTTATCCTGTGGTAACTGAAACCCCTGTCAGAGCTGCTGATGACGAGCAGCAGCTGTCGGTCCCTGTTGCTCAGGGTGGAGATGACGAGCAGCAGCTGTTGGTCCCTGTTGCTCAGGGTGGAGATGAGTCCTGCAGCTCAAGAGCTCCCCCTGCTGCTATGCACCAAGCAGGCTTGGACGTTCCTCTGCCTGCTCCTTTGGGGCAACAGGGATCCAGCTGTGATCCCGAGGACGCCCTGGAACCTACGTCAATCAGCCCACAAACAAGGCGGAGACTCAAGAGAGCTGAGCAAAGGGAGGCTTCCTTGATTAAGTTCAAGAAGTGGTGACTGGCCACACCTGTGCCTGGGCTGTATAACTGCCTGCCTGAAAGCTTTCCTTTGCTTGTGGCAAACTTTCTACAAGCCCTCTCTTTGCTTGTTCCTTGCTTCCAGCACCCGGCTCCTGATACCTTGGATTGATCTCTTGGCTCCTGATCCCTGGATTTTGGACTCTGACTACGGCTTTTGCTTTTTGCTCAGACTTAGGTAAATGGACTGCCTATGAGTGATTCCTTGCTTTGACTCCTTCCGGCGGGACTCTGCTATCTCTCCCTCTCCCTTCTCCAGGCTGGCTCTCCCCGGTCTCTGACCTTGACAGTCCTACCCTAAAGGGGTGTCAGTCAATGATGCCATTCTGCCAGAGTTCTTGTAGCAGTGGTATGCTTCCTTTGATCAAGTGGTTAGGCTAATCAGGGCATGTGGTCCTGGAGCTCTTCTGGCAAAGTGCGGCATCCAATCACTCTTCCGGCTCTCCCAGTTCATCCGGAGGACCAGTGCTTACTGGGATTCAAATTTGCAGGTGCACAGTATTACAGCAAAGCGATGCCAATGGGATGGTCTGTCAGCTGTGCAGCTTTTGAGAGGTTTTTAGAACATTCATTGAGTGGGTAGTCTGTTCCAGACGCAAGTCCCCCTTCATCACTCACTACCTTGACAATTTCCTCATGATAGGTAGGGCTTGCAAGGATGATTGCACCGGGCTGTTGGGTACATTTCAGGCAGTAGCGATGGAACTGGGCATCCCATTGGCACAGGAGAAGACTGAGGGGCCTACCACTTCGCTGGTTTACCTCGGTATTCTGCTTGACACCATTAAGGGAGTATCTTGTTTGCCCCAGGACAAGCTCCAGGCCCTGCAGGAGCGGTTAGGTGGGATGGTGGGTTGTAGGAAGGCCACCCTCAAGGAGCTACAATCCTTGTTGGGGCACCTCAATTTCGTGTTCAAGGTGATGACACTGGGTAGGGCCTTTTGCGCGCACCTAGCCAGGATTATGGCGGGGGTCTGGGCTCTGCATCACGCAGGGCATCAAGGAATATCTAAAGGTCTGGTTCAGTTTTTTAGACAACTTTAATGGCGTATCGGTGTGGCAGGAGGCTATGGAGCTGGGTGCTGGGCTTCAGGTCCAGTCTGATGTGGCAGGGAGCTTGGGTTTTGGGGTCTATTTTCAGGACCACTAGTGCTCGGCTAGGTGGCAGTCCCACTGGGGGCGGGAAGGGATACTCAGGGATCTTACCTTCTTGGAATTTTTCCCTATCCTCGTTACTGTTTGCATTTGGACAGACCGTTTTGGCAACAAGAGAGTTTGTTTTCTGGTGTGACAACAAGGTGGTGGTGGCAGTCATCAACAGGCAGTCTTCGAAGTCCAGCAGGGTCATGGGGCTGGTCAGTTGCTTTGTACTAGAGCAGTGGTTCTCAACCTGTGGGTCCCCAGATGTTTGTGGACTTCAGCTCCCAGAAGCCCCAGCCACTATGGTCAATGCTCAGGGCTTCTGGGAGCTGAAGTCCAAAAACATCTGGGGACCCACAGGTTGAGAACCACTGTACTAGAGTGTTTAGCTGCTAACATATCCTTCTCAGCTCATTATGTTCCAGGCTTAGATAATGGGGTCGCAGACTCTCTGTCTCGCTTCCAGGAGGACAGGTTTCGATTGCTGGTGCCAGCAGCAGATCCCATGCCAGAGCTGTTCCTGGAGGACCTGTGGCAGCTTGGGAACACTCCATAATCCAGGGAGTTATGCATTCCAGAGCTCCAGCAATGCGCAGGGCCTACCTCGGGGCATTCCACAGGTTTCGGAGCTTCTGGGCCTTGGCAGACTACACTGACAAATGGCCGGTTCCAGAGATGCAGGTGCTGCACTTCCTGACTCATCTGAAGGATAGTGGCATGGCCCCACTCTCCATGACTGTCCAGTTGGCGGGGTTCTCCTTCTTCAGCAAGGCCAACAGACTTCCTGATCTGTGTGTTGGCTTAATCATTAGGAAGACAGTTGAGGGTTGGAGTTGGATCCAGCCATGGATGAAGGACGGCAGGAGGCCTTTGTCCTTCCATCTGCTAAAGAGGATAAGCCAGCAACTTCCAGCCATCTGTCATTCGCAATTTGAAGCCAGACTATTCAAGATGGACTTTGTGGTGGCCTTCTTCGGGGCCTTGCGTGTTAGGGAGCTGGTGGCCAGATCCAGAACGGGCATGTCCAACAGGGCATTGCAGGTGGAAGACATCTCCTTCTTGGGAGATGAGGTGATATTACGGGTCAGGTGGTCCAAGTCTGACGAGCAAGCCAAGGGCACCCTCATCCACCTGCACCCTCAACATGGGTAGGTCCTTTGTCCTGTCCCGGGTGATACGGAAGTTCCTCAAGAAGTGGCTTGCTGGCACCAGACCCCTGCTTATTCACCAGAATCACTCTTTGCTGTCCAGGTTTCAGTTTGTCACAGTTCTGTGGGCAGCTCTACATCATGCTGGGCTCCCATCCTCGGAGTTTGGGAGCCACTCCTTCTGCATTGGAGCAGCCACAGAGGCGGCCGCCTGTGGCCTCCCCGCCACAGTCATCAAGAGGATTGGGAGGTGGAAATCTGGAGCGTTTGTGGGCTACGTCCGACCTGAGCTGGGACTCGTCAGGCCCACGTACTGCAGTCAGGAGACAGCTGGGCAGTGAATGTGGACAGGCACTCCCATCCCCACTGTGGCAGGGGAGGACATTGGTATCCTGGCTTTATTGGTGGCAGGGATAGGGTTGGCAGAAGGCAGACAGGGTGGCCTGCCTGCTTCTTTGGTGGTTGCACGGTCAGTGGATCTGGGATAGTGGGTACCTTTGCCACATGGTAGGGTATGGTCAGGTCCCCATTGGGGTTGGGAGGGTGTGGTGAGCTGCCCAGCTTGGGTGGGCACGCAGTGGGCACCCCCTGGTGGCAGTAGGACTGTGGTCGGCTATGTGCAATCTGGTTACAGGCTGGACAGTTGTGTTACCCTGTGAATTGGGGGTCCCGGGAGGGGCGCCCAAACAACCAAACAAACACAAACAAGATGGGGAAATTAGCTGGAGCGCTCTCTTGGCTAATGAGAGGCAGGGTAACTTAGCGGGGATCTTTTACCCAACGTATACAGCGTCAGGTCAGTGAGCAGTCAGACAGTTCAAACTAACAATATTTATTAAACAATTATTAAGAAAACACAACCTCACTACTACTAAGAAATAGGAAGGAGAGTCTGGGGGAAATGGGTGATACGCCACCTTTCTCATAGTCCTGAAGAAGCCAATTGGAGAGAAGGAAACCCAGCATGGCGGCCGAGGGGAGCTCACAGAACGAAGCGGCGGCAAGGTAGGATAGCACTTCCGAGCGGTCCGAACGAAAGTCCGTTGAGCAGTCCGAGGAGCTCTCGGAGCTAGGGGTTTTTATGAGGGGAAGGTATGACCGTAGGCTCGTCTGGTCTTGGGCAAAAACAATGAGTTTTTAGCTGGAGACAATGTCTCTGAAAGGTCAGAATTTACATGATTGAGTTATGGTCCAAACTGACAATAGTATGGCCAGTATGTAGATGCAGCTAGCTTGGCAGTTTAAGCACTTAGCTCGCCAGGGTGCCCTCTCGGGGCAGAGGTCTCTTTGTTTCAATACGCATCTGTAATGAAGGTGTTTGTTTCGGGAGGTCCTCTAAAGCAGATCTGGCAGTCTCTGGCTTGCGTTGGTGTAAACAAATATGACTCAGCAGATAATAGCCATGCCTAGCTTTGCGCTTGTTCGGTGGCTTCACAAACATTTGACTGGTGGCAGGGCAAGGCCGAATTATGATATCAAAATGATATCTAGAGGTTACCAAAGGCCAGGCCAGTTCACGGTGGTAACAGTTGGGTTCATCGGCTAACAGGCAGGTTGATTGATGCCCATGCTTATGCCAACCTTGTCCATGCTTGTAGCCAATAAAGTTATGGCTTTTCTTTCTCCAGTTGAGGTTGTTGTGTTTTCTTTGCTAGGAGGCTGTCGCCCCTGGCCACGCAATCTAGTTGTTTTATTTTTCAAAACACTCTTAATTTTCAGCAAGTCCATGTTCACAGTATGTGTTCATTTATTCAAAACTTCCTAAATAGCCATTTAAAACATTAACTTATTCATTTATTTAAAACATTTTTACCTTGTCAAAAAGCCTCCCAGTGCATCTTGCAAAACAATTAAAATTTAAAACATGGGATCCTGCACTCAGGTTTATAATCTAGGAGACACAACACAAAAAGAAAAAGAGAGAGTGAGAGAAGAGGAAACCAAGTAAATTCAGGCATCAAGGCCATTTCTGCACTAGCCGGTCATAGTGCTCTTATTCCACTTTCAACGTCCTATGGAATCCTGGGGTTTGCAGTTTAGGGAGTGGCCTTGAACTTCAAACCCCAGGATTCCATAGGATGTTGAAAGTGGAATAAGAGCACTATAACAGGCTAGTGCGGAAATGGCCCAGGTCTTAGTTTGTTATAATAATAGACTGGAAGGGAAACAGTTAATGGACAGAAAGAGCGAAACACCATTATTTTCTCAGTAAAGCTGGTAGAGACAACCCTTCTTCTCTTCTTCTCCATGATGGAATGGCTGCTGCCAAACAACAGATGAGGAAGGGAGCGACATGATGGAATTGGCTTCTCAACAGAGATTGGTGGAATAGCCCTGCTTCTCTTTCTCCTTCTGTGGCAACTTGATGGAATGATTGTTGCAAGGAAGAACAGTTGTGACAGAGTCTGTGTCAGTCACACAGGATATAATGTTTTCATTGTGCAGGTGGGACCAGTGATGAAAAATGATTCAACCATCAATGAATTCAGAGGATTTGAAATTACTTTTCCATATCCTCCAACGTTTCATGGATGAAAATTGGAACATATATGGCCTAGCAACATCAGAGCGTGGGCAATATGGCAAAAGTTATAAATGAGAGAGAATATACAAGCTAGAACAACTCACAGCACTTTGCTTTTTCCAGAGCCTACAGGGATAGGCAAAACTCTGCTCCCTCTTTTTCCTTTCCCCCTGCTGAGTTAATTGAGAGCAGATTACTTTTGCATCTTCAACTCAGTTTGCAGCACTGTGGTCCAAGAGAGAAAGTGGGAGAAGGAGAGAGAATCCAGGACGTTTTAAAAGTAGGTGAAAAACTGGAACAACAGAGGATTAATTGGGACTGTTCCTGCCAGATTGGAACAGTTGGAGGGTATACTTTCCCCATAGCTGATTTACTTGACTGAATATATATTTTGGAGAGCCAGTTTGCTAGGGTACTAGTATGACTTTAAACATTTCAGAGTGACATCATGTTTCCCACTTATATTATCTATGCATGACAGAAATGGATTGTGCCTTTGTGGTTGTTGTCATCTCTGACTTACTGTGATCTTAAGGTGAACCTATAATTTTCTGGGCAAGTTTTGTACAGAGGTGGCTTGTCTTCACTTTCCTTTGAAGGTGACTTGCCCAGCTCTACAACATATTGCCTCCATCTCAGAAATGTCCTGTATGCAGTCCTTTGTTTCACTATCACTCCAAACCAATAATACATTTCATTTTGATTCCAAAGTTATGTTAATTTACGGAAAATTATGTAGACATCCTATTAGAAAAAAAAATTAAATACCTAGATGGGATACAGCTCTCTACAACACAAAATCCAGGATCTTTCTTGTTGTTGCATCTGTTTCTATTATTTTTATCCAACATTAGATTCTTATACACTGTAATTCCTGAAAATAGTGTTAATGACATGCTTCTTCAGCGAAAGGTATATACACAAACCATTAAAAAGCTCAACCTATGGTGCTATATGTGGGTGTAAAATCCTTTATTGCCATTAACATTGTGCAGCTAATATAAATGGAACTAATACAGGATGTCATTATAGCACTCTTGAAGTAAAATCTATTATTAAAGTGAGGGACTGGGCCTTCAAAATATAGATTAAAAACAAACAAACAAACAATTTTGAACTATAAGTAGTCCAGACCATTTCCACCAACATCAAGACTGTGATTACAAGTGACAAATAATAATTATTAATTGTTCATGTACCATTTTTCAGCATGCAAAGTGCTTGTCGCCCCTCAGCTCAAACTCCACAGGTAATCCACTCTAGCATACCCCCTCAATGGACTTAAAGGAGGCTGTTGACCCACTGACAATGTTGTGGCAGTCCAAGAAACACTTTGCTGAAGGGGGAGGTTTCTGAGCTGGAATTTAAGGTGAGGAGAGATTTAGATTGATGTGTTAAGGCACATAGACTCTTCTCCTCATAGGATGCTACGTAACAAAATGTATGAGAACACTGAAGGCAGGCTTATATCTATGGAGAGAGGCATGGAGGCCCAGCCATCTCAAATGGCCTGGTCTTCCCTCCTAGTGCAAGGACAGATTGCCTTTTGATCTTACTGAGCAACACTTGCTCTGTTTGTGCATATACCACATATGCTCGTGTATACTGTATTTGCTGGCATATAACATTCACTTTCCCCCCCAAAAATACTGTTTGAAAATGGGATGCGTCTTATATGCCGGTGTATCTTATATGTCAGCAAAACAGTGTTTGCTGGCATATAAATGGGATGCGTCTTATACGCCAATGCGTCTTATATGCTGGTAAATATGGTAAATTGACCTCATGTATAAGTTAAGGGCATGATTTGGGGCCAAAATTATAGATTTTGATATGATCTGTGGATAAAGGAAGCAGCAGCCCCCTCTACTCTCTTGGCACTCCTTTGAGGGGAAGCACCATTTTCCCATTCAGGCACTCAAAAAAGCCAGAAGTGGAGCTAAATGAGAGAGTAGAGAGGGCCAGTGCTTTTTTTCAGTTCTCCTCAGATGGACTAAGCGCTTGCCTTTTACCACTCTACTCAGAGAAGAAAATGGTTCTTTTTTTTTTTTTTGGATAAGAGTTAAGGTACAGTACTTACATAGACTCATGGACAAGTCAACCCAGTTTTTTTAGGTTGATTTTTTGACTAAAATTTCTAGACTTATATGTGAGAATATATACAGTACTTATTTCCTGTCAGTCTGATATAATGGTTTGACTCTGGAGACCAGAGTAATGGTTTGACTCTGGAGACCAGGGTTCAATTCCCTGCTTAGCCATGGAAACCCACCTTGGACATGTCACATACTCTCAGACCCAGAAAACCCTATGATAGGATCATCTTAGGCTTGCAATAAGTTGAAAATGATTTGAAGGCACACAACAACAATGTGGAGCCTATTTAATCAAGTATTTACAACTACACCACTTTGAATACACCAATACATCTAATTTCAGGAACTATGCAGGGTGAAGTCTAGTTAATGTTTGGATGGAAGACCGCCAGGGGATGCTAGGGCCTTCCAGATAAAGCTAAGAAAAATCCTGCCTGAAATTCTGAAGAACTACTGCCACCCAGCATTGACAGTACTGGCCTCGATGAACCAATGGTTCTACTCAGAGTAAGACATATTTTTCTATTACTAAACAGTGTGCTTCACATATTTTTCAGTTAGCTAACATGACTATCCTCATTAGATTCAGGACACTGTATCTCAAACTTTCTGAAAATGGATTTTAGTGAGAGAGAAGGAGAAGTCTAATTACATATAAATGCTAGGGGGAAATATATTACTACATTGCAAAGTTATGCATAGCTACTAAAAACAAACAAACAAACAAACAAGGCTAAACTGAGTTCAATAGGAGTTATGCCAAGGTACATTTGTAAAGAATCAGTGTGGGCTCCTAACACTGCAGGCAATAAAACTTCTTGCAAGAGCAGGGTTATACAATCTCTAAAATGCACACCTGACATCAATCTAGCTATTGTGTTTTGTACTAGCTGCAACTTTGAAAGACTACCAGGACAGACCCATGTAAAGTGCACTGCACTACTCTAATTGGGAGGTAACTAAGGCACTACTATGAACCACTATGGCTAGATCTGCCTTTCTCAAGAAAGAGTGCAGCTGGCCCCCGAAACCAAAGCTGGGCAAAGGCATTCCTGTTCACCACAACAACCTGGCTTTCCAGGAGCAAGCTATGAACCTGATATTTCAGAGGGAGTGCAACCCCATCCCGAACAGGCTGCGATCCCAATCCTAGCTTGGTTTTCCTACTGATCAGCAGCACTTCTATTTTGTCTGGATTAAGCCTCAATCTATTCACCCACATCCAATCCTTTACTACCTCCAGACAATGAGTCAGTACTATCACAGTCTCATCTTTTGAAAAATACATTTTCTCTCAGACTAACTAGAGGTACTTTGCTGTAAGACCAGAGGTACAAACAACCTCAGGAACCCCATCTTCGAAATGTGAACCATAAGGAAGCCAAGAACAGGGAACTCCATAGTCTCAATCTTCTCTCCTTTCCAAGCACGCCAAGGTTCAGAGCACCTCAGATATCTGTGGCTATGGTGCTGAGCTGGAGAACAAAAGAACTGTGGCACCCCAGATATTTGTGAACTACCATAGACATAATGGGTCATTTCCACACTAGACTGTTATAGTGCTATTATTCCACTTTCAACATCCTATGGAATCCTGGGGTTTGCAGTTCAGGGCTCCTCCCTAAACTGCAAGCCCCAGGATTTCATAGGATGTTGAAAGTAGAATAATAGCACTATAACAGTCTAGTGTGGAAATGGCCCATGACTCAGTATCGGCTGGGCTGGAAACTGGAGCCCAGCTACAGCTGGATAGCTAAGTCCCCCAGCCCTGCAGTAGTATGTGAGCATGTATGTATGCCACTCTTTGAAATACATGTAAATTATGTGTAACATAGCTCATCCTCTAGAACAGTGGTTCTCAACCTGTGGGTCCCCAGATGTTTGTGGACTTCAGCTCCCAGAAGCCCCAGCCACTATGGTCAATGCTCAGGGCTTTTGGGAGCTGAAGTCCAAAAACATCTGGGGACCCACAGGTTGAGAACCACTGCTCTAGAAGGATTATCAGTTGTGGTAGAGGAGTTATCTAGGAGGCTGTGGGAGTGGCAGCAATGCTATATTGCTGTTTGTTTCCACTGGTGTTGTTTTGCTTCCTCCTCTCCTGGGAGTTCAGAGCGCTGGGACTACATTAGACTGGCACTGTGCCAGCATAATTGTGGTATAGCAGACACTGGTTTACTGGGACTGGGATATGCTTCCTGGTTGTGTGTGCATATTTTAAAAGAAGTATGGCCATGCCTAGACCCTTGTTTATTTACAGTAAGACTTGAGATATCCATTATTTCATGTGCTAAAGAGGTTAGGATTGAGCAATGTAGCTGCATCTCAGCAAAAATAATAAATACTATGGTTCTGCCTGTGCTCACTCTTTTGATAATGGCAGGTAATAGACTATCATTTCAGCTCCCTAAGCTGCTCTCGCCTTTCCGAGACTTCCTTCTTTATTGTCATTATCATCCTTATTTCAGCATTCTTCTATCAGCAGCATTTAGTGACACTGCAAAAACACGGTTCAAAAAAGGATGAACTTTTAATTGTGACAAGAAATAAGTTAAGCTTAATTATTCTGTGTAAGTAGAAAAGCTGTGGTTTGTTCTTCTTCCTAAGTCCTTCCTTCCTAATCGCAATTCAACACCCTTTTTAAGCATCGCTATGTATGAACTTCATGCTGCTAGACAAATAAATTCTTTGGAAAAATGCACATTTTTATTTGGAAATAATGCCATCTCTTTGTTAGATTTGCAGCAATCCTATTTTGCCTCTACTGTTTTTAAGTCGAAAATGAAAAATTATATAGAAGATGTTTGTGCATCATATTGTGCTGAATGGTATGTAGGTCAGCATGCTGCACCATAGCAGATAAGGCACAGTGAACAAGTGTTCTATGTACTTACAAGCAAATATCAGTCATAATAGAAGTAGACAGATCTACAAGAGCGTTTTGGCTTCGGAAATGTTTCTTGTCATTAGCATTTTAAAAAAGCTATGAGATTCAGGCCTATCAGCACCGATTCACTGCAAAGCCTGGCTTGCACAGGTTGTTATCTGTTCAGTACAGAGGTGCAGCTGGTTAGCAAATGGATTTGCGGATTTTTTTCCCAGTTTTTTTTTTTTTTTTTTAGCAGGGATGAGTAAAAAGGCAAAGAATCAGGTACTTACAACCCATTCAGAATGTAACAATTTTGTTTGTGTTATAAACCAAACCTTCTGTTTGCTGGGTGGTAATTTTTTTTAATTTTTTTTACATTTTGCAAAACTGCATTATTTTTAGAAACAGAACAGGAAAATCTGATTTAAAAGAAATTTTTATCTTTTTATTCATATTGCAGGATCCCTAAGGGCTTCCATATTCAAGAAGCAATACCAGCAAGGGAGGCTATGCATTTTCCCATTGCACTTCATGCAGCTGCTTTGTGATCTTATATAAGTCAAAAAGGTAATTGCTGGCATTGTTGTTGTTAAGTTTCTCTTCACCATATATATTTTGAATCACTTTCTGGCTGGGACAGAAGGAAGTCCAGCCACTCCCTCTTGAGCTGATAGCATGGTACTGTCTGTAATTTAGGAAACATGCAGCAGGTCCCCTGCTCAAATTGGGGATTTCCTGGCTGAGGCAAAGGGGCCCCAAGTGATAGAGCTGTTTCTGGCAGTTGTTCCATGGAACAAGGAAGTGTATATGGACATTGTAAAAGTTCTCTTTCTGTGAGAGGTGCTCCTTTACTTTGCTGTGCCTTCTATACCCTCACCGCCATTTTTCTCAGCTTCTTATTTGTCAGTTTCTCTAAGAAGAAGGGTTGTGCTTCACTTTTTGAGGGGCAAATGAACAACTGTATACAATGGGCTCTGTTCAAATTGCTGGTCCCAACTAGAGCATACCCATGGAAATAATGGGATTTACTATATTAAGTGCTGAGTTACAGTTCATCAGTTGATTCAATTGATTGATTCTGTCTACTGATAAGACAACTGATTTAGAACCATATCTTCCCTAGCAACATTGAAATCAAAGAATTTAGTGATCCTCTCCCGTCTAGTATTGTTACAACAGTTATACTCTAAGTGAAGCTCTGATTGGGCATTCACCTCCACATAACTGAAAAAGCATGTCACTAGGACTGGAACTGCTCAGTCTATTGTGTTTCCATTGCTCAACACTATCATCTTTGAGTGTCTTGCACGGGCAATGTTTGCAGCAAGGAGTCAGCCCATAAGCTCCCTGTGTGCTTTTTTCCCCTTGGTTTTATGTGCTTTCAGGTCAATTCTGACATACTGCAACTCTATTATAGGGTTTTCTTGCAGAGATTTATTCAGAGGAGGTTTGCCATTGCCCTTCTCTAAGCCTTGTGGAAGTGGAGAACTTTGTGAAGTAAGCTTTTCGGACTACAACTCTTAGAATCCTCCAGCTAGCCTGGCCCCTGAATTTGAGAGTTTGTAGTCCAAAAAAATAACTTTGCAAAGCTGTGCAAGACAGCTAAGTGGCAGGAACATGTGGGAGAAACTGGGCCGACAAATTCACTTTGGACCTTCCTCTCATATGATTCAGGGGCCTACTTAAGTACAATCAACTGACTATAAAAACAATACTATTTCACATTATGCATAAGTCGTACAGCAATCATGTGACAGTCACATGTACTCCAACTGTCCTGATTTGGCAGGGACAGTCCCAAATAATCCTCCATTGTCCCATCTTTTCAGCTCTTTTTTTAAAACATTCCAATTTCTTTCTCCTCCTCCCACATTTCCCATTTATCCTCAGCTTACATCAGTTGCTGCAAACTGAATCCAAAGTGCAAAATAGTTCATATTTACATTCATTTTTTTTTTAAATTTAGGAGTATCTATACTGGACATGCAGCAAAATGCAACAAAATCCAAAATATAAAATGCACTTCATTAGACCAGCCAAGAGATTCAAAATATATTATGCCAGTTTTCAAAGTTCACTGGCTTCTTCATCAGCCAAAGATATTAAAAATCATATGGGAAAAGAAAAGTGACAGTGCTAGAGCCACAAAACAGCAGTTTGTTTGAGGTGTTGGCTCAAGCTAGTGATTAAGCTAATTTTCTATTTGCATCAGTGTTCCCTGAAGATCACGTTCAACACCTTCTTAAACATCTCAAACAAATCTTCAGGCTTGTGACTTCACACTGTAACTTTTTTTTTCTATATGATTTTTAACATCTTTAATGAAGAAGCTAGTGAGCATCAAAAGTTGGTGTGATGCGTTTTGCACATTTAGGCCCTTTCCGCACGAGGTGAGGGAATCGCTCCGTGCCATTACCTACTGCTTCTTCTGGGGTCCGAAGCAACGTGGACTGTCCCTGAAGCCCTTCCGCAGGCCTCCTCCTTGGTCCAGGGCGAATCGGAGCAGTGCGAGATCTGTAGATCCGCACTGCTTGGGCTTCCAAAATGGTGGCTTCCAGCTTCCAAAATGGCGACTTCCGGCTTCCAAAATGGTGGCTTCCGATTGGTCGTAGGTCCTGACCAACCACTGAAGCTTGCCGCGCCTAAAACCCGCCCACCACAGATTGCAGGCTCGCATTGGTGCGAGCTTGCGAATCTGCACAAGGGAGCAGGAACGTGATGGCGTGTTCCAGGAAAATAAAGACCTGTTTCTTCCGGTCTTTCAAAAACACGCTGGAGGACCACTTGGGGTTGTTTTGGAGCGAACTGAGGTGCGGATCTCCGGTAAGTAATCCGCTCCTAGTCCGCTTCAAGGTGCAGATGACCTCTGTGAGAGGACGCACTGCCCCATTCTAATTGCCTGGTGCGGAAAAGGGCTTAGTTGGCTTAATAAAACAGAGACTTTGAAGAGCATTCCGGGAATGTTCTGATGACAGAGCGAACCCACATTACTCCAGCCCCCTAATGAAAGACTGCACTTCAAAAGAACATAGCTGAGTGCTTCGACCTTGCTATTGTTAGAGGAGCAACATCTGTGAGTCTGATAACATAAGGCTTATACATCTGAACAGAGCTTTTCTTGGCTAGATGTTTAATGCCACTTTTTTTTACACAGTTTCTTCACACTCTGTTCATGGTGAGTATGCTCACTGTTCAGGGCACAAGTAATGCTGATGAACCCTGATTTGGTGTTGCATTTATGCAGGCTCATACATTCCCTTCTCCTGATTTGGAAATAATGATAAGCTGTGGCATGATAAGAAAAACGATATGGAGTTGAGAAGAAGAGGAGTGAGAGAACCCGAAATTGGCTGCCTTTAACTTGTAGCAATTTTTTTGTGAATTTATGGAGCAAGAAAGATCGTGTGCAAAAACTGCCCAATGTTTGTCTCTCTGTGTGTGAATTCACATGACTTTTGAAGATGGGAACTTCCTAGGAATGGGGGTGGGATGACCCTCTTTTCCTTTAGCTTTGGTTCCATTTGTAAGTGATAATGATAAGAACTGTACTCTACTGTACCATCCTTCTACCCTCCATAATACCTGTTTAACTTATTTGTTGTTTCTGATTTTATCGTGACCCAAAGGTGAATCCATCCTGGAGTTTTCTGGGGCTGAGAGTGTGTGACGTGTCCAGGGTCATCCAGTGGGTTTCCATGGCCAAGCAGGGAATCAAACCGTGATCTCCAAGGTCATAGTCCAATGCTCAAACCACTACCACACTGGCTCTTGTTTAAATTATGCTCTATCATAGTATGGCATAATTCCATGGTTGTAATTGGAGAAGAAGACAGAGAAGCGGGGAAGGTGGAGGAGAGAAAGAAAAGGAGAGGGCAGCTACAGGTAAGTCTGTCTGTTTCATTTTCTTCTGTATTCAAATGCAATCTCAAGTCCTTTCTTGTCTTTCTGAAAATGTAATTTGCAAAATTTGATAAATTCTTCCATACCAAACAAAATCCCCCCACCCGTTTGTACCAGCCAAATTAGGTAAGTACAGCAGCATGAAGAAGGCCACATTGTAATTGCCTGCCATACAAGTGTTAAAGGCCATTTTTGCCCTACACTGTTATAGTGCTATTATTCCACTTTCAATATCCTATAAACTCCTGGACTTTGCAGTTTAGAGAGGGGCATTTAGAATTCTTAGCCAGAGAGCTCTTTGACCTCAGTAAACTACAAATCCCGGAATACCACAGGATGTTGAAAGTGGAATAATAGAACTATAACAGCATCGTACGGAAATGGCCAAAGATACAGAGTCTCTAAAAAGAAAAAAAAGAGAAAGAGATGGCAACCTAGCACCAGACCCAAAGTAATCAAATATTGTTGTTGTTTTTATGCCTTCAAGTATGACTTATGGTGGCCTAAGGTGAATCTATCATAGAGTTTTCTTGGCAAGGTTTAGTCAGATAAACTTCCTTGGAGACTGTGAGAAAGTGACTTGTCCCAAGGCACCCGATGGAGGTTTCCATGGCTAAGTGGGGATTCAGACCCTGGACTCCCAGAGTCCTCAAGTCACTGTACCATGCTGGCACTCACATTCAAATATACAGGAATTCAAATACAGACTTTTTAGGAACTAAGCACTGAAAGTCTTGACTCTGGATGATTCTGTCCATTTCAGAGTCTCCTCCCATATCCAAATTTTTAAAATGTCAGTTTCTTTGTACCCTAAATGTGAAGAAGTGTGCAAATTTTTGATAAAGTCTAATCCCAAACTGAACTGAAACAAAATTCTTGCCCTTTCTTAAAGCCAGCATCTACTGACCAAGATTTGTGTTACATTTGAACCAGTGTTCTGTGTATATGTGGAGTATATAACTTGAATCAGTACAGTGTGTATATAAGTATATAACATAAGTTTATAACATAACAAACATTTCTGAGTTGTATAGTGTGGTTCCTTCATGTTTCGTGGAAAGGCATCATGGGATTTCAAGTATTATTCTGTGTATCTCAATATAGCATATGGGAGTCACAGACAAAAATAGTAGTAGCTTGCCTAGAAAGAGTGAGAGAGTTTATAGCTGAATTGATTTTCTGATCACAATTTCAATTCTTAACCACTCTGCTACATCAGTTCTTTGTGCTGCTGGACGAAGAAATACATGTTGAAGTTTACAATACTCCCAGTTCACAATCCTCTTTTAACAGTATGTGTCTTCTGGCCAATATTTGCAAATCACACAGTAAAAGTTAAAGCTTCTGTAGGCTTCTGCCTCTCGAATGAAGAAATAACAAATTGTAGCAAACACAAACAAGGCAGGCAAAATAGCATGAAAAATTGCTCAAGGGGCATTTATGAAGTGATCAAAATGCCTCGAATTTTAGGAATGCCTTGCAAGTAAAGTATTCAGATATTTACATTAAACAGATTCCAGTTTCATGAGGTATCCAAATGGGGAGCTGATAGAAACCCATCCAGTAAAACAGAACTCCTTGAATACATTGCCAAATTCTGACAAGCAGAGATCAAAGCTTTAAATAAAAGGAATAAATACTTGTGAGCAAGTGTGAATAAGAGAATTGGACTGAATATTTGGGGGCTAAGCAAACACTGAAACTCTGAACTGAAGAACACACAAAACATTATTTGATTTTATTGCAAAAAGGAAAGAAAGTAGAGAAGCAGGGAAGAACTAATCCTCCCAGCAAAACTTTACTTGAAAGTTCGGTAGCAAAGGTGGCTTTTGAATTCTCCAGTCCCAAGCTGTGGAAGAATTTAGTTTCTTTCACCGTCAATAATTAGTCCTGGAGAAGTCAAAACTTAATGGTAGAACTATGTAGATAATGTCAAGTTGAGTGCCCAGCATTGCTAGTTGAAAAATCTTGAGCTAATCATATTAATTTCAGTAGTACAGCGAAGTGGCATGGACCTACCCTATTTGCTTTGTAGAGAACACCAGACTGCTAAAGTGAACCCAAGCCATTTGATGGGCTAAATCAGGGTGGGAATCATCGGCACCCCCGATGGTATTGGACTGCCACTCTCAACATCCTTCACCTTTGGCTGTGCTAGTTGGAACTTTTGGGGAGTTACAGCTCAACAACTTCTGGAGGACTTTATGATTCCCACCCTTGGGCTAAATCCAGTGTTAATTCTACCCATTAAAACCAATGGGACTTAAGTTAGTTGCTACAACCAAGCCATGAATCATTTTAATGTTTGTACTCTTAATCAGAGCTAACATTAGAGTTAATCTGATATACTTGTATGCGTTCTACATTGTTGCTAGTCAAAGTAGTGGTCTATAGACTAGCGCTGGTCTGTGAGTATTGGCTGCAAGTTTCCAGGAAACAAAGGAAGAGTTGTAGTCAATAGACACAATTATGGTGCTGATCCTGGAGCACTGGGGGAAAAACCCTGCTGGTTCCCCACATAAAGCAGCTTAAAAAGCACTGTTCCACATTTCTAGCTACAACTTTCGATCATGGCACCAATGTTCTGTAACACAGTGAACATATACTGTGGCAATACATTGCAGGAAAAGGCATGGAATTTTGAGGGGATATTGCTTGATTATTGCCAGTGCAATCCTATATCTATATATCTTGATATAGAGACATATATACTCAGAAGTAAGTCTTATGGAATTTAATGAGATTTACTAACAAGTGAGTGAGTGTAAGATTGCAACCTAAATCTGTATTCTCTATCATATAATGTAAGTGCGCAGTACTACTAAACTGTATTACTAAAATGTTTCTCAAATTAGGGAAGTTAAAAATAAAAAGGGGTAGGGAGGAAACCATTCACAGAGATTTAAGCTTGCCTTGCTTTATGCAGGAATTCTATGACTTTTGAAAATGTAAAAATGGTTCCAAAGCACATTGGCACATGCACGAAACTGCAATGTTGACTTGGCACTGCCTGCTCCCATTGCTGGCAATGTGGCACATGGACATCTTTAGGCTCTTTCTCTGCTGTTTTCTGCATTACAGCCAATCATTGTGGCCGCTCATGAGGCAAGACTGGCAGCTGAAGAACCCAGATGCCAAGCTCTGGATTGTATGTCTGTTAGGTTTGTGGCTGATCCCTTCCCTGGCATCTACCCTGGCACTGCAGCAGGCTGTATAGCTGTCTTTCGAGCTGGGTTTAGGATAGGTCTTCTCTTGGATAGCATGCTCTTCTACTTTCAGTTAGTTTGTCAAATTACCCTTTATTCTAAAGAATGGTTCCTTTTCAGATATGGGTAGCATAAAATGAGTCTGTGGCCTAAACCATGGGTTTTAGGCTCTTTTAAATCAGTGAACATAGCTAGCTTGGCCTCACAGACAATGAGACCTTACACACTACAAGATTTACAAGTTAGACATGAAAGGATTTTAAAAAATTAATTGCATTAAATCCATTTATCTTTTCTTTCACACGCTGTTTCCTATATATTTCCTTAAAAGGCTTATTATGTGACTTTGTCACCTATTTGATTAGCTCAGCTAGGCTAATTTGTTTTTGACAAGGAGAAGTAGCATATCAGATTTAGCAGAACTGGGAAAAAACCCCTGACATACACAATAATACAGAGGTAACTAAGAGACTGCAACAGTGCTTACTTTGTGCAATCTGTGCACCATACAAGCAACCCATCAGCTTGGTGATCTCCTTCACTCTCCTTCAATATACAATACAATATATTTCACTTCCTTCCTACCTTGAAGAACAAGTTTCCTCACAAAGCAAGCAAACAAACAAACAAACAAACAAACAAACAAACAAACAAACAAGAAATCCCTTGTTCTCCAGAGGGAAAAGGAGAGGGAGAGAAAGGACCTTTCCTCACTACACTGTTCTAGTGCTATTATTCCACTTTCAACCCCCTGTGGAATTCTGGGGTTTGTAATGTACTGAGGCCAAAGAGCTCTCTGGCTGAGAATTCTAAATGCCTCTCCATAAACTGCAAACCCCAGGATTCCATGGAATGTTGAAGGTGGAATAATAACACTATAACAGTGTGGTGTGGGAAGGTCGAGAGAGAGGGAAGGAGGGAATAAGAATTACTTCAGTTTTTTTGTTATTTGTCCAACAAAATGTACATTTTCAAGTCATAATAAAACAAGTCAACACATCAAAGAATGTAGGTTTAAGAGAAGCTTCAGTCCAAATGAATCAAGCTCTCTCCCCAAATACTGGATTCTTCCAGAGTGTGGATTGTCAGTCCACACACTATAGGTTCTTGATATAGGTTCTTGGGTTTTGATCCATTTTGCAGATTGTTTTCATTTCCCATCCACTTCTTCCACTCTTTGTGGGGAGGTGGGTGGGATTGTTTGTAGTGATATCTTAGATCTGCACAAAGGCTCTCTGGGGCATAATCTGAAAGCCAATTTTTCTCCCTCTGATTTTGATTTTTTTTTTTAGAGTTACAGTGCTATAGTGTGATTTCAATGGACAACTGTAGCACTATAACTCTTCTAGAAAACTGAAAAAGAGAGAGAAGAGAATTACAGTTAGCCTTCCACATTTGTGGGTTTGATTATTCACAGATTATTTGCTATCACCTCTGCTGCCTCCCTATGCCATTTTTAATAGAGACTGCAAGCCTCGTGAGACTGAGAAACTGCGAATGAGGCTTGTAAGTCCCTCTTAAAAATGGTGTGGGGTAGCAGTGGAGGTGGCAGTAAGCTTCACCGGTCACCCACTTCTGCCTTGTGAAAGAAGCCTGATGCCTCAAAGAATCCATCGTGGGTTGAATATTGTGGTCATACTTTGTGTGTGTGTGTGTGTGTGTGTGTGTGTGTGTTAAATACGGTTTGGGAGGGCCTAGAGTTATTCATGGTTTTCCCACTTTCACGGGGTCCTGTGCCACTAACTCTAGAGATTGTGGAGGGATGACTGTATACTTTTTTTTTTTTTGGTTCCACTATGTTTTGAAATTACAAATCCTTTGTTGTGCCCTCTAGTACTCGCCCTATAATATAGACACAGTTGTTGTTGCTGTCTTTCTTTCTGGTTATGAAGGTGTGGGAGAGTTAACACTGAAAAACTGAGACCAAGGTGACCCATTAACCTGTAATGCCAAGACAACAAAAATGTGTGGGAATCACTGGAAGGAAGACCAAACCCATCTTTTATCCATCTGTAAACATGTGGGTCAAGTATCTCAGAAGTCTGCTTGGGGACTTACTTTTTTTCATTCTAGGGCCCTTTTTGCATGGCATCTGCCATGCGAAAGGACCCCTGGAATGCCGCGTGACTGCGAGGAGCAGTCCACATGATGCACTCGCAGTTGCGCAACACTATAGAGGCTGCCAGGCGCTGACCATGCACTATTTCATTTTTGGCTGTGAGCCAAAAATGGTGCGTGATTGCGCATCACTCCGGGCCCCACGCGCACTTGCTGTGCGTGCGGAGATCTGGAGCCATGGCACTTGTGCTTTCTTCCCCACCGCAGCCTGGGAAAATCCCAGGCTGCACTGCGGAAGGAAGAGGAGGGGCTTTCGCGTGAGCAGGCAGCAGCTGCGGAGCTGAAGGAACCGGGACACAAGAGCCTCTTAAAAGAGGCTGCTTGCGCGATCCCCACACCCCAGCTCCACGAAAAGGTAAGTTGCGGAAAGACCTAAGACTTGACTTCCGTCACTTTCCCAAATTCAAGGATTCTTCCTAGCTGGAGTCCTCATCTGTTGTTTCAAAGATGCAGACTGCATAGATCAGCACCATTGGTAGGCAGTCAAAATGACAGCAGTGAAGAAGGGGAGTGACTGTGTTGATAGCTTCAGGAATTCCAATAGGTAAAGAAGATAACACTTTTAAAATGGCTGAACCATTTTCAGAAATACTCAAAAGTCTCCTGGGAAACCAAGAATACCTATTTGGCTGAATCAGTAGTCTATAACAAGAGAGACTTCGTATCTAAAAAAATGTATTGCTAGTAGTAGCACATAGAACTAAAAGATTTGCAGACTAGTCGTAAGGGTACTCATTTGGAAGAGACAATTAGCATGGGGTAGTGGGTTGAATTTTGGACTAGTACTTCAGGAGACCAGGGTTCAAATCCCTGCTCAGCCATGGAAACCTGCTATGCATCCTTTGGAAAATCACATTCTCTCAGCCTCAGAAGGCGGCAATACTTCTGAACAAACCTTGCCAAGAAAACCCTATGCCTGGTTCACCTTAAGGTTGCTGTAAGTCAGAAAAGGCTTGAAGGCACACAACAACAGCTGGGAGAAACCAAACAACAGTTTCTCAGGGCTTGAAAGTGAGGGCAAGATGGTGTTCCCTTTCTTGTTCAAATACAAAAGCTGAGTGGATAGGCAATTAATTTTACTTCAGCAGCACTGATTGGATAGGATGCTGCACTACACCTGAGTTAGATAGCTGGTTTAGGGGCACAGGATAGGTTTTATCTGGCCTTTAAAAGAGATGAGCCACAGGGGAGTTCAGGAAGAACAATTGGAAGGCTGCCACTGCTGGTCTTGTGATGGTAGAACCACTCCTGCATTTTTTTTCTATTTATGTTTAAGGCTACAGCCTTACAGTAGAACCTAGTGCATAGTTATATCATTTTTATGCTGTGCAGAAATGAATGGGCCTTAAGTATGCTTACATCTGAGCTAGATCACAACCTTGTTTTTTTAAAGCATAGCTAGTGCGACATCCATTTTATAACTCTTTCAGGATCCAGAATAAATCAGTAAAGGTAGAAGATAATCAGATTTTACATTAATGGCCCAACAACAGCCAGTGAGTTAACCAAAGAAATGAATAAGTTTCTTCAGAACTCAGCGGTTATAGTACTATGCTGTTCGTTTGATTTCCCTTCATAAATGAAATTAAGTTGGTAGAAAACTTTATTAGAAAGTTGTTTAGAAAGAATTATGAATACTCAGTATGGGAGTGAGTTCCTTTTTACCAAATTAAGCAGAAAGAGAAAGAAAAAAAGGAGGACCGTTTTAAAATTATATCAGTGAAGTGAAAAAGACACACAAGCAGCTGATCGGTTTTTGATGCTTTTAGTACTTGATAACTTTTATATAGCTTCTATTTAACATGAAATTTGGCAAATGATTAGACCATGAAATGTCTAAAATGCTTCTTGATTTTGAGAAAAAATTTTTTTAGAGATGCCAACATAATAAAAATCAAAAAGTTTTATTTGTTGCACATATATAGCAAAGATTTTGGAAAGAAGTTTTATAAGATGTTTTAATTAGGTGGCTAACGCTATATATGATAGACTGTAACAGCTTGGTCTGTGGGGTAAATAATGTGCATTTTAAAAACATTTCTAAATTCACATCCCCCAATTGCCAGAGCTGTTCCAGTCCATTGAGTAAATAATGCACATGTTAAAAAATTTATAAACTCATATGATATGTAAAAAAAGCTGCCTCAGTTCTGTACGTGTTGGACTTAACTGGTATGAATGGCTCTGAAGCAACTGGAGTCCCAAATGATAATGCTATATTCTCTTTAACGTCTAAATAAGTTTTTATTGAAATAAATAGATAAAGTATGTTAATTCTTTGGACAACATCCAGTTGAACACAAGCACTATAGCGAAATATGGAGTTCTGGGAACTCAAAGTTGTGTTTTTATTCTAATCAGATGAGGTTGTTGGTCTTCTTATTTTTCTCATGATAAAACATATATTTTATTTTTCTTTCTTTCTTTCTTTGAAAGAAAGCCTGCTTCATTTTTAAAAATTCTTTAATTCTCAGAAGTTTGTGCCGGAAGTGTCAAATGTTTAATTTTATACTCAAAGAATTTACAAAGAAGCGTATGAAGGACAAATATTCTAATTACATTAAGTCCAAATGTACTTATCCATCAAGCTATAGTACATAAGGGCGTTCTGCCGCAGGACTGCAGCATAGTGTTTGTGATGCGTTCCATGGGTACATCCAAACCAATATTCTGGACTGTTCACCCCATGTCTTAAACGAGCCTGCCAGAGGGCACTCTGAGACATAGGCACACATACCCTGCTGGGTACATGTGTGAACTAGATATATTAAAATCTAGCCCTATTTGCTTTCATGAGCATCAGGCAGAGTGATTGATGAATCTTATGTCAGTGGAGCAGTTGATTTGCTCTGGGTTTTAGTGCAGACATTCAGGGAACTATGCAAGAAGCTGAATTCTATCAGCAAGACAGGTTATCCATCTTGGATAGCTCCTTTAAACTTTGGTTTGTAATCTGGAGCAGATTCACCATCCCACTGGTACAGAAGCCACGGGTTACCAGTGGTTATCTCTTATTTCTACAACACATTGGTCAACAGTGTATAATATCAATGATATGATTCAGAAGAACAAAGCACAGAAAGAGAACACAGAACAGGAGCAAAGAACAGGGCACGTTCCTGAAGGTGGTGAAGCAAGCCATTTCCCTAAGATCAGCAGCAAGCCCACTGTCCATTTTGCAAAAAATATTTGAGTGCATGTTCTGACCTTTTCAAATTAGCACCTTGCAAAAGTTCTGAAGCTATCTTTGACAAAGAGTAATTCACAACTTTTCATATCTAGCAGATTTCAACAGTTCTTATATCTAGCAGATCTCAGCAGTTTCCCACAAATAAATTGCACCCTGTGATTAAAAATCCTCCTCCTCCTCCTAGTACACAACAAAATTACATTAGAGCTGGTCACAAGAAGACCTCCTGTTCAGACTGAACACCCACAACAAACAATGTATTTCCTCTCAGCTGAGATCTCTGCATGTTGCTGGGTCTGATGTTGCCATGTGGCATCCCTCAGCAGCTATTGAGGTCTCAGAACTTCACCCAGCAGCTGCCCTGCGTCCCCATAGTATTTTTCCCCCAGTGATCATTTGAATTAACTCAGATGTCCCCTAATGTAATGTTGTTCTTGTTTGTGTGCCTTCAAGTTGTTTCCAACTTAATGGCAACCCTCAGGAGAACCTATCATGAGGTTTTCTGGGGCTGAGAGTACGTGACATGCCCAAGGTCACCATGGTTTCCATGGCTGAGAGAGAATCAAACTCTGGTCTCCAGGGTCTTGGTCCAATGCTCAAACTACTACACCACACTGCATCTCACTGTAATATTGCCCTATGTATAACCTTCAGGAAAATCAAACTGAAACAGCCTGTTGTCAATTATTGGAGAACAGTGGCCTGTCCACTTTTGCCAGGGTTCAGAGTGCAGAACCCTTGTGAAAGTAAAAAGAAAAAAAGGAACAACCCCCCCACCTTAGTGAGCTTCCCCTCCCACCTCCTTCTGAGGCTCCCCTCCCATTCCCTTGCCTTTTGCCTGGATGCACACGCCTTTCTTTCATGCACCCAGTCAAAAGGCAAGCAATGGGAAGGGGCAGCCATGCACACAAAGAAGGCACACACATGCCTTCTCCCCCGTTCCTTTGTCTTTTGCCAAGGCATGCATTGCTTTGTTCCAGGTGCCTGGACAAAAGGCAAGGAAATGGGAGAAGGGGCATGTGTGGCCCATCCCAATCCCCCCTCTCATTCACTTGCCTTTTGCCTGGATGCCCATGCCTTCCTTCCATGTACCTGAGCAAAAGGCAAGGGAATAGGAGGGGGACAATTAGGAGGGAGGCAAGTGGGCTTCTCATGAATAATCAAATTTGTGAAGGTCAAACCCACAAAGGTGGAATGAGGACTGTACTTCTCTTCCAAGGAAAGCCCAAGGATGGGTACAGTCATAATGCTGATTCCTATCTGAAATAAGTAGGAAATTCAACTAAGATTTTTTCATGGATTTCAATGGGTCCATTCTATGGAGGAGAGCTAACATAGTATAGTGGTCTGAAAATTAGACTATGACTCTGGAACCAAGGGTTTGTATTTCTGCAGGGCTATGGAAACACACTGGGTGACCATGGGTAAGTCACACCCTCTCAGCCTCAGAGGAAGGCAAAGACAACCCCTCTCTTAACTAATCTTGCAAAAAAAACAGTGTGTTAGGTTCACCTTAGGACTGCCATGTCAGAAATGACTTGAAGGCACACAACAACAACAATTTCATTTTGCAGCTTCAGCCTTACTAAGAAATGTAGCACCAGCCATTTTGTGTGTTTTTTTTCTGTAAGTCTTGAAACCAATGTATCTGTGGAACATTGTAGCAACACTTTACAAAAGTATTCTAATAAGGGGAAAACTAACTTTTTCAGCAGTTTCTTTTTTTGGGTGGGGTGGGGTGGGGTGGAAACTCCCTCCAGATTTGCAGTTTCTGATCTTTACTGGGTATGATCTGAAAAGACCTGGAATTTCCTACACCTTAGTCTCACTGCAGTTTCAACATGAAAACCAGGGAAATGTTTTCCTTGTGTAGAAATCCTAAGTATTACTGCATTTGTAGGCAGTGTAGTACATTGGATATCAGAATGAAAACTGTTTAACACCCTCACCTCTGGGCTGAGTGAGATCATGAGAGATTTTATGCAATTTTCAATTACTATCTGCATTTCAGACTTTTTTGTGTGTTTGAAAGTCTACCTCACCAAAATATGTGCAAATATGCTTCATATTCCTAACAGAGACCACTAGGTTGGGGTAAAATAATAAATGAAATATCAATAAATATACAGCCTATGCATACTATGAACACTAGTGTTTTCTCTTGATTTATTCATAAGCTATGTTAAATGTAGTACAAATCTGTATCCATTCCTTTATTCAGGTTTTGACTTTGATTCAAGGGAGAATGTCCTTATTTAATTGCAGGATGGTTCATACCAGAATTTATGCTAGACTGAGAAGAGCAAGGGAAAACTGCACGAGAGAACTAAAGTCGTCTTCTGTATTCATGGGTGTCATCAGATATGTTAATATCTATATCTGTTTAGTTTTCTGCACATCAAGCCTCTTTTTAAGGCACTTGGGTATTCAGGACACATCAGGGGCTACTACCACAGTTGTCATTGAAATCATTGGCATGATTCTAAGGAATTGGCAAGCATTTTTTATCCCTGGTTTTATCTCTTACTTTCTCTTCCAGTAGATTCCTATGTTTAATTCTAGGTAGCTACAAAGCTCATGTCTATTCAATGTCTAGAGATAATTAACTAGATCAGAGATAAAATCCAAATGATTTAGATGGCCATGTTTCCCACTGAGCAGATGCCCATTGATTGCGTCCATAATTTTTCACCAGAACTATCCATTACACATACATTTGGTAAATACGGGAGCCCACTAGGCTCTCACGCAGCCTCCTCCAACTTGATGTGCTTAATTTGTTGTAACTGCACTTCCCATAATCCCTGACTAGGGATTATGGCCTTGTGGACTGCAGCTGATAGGAACTTTCATCTAAAATAACTGGATGTTACCAGGGTAGAAAAGGCTGCCTTAGTGATTAGTATTTGTATGCTACAAAGGGGAGCTGTGAATTCCACTTTTGAAAGGACAGACCTTGTTTTGAAGGCATTCTCTGTTTAATGGGTTATTTAGTGAAGTCTGGTGTAAAGACAAAGAACCATAAAATGAGACTGCAGTGCCCTTGATGTTACCCACCAACAGACAGCACTATCATACCAAACTGAGGAGATACACAGGTCTTAGTCTTCTTTATTATGATGAGATACATTGCATTTTTATTTTGATTATCATTATTAGTAATAATTTGGGATATACAAATTTTGTGCTTATCTGTGGCCTTTTTTTGTTGTCTTTTTGATAATGTGCTTTTACTTTTTTGAGACATTTAAGTGACCACCACCAGATGACCTCTAGACAAGGGATGGGGGTCCTCCAACTCACATGTTGGTACAGCCCACAAGGGTTGTCCCATCTGGCCCGGCTTTTCTCCCTCTGACACTCAGGCATGATCAGTTTTGGAGCGTTAGTGATAACTTGCTTTATATGGCCTGGTATGTTTTCGTATGGAAATAAGCATTGGTTTGCAGACCAAGCTGCCTGGAACAGGAATTCTGCTCTGCAGACTAAGAAGGTTTTGGCATGAAACAGAAGCTCTGCTTTGCAACCTAGAAAGCTGTTGCATGGAACACAGCTACAGTTCCAGTCTGGGAAGCTGGTTCTTACTAAGACAGGCATAAAATGGATATGGGAGCTGTTTCATTAGTGCTTACTCTTGAATAGACCTGCATAGATATGAGTCATGGGCCCTTTCTGCACTAGACTGTTATAGTGCTATTATTCTGCTTTCAACATCCTATGGAATCCTGGGCTTTGCAGCTTAGGGAGGGGCATTTAGAATTCTCAGCCAGAGAGCTCTTTGGCTTAAGTCAACTAAAAACCCCAGAATTCCACAGGACGTTGAAAGTGGAATAATAGCAATATAATAGTGTAACGCGGAAAGGCCCATGGTTTACATATCTGAAAGCTGGTACTCTGGGGTTTATTCCTAAGCAGAAAATAGAGCTGGGCTTGGTACCTTTGGTTGAAAAATATTCGGATAGATAAGAATTATCATCTGGCCCCATCCACTTTGCTATGACAGTGTGTCCTTTATCCCACCCACTGCTGGAATGTGGCCTTCAACATCCTTCCTAAGTGGAAATTCCTACTCCAGGTGATTGCCTGCTGCCGCTCCAGAATAAGGAGCAATATTACTACCCTGTAGCATTAACAAAAGTTATTCACTAATTCTGAGAGGCAGAGGAACCTAACAAGTTTGTTTTGCTTCAGACATCATTTATTGATTCATGCCAATTAAAAATGAATGCAGATATTTAAATATCAATTCATAAGGGCAGATGCTGGGAACTTTGTTTTCTAGAGGTGCATGAAAGACATGGTAGCAAGTAAAGGTGATGTTAGTTCTTGCATAAGGTGCAATCCTATGCACACAGAAGTGTAAATACATCCCACTAAATGCTATTTATTTATTTATTGGACATAACATTTCAAGGTAGCTTACAGAAAGGGAACAAAAAGAAAATAAGAAAAGTTGAAAATAGCAACATTAAAAAGTAATGCAATAAGGGAAAAACAAATTACCAAAAGCTAATTTAAAAGTTACACCAATATTTTAAAGTCTTTGGAAAACAACAAGTCTTCTCTGGTGCCATGGAATGTGAAAATAGATGCCATGCATCTTTGTGAAGCATTTCACAGCTGGTGTGTCACAGCCAAAAAGGCCCTTTTACTTATAGCCCATTGAGTTTTGCCTCATGGAGACCTCTGAAGAAGAACCTCTGAAAATGATCTCAGGGTCTTCCTCAGGGCAATCATGAAGAAGCCATCCTTCAGGCCGTGGAGTCCCATATCCTCCAACATTTCACAGATGAAAACCAGTACATGTGTGGCCAAGCAGCAACAGAGTGTGATCAAGATGGCAAAAGGGTTAAGGAGGACAAACAAGCTGAGAAAGTCTGCAGTTTTTTCCCGTGAGTCCACTGAGAGGGCAAGATTCTGCACTCACCTTTCCTTTCCCTACTCCTGAATTAACTGAATGCCTGCTACTTTTGCATTTTGAATTCATTTCATAGCAATTGAAGTCAGCTTTGAACAGGCTACTGAAAAAGTGAGATGACAGAGAATTAACTGGAACTGTCCTTGCCAAAAAGTTGGAGAGTATGGAGTCTCAAGCCCGTACCTAATTTAATGTGCCATGAAGGCTTTTGTGGCATACAGTCAAGCAAATCATCACTAATATTAGATAAGCTTTAATTAATTTGAAGGACTGCGAAAACTGAGTGTCCCTCTGTAGACCCCTCTATGAAATCTTCACTTTGGTGCTGGTCTCTTATTGGTGCAACTCATGCCTTCCAGTGTGTATATTTTACATGTTTTCTTAGCTCCTAAGTACTACATTTCTGTGCGTTTTGTATCTGCTAGCCCCAGCATTTACTGCCTATGAAAACCTCATAAATCTACTTCATTTTTCTAATAAGACATGAAAGTCCTTAATTGGCCTTAATGAAATGCACTTAAAGGGCAATAAACGTGTTTAAGCCCCTCTTTCAGGGTGAGCTACAGTACTCTCACTCTGCTCTGTTTTAGCCTTTGTGGTAATTAATCACTTATTCATATGTGGCACATCAGTAACAAGATCAAGCAACTACTGCACAATTGCATGATAATAAGCCGCTCATATATGTGTCAAGATTTAGCAATCCTTTTAAAAGCCTAATTTAAACTCATTTTACAACTAAGCAGACTGCTTCTCTGAAGCATTTTTATCCTGTATCTTTTTACATATTTGTGTTGAAATGCTTTCTCTCCCCCCTCCATTTTGTTTATAGAGCTCAGTTTGCCCTAAATCCATTTATGGCACCAGAGTGAATTTCAGCAATGCAAACATTTCACATAGTTTTTCAGTCAACTGGAAAGGCTCTAGGCTTGAGTCACAGCCTTGTGTTTAAAAAAGAATATGGCAAAATTAAAGGGATATATTTCAGCCAGCAATCAGTGGCAGCAATGTCTCATACTTTTTGCTATGTCTTCTAAAGGGTCCTTTAGCAATCTCTGTACTCCTCGACCATGAATAGACGTAGTTGAACACCTTCTTATGACCACATCTCTCTTGTCTTCTTTGAAACATTGACATGTGTTCCCTTGAATGCCTCTTTTGGTTCATTCTTCAGAACACCCTTTTTACTTACTTCTAATCATGTTTTCCTGAAGGTCCTATCTATCACTTTAAGCCAGACCTGTTTGGACCAAGGAGTTACACAGCCTTAAATGCAAGAGAAAGCAGAAAGCAGATTATCAGCAAGCACAAGAAAGTGATGGAATGGCCAGGCTAAACCAGGGGCCCTTTCACTCTATACAGTTGTAATCGTGTGATTCCACTGGCTACATCCTGCGGAATCCTGGGGTCCGTTGTTTGGTCAGGCACTAGAGCTCTCTGGATGAGAATTCTAAATATCCTTCTCTCAGCTAAAACCCTCAGGATTCCATAAGATGTTGCCATGACAGTTAGAGTGGAATCATAGTACTGTAATGGCATGGTATGAAAGGCCCCTGGCCAAAGGACAATGTGACTCTGTATTGTGGCACACAAATGCTCAAGGTGGTCTCTGATATACAAGAATGTGTCAGGGCCAAGCTTACCACATGAACCAGCTGTTTGGGGAGACAAGTTCCATTTTATTGTCTCCCAACTGCTGCTCACATTTATTTTTAAAGTGCTCTGATTTGCAAATGGCTTAGATGTTCTAAAATTTTGCTTTGGATGTGGAAATGAATAGTCATTAGATGTGAGGTACCTCATACCTGTTCCTCAGTAGAGCTTATATGGGAGCCTATGGAGTTAGTTCTTTCTGTTTTACAAGGAAAAAAATAAATGTCAGTGGAAGATATGGATCTAGCAATGCTATAAGAGATGGATGATTTTGTTTTAACCTAGTTTATAGGATTTATGGAGAACCTATTGAAAAATGCTGAAGCTGTAGCTCTCGATTTTCTATTTAGTAGACAGAGGAAACCCTAAAGATAGTGAGTAAAGCCCCAGAAATGAACACAATGACAGGCATAGGAGTAAAATGTTTCTGTGAGGAGTGGATGCAGAGGGAGTTCAGGCCAGGATCTTATTGGGTCCGCTGACAGCATAATTATGTTGGCAGAAGCAAACGTACTGGCAGCAGCAAAGAGAGAAAGGTTGTGGGGATGGGGAAAGGAACAAAAGGCAGTAGTAGAGTTGGGATGACAAAACTGCAAGCTCTGTGTTCCCTGCTTCTTGAAGTGTGGCTTTGGTGAAGGGATGGAATGTGTGGTTGGGGCGGTGGTGCCGAGCCAAGGCAGTATGGGAAGCCTGGTTTGGATAATCACTTCTCTGGTGGCACAGATAATTAATTGTTCAAGACAGTCCTCACGTATGGCATCGTACTCTCCCTCCATTGAGACATTTGAGAAACAAATAGCACAGAGCCAGCAGCCTCCTCATGCTGCCATGTCCTTGCATTACCATGAAGAAAGTTAAAATATTAGAGAAGGGAATGGGAATCATGTGGCCTTCCAGATGTTGTTGGACTACAACTCTCAACATTCCTCATCCTTGGCTATATTGGCTAGGGCTGCTGGGAGTTGCAGTCCAACAATATCCAGAGGACTACATGATTCTCAGCCCTGCACTAGCATACCAGATCATGATGTTAGCTGATTGCCATAGGTAAGAATTGTACATAACACATCACTGCTATAGCCATTTCCCAGTGGCAGTTGTCTGTCATCTTAGGCAACTTTAGGCCTGCCAAAATTTGTATCTGGCTATCTTTCAAAGGGAAGAGAAAAACAATTTTCTTCTCACCTGGCCCTTGAGTCAGCTAGGCCAGTGTTTTTGATCTTGTGGTGTTATGTTATGCTGGTGATTGGTATACATTTGAGGATATGGCATACCTTTAGAGTGTGTGTGTGAGGGATGGTGTACTTCAGCCTGTTTCCATTGAGACAGAGCTCATGCTGTGTCACTACCTTCTTTCTCATTGGTTCTCTCATATGCCTTTTGTACTCACCCTGTTGACAACGCTTTTGAGAGAGTTTTAAACCTCCTCTGGCCATCACTGATGGCGATGTGTATCTACATCACGAAAGAAGCAGGTTTCCTGCCTTGCATTGTCACTTGAAGTGTGGCAGGTCAGGGATGAAACAGCATGGAGGTGCGGGAAGGAGCAGCAAGCATAGTCCTATCCTCCACTTGTGGATGATTATAATCACATGACAGACTACACCACAGTAGCATTCTTTCCATACTATAAGGGTCTTCCAATAAAGCCAAATGATGGGACGATTAGCAAAGATCAATGGACACACTTCTTCATGCAGTACTCTGTTAAATTATAGAATTTTCTATGGCAAGACATGGTGGTGGCCACCAAATGAAATGGTTTATTTCTTTATTTTCTTCATTTTCTTCATTTATATCCCACCTTTCTCCAAATAATGAGACTCAAGGTGGCTAACATCATATTTAAAACAGTATAAATTAAAAAAGAAAAAAAAACATTAGTAGAAGTATAAACACAAGATTTTAAAGAAAGTTTACCAAGTTAAAACACTAAACATAAAAAATTAAAATACCAGCGTTAAAAGCAGCACTACATAGCATTAAAAGTTCAAGCTTTGTGTGATTTTGTAAGAGACCTAGAGGACTGAGGGAAGATAAAACTTTCCAAGGCTATTATCCGTGATGGCTATATCCAATGTCAAGAGTAAGAGTTACTAATTTCTGTGCCACTACAGCAGAAGAGGGTTATTGCTCTTGCTCTGTTTGTGAATTTCTTAGTACAGGATGCTCTACCAGATAGGTTTGGTACAAGTGATCCTGAAGGGCTTCTCTTATAGTACTACTAGAGCATATATTTGGCATTGCCCCGATTTTATTTTCTCATAGGTAATACTTGTTAGAAAGATTTGAGATCCTGTGTCTCTAATTCCTCAAACTGTCTTGTCCAGTACCTGTAACTTTTCCCCATATCCCCCAATCCAATTTGGATTCAGAGTTATTAACATATAGAGGTTGGTTTCCTGAGGGAATACACTACCATCCTCCTTGCTGTTAGGCCTCATCTCCGTAGCAACCAGCCTGCAGCCCAAGAGCTCTCTGGCTGAGAATTCTAAAGGCCCCTTCCTAAACTGTAAACCCCAGGATTCCACAGAAACTTCTTAGAGAGCCAATCGTATGAGATCTTCACCTGATACAGACAAACAAACGAACTTTGACTTTTATATATTAGTAGATGATTCTGATGATTATGTAGCATAGCATTTCAACAGCATTTTGGTCTAACTGCTGGTGGATATGCAAAGAAGGACATATACTCTACTTTCAAAGCAAACATGTTTCAGTGAGATGTTGGGGTTTACAGCTCTAGGCAGACTCTGATGTTCCAGAGGTCATGAAAAATGTTGCTTCCCTTTGCCATCACACTGAAAGCTGTTCCATACAATCTCACTACCCCTCAGGATTTTTAAAAGTCTGAACTCAAAGTTTTTCCCATATTTGAAGCATTTTGTTCCAACAGAGATATTGTAGACCAATAAGACCATATTTACCAATTCTACTTTGGAATTCTCTCTGTTTGTGAAAATAGCCTGAGAATTGTTAATTACATGCCATCAAAACATGTAAATTAGTGCTGAGGGCTGTACTGGAAATGTCTTGTGATCCACAGCACTGTAGTTAAACAGGTTGCCCATCCCTTTGTCTAGTGGGACAATCTGGAGCCATTGAGAATATGGCTGAGGAGGACACAGGTTATGCCAACTGAGCCTGCTTGAGCACCTGCTCTGTAATATCATCACATGCTATAATCACAGTTTAAGTGCGCTTAGTCCTGTGAATGATTAATTCCTTAATTTGGAATTGCTAAAAATAACAAAAAGACCAGAGAACCAACTTGAACAAAATGAAAAGAAACCTGCATCTTGAATATTTATGCTTAATATGTAAAGAGCAGTAGAAAGCACTTTCTGGCCAGTAAACACAAGTAGAATTACATTGTCCTTCATCAAGTCTCCTCCTGGCCTTTTCAAGGTGATCAAAAGATTTTAAAATTAACCCAGACAAACAGACCAAGTTGTATTCTAACCACCAAGTGGGAAACAAAGGAAATAGAAGGGGAAAATCATACCATAACAAAGCAAAAGGGAGCAAGGAACCAACAAAACCCAACTGACCTTAATCAATCACTGTTTTATCGGCTATTCTGATTTGTCGTTCATTTATGCTGGGCAGCTGGACAATAGGATTTTCCATGGGCCACAAACAGTGAAATAAAACAGCAAGATGTACTGTATTTTACTGAAACATAATATAAAGGGCAGCAGGGGACTAGTCAAAGCCCAATATTCTGAGACTGTAATTTTTTTTATCACTCATTTTATTTCTTAAACCACAATATTTGAGGGAGGGGGTTATAAATAAGCCACCTCACATTTGTTGTCACAGAAGCAGAGCCTAAAACCATCTCTTTATTAGAATTAAATTAATATTGTGTAAGTAGCTTTTATCGTTTTAACATTTTATTATTATTTATCTTCTCGGTCCTCTACATAAATTGAACTATGCCTTGCTCCTTTAAAAAAAAAACTACTAATAAAAAGTAATAGTCATAATAACTCAGGGACTGTTTGTATTTCCAGACACCTTTAGTTTACCTATTCAAGGAGGCTGACGCCAGACAGGAACTTGTCTGAAAAATGTAGAGGCCCATCTTAGTGGAGAAAATATACAAAAGAGGAAGAACAACCAGCCATAATCATACAACTGAAATTATTAATAGAAAGCCATGCTGATTAAAAGAAAAAAACCCCCCACAAACATGTCAGAATGTGCAGAAATCTGCAAGGGTTGCCCTTCACTTTCATTCATATGCATTACAGTAATTACAGTATATTAATATATTAATAAGCATCTTCTCTTAATTACCCACTGATTTCCCACAACGCTCAGAAATGAGAGGGAAAATGGCTTTATTAATGATGGACAAGAATGATAATTTTTAACCAAGACAATTAGGAAAAAAAATTCCTGACATTAAAATGCATCCTTTTATTTTAAAAAGTGGTATTTTCTGAAAGCAGATGTAATAAGCTCCTTAGTTACGTGTTTCAGAATTAAAAATATTCTTTTGGGGAAAAACACATGGACAAACATTGAGTGAAGTTAAAATGCTAAAGGAAAGGATGAATCTCCTTTGGTTGTGTGCATAATTATTTTGAAATGGCATCCATATGACACTTTGGAAACAGAACACTGGGTGATACATTCCGCCTTATTGTCTGATTAATACATTTCTGAGATGTGATTCTACATTTAATCCTTGTACTTGGCTTGCATCATTATGAATGATTTGGTGGATGTCAATATTGACTCAATGCCTTTCACTCCACTGCCCGTCTTACTTCAGTGCGCATTCTTTATCTGATCACTGTGTCAATGCTATACCACATCTGGTGTGTGCCAAGGTTTCAAATGCCACGTTTGTTAAAGTCATTATTTTATTTCAAACCCATAATTTGCTACTATAAGTAAAAAGGTATTGTAAATAACTAGTGGCCAGTGTGATGTCAGACTAGATCGGAGGCAACATAGCTTCAGACTGTTGTCCTAATATGAAGTTCACTTTATAGGTGACCTTGGACATATCGTCTTCTCTTGTACTTGTCTAACCGACCACACTGAGTTAATAAAGGCAAGAAAAAAGGTGGAGCATGAAGGCTTTGGATTATTTATTAAAGAGAACGAAACTTGGAAAAAAATAATGATCTCTCTGCCACTGGAGACATCAAAAAACATTGAATAAAGGTGACTTATGTCTCCATTGTTTGGAGTAATAATCCACATTGTGCTTCACCCTTGAATTTTTGTCAGCTCTGTGTAGACTTTACTTTCCACCTGCCTCTTGAAGAGATAAGTTCAGCATTCTGCAGTGTATTAGAAATATATTTTAATACTGGAGAAAATTTTCAAAAAATCAAGACAAAAGAGAAATGAAGGATAGCATTGCTTATATTTAGCATACCAATTGCACTGCAAATCACATTACTGTACCATAGCATATAGGGCACATTTGCAGAATACTGCACATTTTAATATAGACATTCTTCCACATCCACGGGGGTTTGGGACTCAGGACCCCCACAAAAGTGTAAAAAATGCAGATACTTACAGGCTGCCCAAACATATTTAACACACACACACACGAGTATAATATGATCCACAGATTCAACCCACTGTGGATTCAAATGAACAATACATTTAAATCTGTAGTGGGAAGAAGATCAGCTGCCTGGATTCTGCCTTCAAAGCAGCAGGGTTCCTTTGCAAGGCAAAAGTGGGTGGCTGAGGAGACTAGCTGCTGCCTCTGCTGCTGCCCTACACCATTTTAAATAGGGACTTAAGAGGCTCTCCTTGTGTTCACAGTCTCTATCAGTCTCACGAGGCTTGCATAGAGACTGCAAATGTGAGGCAAGACTTATAAGTCTCTACTAAAATGTCACAGGGCAGCAGCGGAGCCAATGGCAAGTAATCACTGAATTATCAAATCCCTGAACATTAAACCTGTGGACGTGGAGGGCTGATTGTTTTAGCTTAAACATGCCAAAGACCCCATCAGTCATTTCCCCTGCCATTAAAAGCGTAAGGGCTCTGTCCCTATGACTAGTTCTAGCAGTAAGACTTTAGGGCACTGGTATAATGCAGAGACTTAGGCCCTTTCTGCATGAGGAAGATAAAATGGGCCAGGGCGTCCTGTCATGGAGGTCGTCTGCACCTTGCATCGGATTAGGTTCAGAATATTTACCTTAGTTCCACACCTTAGTCCGATCCAAAATGCCCCCAAGTGGTCCTCCAGCAGGCTAAGTAAAGACCGGAAAAATCCGGTCTTTCAGTCTTCTAGAGCACACCATTTCGTACCTGCTCACTTGTACAGATGTGCAGGTTTGCACCAATGCGAGCCTGCGATCAGCGGAGGGCGGGCGTGGGCATGGTCAGCGGCAGTGGTTGGTCCGGACCTACGAAGAACAGGAAGCTGCCATTTTCAGCCTCAGCAGTGCGGATCTACGGACTTCGCACTGCTCCGATTCGCCCTGCAACAAGAGAGGAGTCCTGTAGAAGGGCTTAAGAGAAAGTCCGCATTGCTTCGAAGAGAGAAGAACCGGTAAGTAATGGCACGGAGTGATTCACTCGCTTCGCGCGGAAAGGACCTTAATATCTCTAACAGTTGTGGAATTTTTATGGGAGAGTCATAAAACATAGGAGTTTTTTTTGTATACAGGGAAGGAATGCCTTGCTTGGGTCAGTTTTGAGCGAAAAGGTAGTGGCCAGGAAGGAGGATACAGAGAGTGAGACTCTTCTTCTTCTTCTTCATCTTCTTTTTTTAATAAGAAAGATCTTTATTTTAATTTCTCACTGTCTTCTTGCATGCCTGTTGATAAAATTAGGACCACTCTGTGGCAGTCCCTACCCACTCAGTTGCCTGAATAGTGGGAGCTGCAGACCAGTCTTCAGACCAGTCCTCTGCTGGGAATGGATATAGTGGTACAGAGGACACCTGCACCCCTTCAGACCAATCAGCCACCTCAGGCTGTGGTGGTACTGTAAATTCAGGTGCAGGAGCAGTCCATTCACCCTGGAACTCTTCCTTTGTAAATGCCTTCTCAGCTGCAGCCTGCTCTTCTTTCTCAATCTCTTCAGGATCCTGGTAAAAGGAGAGATCAGGCATCACCTCCCATGAATGCTCACGGGAAAGTGCTATGTGTATGCAGGACCTCATGAGCCAACACCCACCACATAAGACCAACTGAGTGAGCCCCCCTGTTACACGGAATGGCAATATCCACATATTGAATGAGTGAGTGAGACTCTTCTGGTGGGTCCCCTTTCCCCTACCTTGTTCAAAGGTTTTCTCTTCAGCAAATGGATATATAATTCTAGTGCATTTTTTTCTGCTAACCCTGAGCTGTAACAATCTCAGGGTCTAGGAGGTTTATGAGAATGGGTCAAGAAATACTGCTCCTATTTTTTGTCATCAAATGATTTTTTTTATTTCCTAATAGTTCTTTGCTTTTAAGTCTTCTTTTATTTTTATGCATAAAATATAAAATTTAAAACAATTAAAGAAATATTGCAGTTCAGAGCAACTGACAAAGAATCGTAACTATTCAAAGAAAAGCACGGACCAAGGCTCAGCAATGAGCTACTGCTAAATCCTCTTTCTGAGTAAAACAGTGGGGAGTGGGATTCCACTCCTGCAAATTCTGTCCTGTTGATTTTCAGGGATTCTTCCCTCCAATCATACGACAGCTCACCACATTTATTGAAGTCCCCCAGTCCTCTGTGTCAAATTTTTAGCTGATTGGAGACACTGTTATGGAGAAAAAGGTTGGCTGGGGAAATAATCATTCCCCAGCTCAGTGGCAAACAGTCAGTGTGGTTTGAGCACTAGATTACAACTCGGGATACCAGAGTTTGAATCCCCATTCTGCCATGGAAACCCACTGGGCAAGTCACACTTCCTTGGCCTCAGAGGAAGGCAAAAGCAAATCCTTTCTGAACAAATTATGCCAGGAAAACTCAGTGATAGGTTTGTTCACCTTAGGGTCATCAGAAGTCAAAAATGATTTGAAGGCATATAACAACAAGCTCAATGGAATTGGTCACCGGTAGCTTTCTTCTCTGTAGAACAGTGAGACTCTTCTAGTTTTTAGTGTGAATTATCCAAGGTGCAGAACCCTATCCCCCACTCAAAGAATCAGTACCTTGAATATACACCACCCCACAGCCATGGAAGCTAACAACTGCTATGGTCTAGTTGCATGCACCTAAATCTAGATCCAGTTCTTCTACTAGGACTGGTGATTTGCTACTACAGTAACCATAAAAGCAGAAAAGGACAGGCTAGATTATAGTCATATATAGGGTTTACCAGCCGGCCGGTTGGCTGGCTGGCTGGCTTGCTCTCCTCCTCGAACAGGTTTTTTCATTCATGTCTTACTAAAAAAGAAAGAAAAGGAAGATAAAGCAGAGAAAAAAGTTCACCACTTTCATTTTTGTCTCATTTTTGTATCAAGGTATTCTTGCTTATGCTGGTTTCTTTAGGAGGCAAGACAGCCACCTTTTCCTCTCCTCACCACCACCATCCCCAATAAAATATAACCTTTGTGGCAGGAGATTAAAACACAAAATGTAGCCCTGAAAATGTTTGGCTTTGTGATGTATGGCTCTTTTTATGCTCTTCGGAAGCAGGTCACATGTATCAAAAATCTTATGATAAACTTTGAATTCATATTGCCATCTTCCAAGCTTTTTATTGTTATACTGTGCTGAATTCTGACTGTGGCTGCAAGATATTTATTGTTGTGCTTTTTTAAAACAAACAAACAAATCTCAATCCTAGTTCTGCACATGTGGATTTGCTGCACATCATGCACCGAAGATCACAATCTGCCCAATAGATGTGTTTCCAACAAATAAAACAAACAAGGTCCAATTTTGTGTTATTCCAAATGAAGCAACTTCATGCCTTTGGAGGAAGTAAAGCAGATTTGTATTTGATTTTTTTAGCACAATTAATATAGTCCTAAAACATCCTAAAGGGATGAATGGACTGGTACACACTACATAGGTAGGCTAGTTCTTTCTTCTGTCATACAGTGAGAAGTCATAAACCTTATCTTAGCGCTTGCTACTAAAACAACAATAAAAAAGGTGAGTATCTCTGAAGAAATGCTGAAGAAAACAGAGATTCTTTTTGTTTGCCTGTTTTCACAAGTTAGGCCTGAAAACCTTTCCAGCTCTGTCTCCTTTTCAGTATTGTAGCAAGTGAAGCATAAGAGAAGCTGCTTTCCTTCTTTTCACAGAGGTAGCTGAGAAAGGCCGGCATCCACAGCAAATTAAAGAGGTAATTGTGCTAGGAAGCTTGAGCAGCATTAGTTATGCCTGCATTAGCAGGGTGTCTCTTTTCTCTTTGCATAGTTGTTTGTAACCTAAATTCACTTAGTTCCTAGAACTGCAGTTGTTTGAGACAATAAAAATCAAACCCTTGACCTCACATATCCCTGTCTTTTAAAATTTATATCCAACATTAGAAGTTCATAAAAAAGAACTAACTTTGCCCTCCTGAATTTGTGAACTGCTGGAAAAAGAAACAAAACTCCACACTTTAGTCCTCAGTGAAGGTGCAGGCCTTGAAGAACACGTTAGACTCCATTGCTCCATCCTTGTTTCTTCAGTCTGTATAGCTGAAGAAGCTTGACCATCAGCTGGTTGTGGTGGTCAGGCTGTGCTTTGTCTTACAGCAGGTGTGTCAGGCATCTTTAGCTCTTCAAATGTTCTGGACTTCAAGTCTCATGTACCCCAGCCAGCGTAGTTAATAGCAAGGGATTATTGGACTTGCCATCCAAAATTTTGAAGGGGCCAAAGATTTTCTGCTTCTGTCTTATACCCACATCCTATGTTAGGCTTTTATCATGTACCTATATCTAACATACTTTGGATGTGAAAATTGGGGATTTGAACCTTAGGCTTGTGGATACTGTTAATGATGTCTGTATATGTAACTTTTTTGGATGTGAGAAATGAACATCCACCAAACCAACTATCTTTTTCCTGCTTGCCATTCAGTGCCCAGGGGAGGACAAAGAAGAGGTAGGCAGGCAGCCCACTCTGACCCATCCATCCATCATTTTTTTTTTAATACCACACCATTTTCCAGACTGGGACTCAAGGTGACTTACCAAAGACAGAGTACAGTAACAATTACAGTAATTTAGACACTTACTATTATGATAAAAGAAGAACAGTTAAAAACATAAGAAAAACTGAGATTAAAACTAACAGGAAAAAAACCAAAAAACATTTAAAACTTTACATTAAAACAAAGATGGAAAGCAGCACAGCACCACAACAAGCCCTTTTCTTGTTAACAATCAATCACCAAAGGCTTAATGGAATAGAAAGATCTTTACCTACTGCCAAAGTGACAGCAAAGAAGGAGACATCTCAAACTCCCTATGGAGAGAGTTCCAAAGTTTGGGAGCAGCCATGGGGAAGGTTGCATTCTCTGTGAAGGTGGTGGGATACAGAGAGGTGTCTTACCTGAAAAGTTTGGAGCTCAGGAAGTTCATGTGGGAAAATGTGGTTGCTGAAGCCCACTGCAGGAAGATGATGTCATATACCTGGACCTCCAGAAGATCCTGGGATATGTGGGAGGAGGCCTTTTTCTTCCCATAGACAGCTGCAGGAATGGAACTAGCTGGAACCTGGCTGGCTGTCATCCTCTCACTGTTTTTCTTTGACTATTAAATGGCCATGGGGAGGATTGCCCAGCCAAATAAATATTAAGTTGAGCATGTGATGAGGAGGGAAGAGATGTAACTACCAAGACATTTTTAAAGTAACACTTTTGTGCCCAAATGAACACTTAGGCCATTTCCACATGGGGTAATAGAAACGTTGCAGTGCATCCTTCATGGAGGACGTCTGCACCTTGAAGCGGACTGGGTCCGGACTACTGTAGATCCGTGCCTCAGTCCACTCCGGAACGACCCCAGGGTGCTTTTGAAAGACCTGATTTTTCTGGTCTTTCAAAAGCACGGAGCGTGCCACTGCGAGTCTGCTCCCTTGTGCAGATTCGCAGGCTCGCACCAATGCAAGCCTGCAATCTGCCGAGGGCGGGCTTTAGGCTGGCGAGTTTCAGTGGTTGGTCGAGACCCACAGCCAACTAGAAGCCGCCATTTTGGATGCTGGAGCAGAGTGGATCGATGACCATGCACTGCTCTGGAGCAGCCTGGACTGGACCGGGGAGCCAGAAGATCCAGAAGATCCAGTAAGTAGCGGCGCGGGGCAATTCCCTCGCCCTGTGCGGAAATGGCCTTAGTCTTAGCTTTTGGACACCCTGTGGAAACAAAGGAACTTATACCATCTAATCAATGAATCAAGAACACAGATTCAGATTGGGAGCTACATTGACTCATGCTAACACCTGATGAAGTGGAGTGTTTCCATGAAAGCTTGTGTTAAAAATATCTTTTTTCCAGATTCCTGTATGTCTTTTTCTGCTAAGATATGATATGTATCAATCAAAGTAGCCCCTCCACATTCACAAGGGTTAGGGGTGCAGAACTCTCATGAAAGTGGAAAAATCGTGAATAACTCCGCCTCACAATTCCCCTCCGAAGCTTCCCCCTCCCATTCCTTTGGCTCTGACAGTGGGAGAGGGTGAAAAAAGACAGCCTAAAAGGCTTACCGGTACTTTCCCTTCAGACAGAGAAAAAAGGAGTTCTGGAGTTCTAATTACTTCCAGCAGCCATCTTGAGAAAGGAGCACCTGACCAATCAGGAGCCAATACACTGCAGAATGTGTGATCACAAAGTGGAGTGGACATGTCTTCAGTGGTGGGGGGAGGATTTGCTCACTCAGAAGGTAATTTTTTTTTCCATTTTAAACACAAAACTCATAAGCCTTGGGTTACCAATGTAAGGGATATGGGAGGAGAAAAATTGGGGAGAGGCAAGCACATGCCTCACAAATCAAATTCGCAAAGGTCAAACCTGTGAATGTGGATGAGCTACTGTATTTGCAAGCTCCCTATTTCTCATTTCTTCTCAGTCAGAATATCAGGATTGTGTATAGCAAAGAAGCTTTCACTCACAAAATCTTTGTATGAGAAAGTAGATACCCAGTGATATTTTTCAAAGAAAAATACCTTGGTAACTATACATCCTGGAACTTTACAATCTGACAGTGTGATGTGGGATCTTGGCTACCGTGTGACATGAAAACACACTGCAGGGGACTCTCAATGGGCAAAATATGCCCTGAAGGATGTTCTTATCTGAGGAAATACATGTTGCAGCAGGGTGGTGGTGGTGACGGTGGATATCCAGTTCTTACCCTCTATAGTTAAAGGTTCAGGAAGCAGATAATGTGAAACATCTCTACCTGAGTCCCTGGCTAATTGCTGTCAGTCAGAGGAAACAGTCTTGGGTCAGATAGAAAAATAGACATGGCATGAAACAGGTAGTAGATACACTAGAATACAGTACTTGGATGGGGAATTGCTGAGGAACACCAAGTGCTGCAAGATTCAGAGAAAGGCAATGGCGAAGCACTCCTGAGTATTCCTTGCCTAAGAAAACCCTACAGAATTCAAAGGTTGCCATAAGTCTACAGGAAACTTCAAAACGCATGATGCAGGTTTATCTCTCTAGGGGGCTGCCAACTTTCACAATGCTCAGTGCTACATCTGCCATCACACACAGAATTCCCTGTCTCTAAAACAGCCGTTCTGAAACTTGGGTCCCCCAGTTGCTGTTGTACTATAAGTCCTAGAGTTCCTGACCACTGGCAGAGGCTTCTGCAAGCTGAAATTCTACAGCATCTAAGGCTTCAAATTTTGGAACCACTGTTCTAAGGAAACTCTGACTTAGCAAACATATGTGTACTCAGCAGATCAAAATACACTGAGAGTCCACACATGGAAATCACAGTTCAGGCTGTGCTCTTTTCTCTCTCTCTCTCTATGGAGAGTAGAACCTGGGGGTTCTGGGTCTGCTTTCCTCCATGTGCGTAAGACAGCTTGCTTATTCCAGCTGTGGCCCATTCTAAAAGCTCTCCCACTGGGCACTGTGAGCCATTTCAGGTGGCAGATGCTGTGGAAACCTGGGAGGCAGTGGTGACCCGCTAGTTGTATCTCCTGAAACCCCTGTCCATTTGCTTTTCTTGGAGGAGTGAGCTATGTGTGCCATATGGCCTATCCTGTATGCCAGGAGTGGGCAAAATGCATGTGATCCTTTGAGGCTGTGTTTGTGGCTCATATCACCTCTAGAATGTTTGGACCATCCTCTTTCTGGTACAAAAAAAAAGGGGGGCCTTCTGCAAGTTGAAGTTTCACAATAAGCTGATAGGCCTCACTTGGACAGAAGGACCTAAATCCTAGAAGCTTTCAGAGCAGCAATTAACCTTCTAAACTGGGTTTACTCTGCATCCCCAATACTGCTTAACTTTTTTTAAAAAAGAAAAAAAAACTACCATCTTTCAAAATAGTAAGTGAACATCCAGCAAATTCTCTTTTTTGTCTTTTCTTTTTCTTCTTTCTTTTTCAAAAATTTTTGGCAGTCCCTGCAGTCTCTGGAAGATCCTGAATGCATTCCCTAAATTAGTCATATTTTTAAGTCTGGATGTGCAGTTTGTAAGTTTAGATTTGTGATTTTAGATATTTGTAATTTGTGACTTTTATCTGTATTTTTAATGTAAGATTGCTAGTTAGTCTGAGCTCTTCTAAGGAGATAAAGGTACACCTTAGAGAGATGGACAGACAGTTATGGTGTCAATGTAAGAATCAATTGCTGATCCATTAAGTTTTTCTATGGGAGGGTGAGGGGTGGGGTTGCTGTCTTGTCTAAGGCAGCAAAATATCCCGAGTTGGCCCTGTTCTTGTCTCAGTCGCAAGACAGACTTGTCTAGGTATGTGCATGCACTGTTAAAATGGAAATAGGCCTCCCTTGGACAGAAGGGCCTCAGTCTAGTTTGCTAGTTCCAACCATACCCTCCAACGTTGCTCTAATGAAAACCAGGATACACGTGACCAAACAACATCAGAGTGTGGTCATGATGACAAAACTTATTATTGAAGAAGAATATATACACTAGGAGGGGCTTTAACAGCTTGCTTTTGCCTGAGCCTGCAGGGAAGGGCAAGACTCTCCTCTCTCCTCTGCTGAGATGTTTGAGGACAAACTACTTTGGCACTTTTGAACTTAGTTTGCAGCAGTTGAAGTAAGCTGAAGACAAAGGAGGGAGAACTGAGGGAGGAGGAGAGGGAAAGTGGGGTGACAGAAGATTAATCAGAATTGTCTCTGCCAAACTGGGACAGTTGGGGGATATAGTCCCACCTATACACATTGAATAAATGGAATTTACTTAAGTCTTCACTAAGTTCACATTGATTCAATATGTCTACTTCATTTGGGACAGAGTTGGATTTAGGCTAAGTTAATTTTTTTTTACTATAGAGGAATGACGGCGGTCCCCTGAAGACCTAGTTAATCACACAAATATGCAGGCCTCTGGATCTCACCTAATCTGTACCTTGAGCTTTTGGGCTACCTAGCACTATATTATAATAGATTTTAGTGAACTGCAAGAAGCCCATCTTTCTGAAATATATTGGGAAGTATCTGCATATTGGGGAAAAAATTTTCCTACAACGCACATCGTAAACAAGCAATGATGCTCACACTGGTAACAGAGGAAAAAATATATTTCACTCTCACGGGCTTTCATTGAATAAAGAGATTCCAAACTGAGCTCCTTAAAACATCAATGCTCTATATTACTCCCCTGATATACATATAAATCTTTATAATGGGGCACTTTACAAGCAAAACTCCTGAGTCTTTTTTGATTGGTAATCACAGAGTTTCCTTATTAATACAGGAAAAAATGTAAAAAGCATAAACATTTTGCCATCTATCTTTTCTTTCTATGTGGATATACATCAGCAACAGCTTTAAGCATTCTTTATGTTTCACCCATCTTACTTTTTATGGACATATATGGGAAGAAAAAAAGTATCAGAAAACTAAATCCAATGACTGCCATTTGATGAATAAATCCTGTTATCGAAGATACTTTGGGTGTACACAAATAACATTTTTCCATCACCAGAAACTTATGTCTATAAGGGGACAAATTTGCATCCATCTACATACCCATACTCTCCTCCTAATATTGCATGATTTTAGGTTATGCTTTCAAGACCAAATTCAAGACACGGGACATGTCATCATGGAACTAAGTCACATAGGAAGAGGAAATCCTACTGTAACAACAGAAATTGTGTGTGAATGACATGGAACTCTTCTTAAGGTCACCACTTATCTTTGCCCAGACCTTTCCTCAGGCCCACCTGAGGCAACTTTTGTTTCTAGAGGTCATCTGAGAAGAAGATGTCTAAGAGATATGAAAAGTTGTGTCATGTGCAAGGGAGGGCTGGCACTGTCAGGATTCATTAAAGCTTAGAATGCCAGGTCAATCCTACTGTTAGAGTTAAATAATTGCATCAGCTTGCAGATGTGGGAGTTGAATGGACAGTGGCTTCAATCCCTTGGTTGTTTTTCCTGAGCTCCTGGCCATTCCTCTTGATTGGATGACACAGCTGTATGTGTTATAATGCTTACCTGTTATATTGGCCTGTTGCGTCAGGTGCAGCGAAGTATACTGTTTCATCATTAGTACTGAAGTAGGACTCAAATGGTGATATAGTTAGCTGCTGTATGCAGAATAGTGAAAGAGGTGTCCACTTCTTTTTTGGCCTTAAATGCAAAATATCTTGAGCTGGCCCTTGTAAGAACCAAAAATCATCAGTTTGGCAGGGGTCTGGTGATTTACTATAAGTGTAGACTGAATCACCCTCCAAGACAGTGAAGTATATCCAGGACATAGATTGTTCACCCTGCCCACTCAGCCTGGTGTCTGGATCTTCCTAACTAGTCAGGAAAGATTATAAAGGTTTCCTGTTAACGCGGGGACTTTAAGCACCAATGTTTTTCCAGATTCTGGCATTCTTTGGCTCTAAGGCCATTTCCACACTAATAATAATAACAACAACAACAACAACAACAACAACAACAACAACAACAACAACGGATCGAGGCAGTACTACAGCAGTACATAAATACAACGGATCGAGGCAGTACTACAGCAGTACATAAATACATTAAAAGCAATTAAAACATAACCCATCCTCCCCAGCCACCAACCCATCTAAACCCCCTAAAACACATTAACTATTAAAAACAAGAAGACAGTTGGTGGGAGGCGGTAGAGCACTAGTCTGGGAAGGCCTGTCGGAAGAGAACAGTCTTGACCACTTTTTTAAAGCAGTCAAGACTGGTAATATGCCGGGTCTCTTCCGGCAGGCCATTCCATAACTTGGGGGTGATAGAAGAGAAAGTCCTCTGGGTAACCGCAGCTGCAGTAAATTCCTCCCAGAGGACCTTAATGTGGGGCGGATTATATGGGAGAAGGCGATCCCGCAGGTAGGCTGGCCCCAAGCCATGAAGGGCTTTAAAGGTAAGAACCAACACTGTGTACTGTGCCCGGAAACCAACAGGAAGCCAATGTAAGGACTTCAGAATTAATTGGTGTTATATGGTCAGTTTTAGATCTTCCGGTGACCAACCTGGCTGCCATATTCTGAACTAATTGAAGTTTCCGGACTAAGCACATGGGTAGCCCTATGTAGAGCGCATTGCAGAAGTCAAGCCGTGAAGTTACCAGCGCATGCACCACTGTTTTTAGGTATTCCAGGTCCAGGAAGGGGTGCAGCTGGCGTATCAGCCAAAGCTGATAACAGGCACTCCTGGCCGCCGCATTAATTTGGGCTGTCATCTGAAGCGGTGGGTCCAGGAGCACCCCGAAGCTGCGGACACAGTCTTTCAGCAGAAGTGTGACCCCGTCTAAGACTGGTTGACAAACCTCCATACCTGGGCTAGGGTCCTTAACAGCGAGTACCTCTGTCTTATCTGGATTCAGCTTCAGTCTGTTTTTCCTCATCCAGTCCATTACTGCTTCAAGACATTCGTTTAGAGGTGAGATGCCACCCTTAGTTGGTGCTGTTATCCGAGGCATGGAGAGATATATGTGGGTGTCATCAGCATACTGATAGCACCTTGCTCCATGCCTCCTGATGATCTCTCCCAGCAGTTTCATGTAGATGTTAAATAGCACTGGGGACAGGACGGCACCCTGAGGGACGCCAGATTTAAGCTCCTTTTTCAAGGAACAGCTGTCCCCAAGCATCACCATCTGGTATCTACCTGAGAGATAGGACCAGAATCACTTAAGTGCAGTGCTCCCAATCCCCAGCCCTCTCAGGCATTCCAGAAGGATACCATGGTCTATGGTATCGAAAGCCGCTGAGATGTCCAAGAGTACCAGCAGGGTCACACTTCCCCTGTCGATACCTAGGCGAAGATCATGCACTAAGGTGACCATGGCAGTCTCGACTCCATAACCTGCCCTGAAATGGGTCTAGATAATCTGTTTCATCCAAGACAGCTTGGAGCTGAAGAGCAACAGCCCTCTTAATCACCTTGCTTAAAAATGGAAGATGGGAGACTAGTCTATAATTATTCATATCCAGGGGATCTAGGGAGGGATTTTTTAGAAGCGGCCATACAATTGCTTCTTTCAAACAAGCTGGAAAATTGCCCTCCCTGAAGGATGCACTAATAATGTGTCTTAAATGAGTCTTAATAGCGACTCCTCCCTGGACGACCAGCCATGAAGGGCAGGGATCGAGAGGGCAAATTGTCTTTCTTACCTTTCCAAGGACCTTGTCTACATCCTCGGTACTCACTGACTGAAACTGATCCAGTATAATCCTGTTGATGGAGTCGCTGGACACTGTTATAGTGCTTTTCTTCCACTTTCAACATTCTATGGAATTCTGGGGTTTGCCATTTAGGGAGGGGCTTTTGGAATTCTCAGCCAGAGAGCTCTTTGGCCTCAGTAAACTACAAACCCCAGAATTCCACGGGATGTTGAAAGTGGAATAATAGCACTAGAACAGTGTAGTGTGGAAATGACCTAAGTCCTTGTCATGGCTCCTTACCCAGCACTTGGAAAAATTAGTCTTTTTTTAAAACTACCATTCCTGGAATCCCTCAGACAGCATGACCACATAACTGATATTACTCTCTAAAGCTCCCTAAACATTGAGACCACTGTACCTGAAAAGCTGTTTTCTTTCCATTGTGGACCTGTCCAAATGTTAACATTTGACATTCTTCTCAAGACGTAGCAAATTTTAGAGAGGAAACTGATTTTGAACAGACAAGGTATTCTTAGCGGGCAGTGGTAGTGGTATCTATTTATGCAGGACTTCCCAAGAGATACTTCCTAGCTACCCTAATTTTTAGACTAAGAACCAGAGAAAAATCCAGAGTTCTTTTAAAATTGGTCCAAGCTTTTTCCCGAATAGGAGAT